>OY747105.1:23626240-24226240 GCA_963556455.1 Epiblema foenella
TATTTTACTGTTTAAACAATAAGGTTCATAATCCAATAATAAGTTCATAGAAATTATGTCAACAAAATGAATTTCAACTATACCTACCTATTGTAATACCTACAGACGTGAGCCCCAATAGTACGTCTGCCGGGCCTCTCGTCGAATAAACCCATTAATAGATAAAGGTCTTAAAACGTTTGCGTTTCCACGAAAAATGAGAAGCTAAACCAAAATAAACCGGTTTTTACCGGTATATTAAAAACCGGTTCCGAGCCTTGGTGCCAAGTTTACCTTGGACTCGTTTCATTTTAAGCATATTTTATTTTTATTTTATTTTACTAGAAGACCAACAGCTTTAACAAACAGAAATAGACTTATAACTAGGATACAAATGTGAAGCCAATGACAGATCTCCCTAATAAATACATATCAAATCTTCCGAATTTGCTTAGAAATTACTTTTTATAAAAATGGAAGTGTGAGTGCGTGTGTGTGTATGACTGTGCGTGTGTGTGTATGTGTGTGTGTGTTGTGTATGTTGATGTAGATGTAATTGTATATGAGCATGTTCATTCATCTTCATTAATCTTATACATTTTATTTGCTATTGCACTTTTGAACGTTTTTTTGTTGTTATGCACAAACGGGTCAATATCACTAAACTGAATGTTGTAAGTCCTCGTCATTCTATATATTACAATTCTTAGCATAGTTAGTTTGGCAGCATGGTAGACTAAAAAGGCGTGGATGCCTGGTGTTTGTTTTGGGTGTAAAGTATTTGATTTCTGATACAAGGTTAAGGCAATCTATGCAACTTCTGACAATGTCATAGAGCAAACCCATATCAAGCAACACTCTTATATCCTCTAAACTCATTACATTACATTACATATTCTATCCTCTAAACTCATTACATTATATTAGCTGACAATATATTTCAGGACTTCATTTTGTAAGCTCTAGTGACAAAGCAGCCCCAATTAGTGAATAGAACTGGCCCCAGGACCACTTTAAAAAATTTAATATACTACCTTTACCTTGCTTGTATATTCTGGAAACATATGTATTTATTTAAAAAAGCTGGAATAAATTCTGCCAGAAACCAACGGAACCGTGAGCGTTTGGTTTATAAGTATGTTCCAAGGACAACTCTATATTCAAATCACTGCTTTGTCATGTGCATGAAAATTTACAATAAATTACCGAAATGTATACAAGAGCTACCTTTACATAAATTCAAATATGCATTAATTAAGCTTTTAACTGAAAATAATTACTATAGTGTGAAGGATTTTCTGGCTCAAAATATTCATTAATAACATTTTCAAAAATATTTGCATGCTAGTATATAATACAAATAGCAGGATAAGCTACCTATTGTCACATACCACCTAAGGACAAAAATATACCTACTTATTCTATGCAAATAAACTCTATTCTATTCTATTCAAGATTTTAAATTTACTCGCACATATCTCCATAAAATCAAAATACATGTGCTATCCGTACAAATTATAAGCATCCGTAACAAAGAACGTAGAAACAAAACCAAATTACTAAATTCCCAGTAGCGTTCCCCAATCGCATTCAAAATGAGGCTCTAAACCGTTGCGATAAGGTAAGCAATTGCATTTTCCGGGGTAATACGTGCATTGCGCTTAAATGCATATAAGAATGCAACAAGCTTTTCACGGCGGGGACAATGTCGGCTTTGCAAAGGAATTTAATGACAATCTCATTCCAGTGAGCTGCATTTGCGAAGTATGCCGAAGGTTAGATTAGGTTATATACTGCAAAATTGACAAATTATTTGACTACTGGCATACCTACAATTCTATAGACAGACAAGATGCTAAAGTATTCCATAGATTTTCATGCAATTTGCAACAGCATTCTAGAGTTACGATTTGAAACGGAATATTTACCACGTATATTTGTATTTTTGAGTTGACTAAAACTCGCAGCACGCCAGTTAATCCTTGATAATGGCGCTTGCAACAGTGCCGAAATATCGGAAACTCAAAAATATAAATATACATGGTAAATATCCCGTTTCAAATCGTAATTCTAATGTAAATGACCATGTAAGCTTGAAATCTTATATTATAGCATTCTAGAGTTTAATCCTATATAATTTTGTCAGTCATAATTACGTAAATGTCATGCTCATACTTATTTTTAATTTAAAACGATTACATTAGAAGTAATACGGACGACAACTCATTGTAGATAGAGGAATGTAAAATGCTTACTAATTTTAAATGCATAATCACAGAAATTACGTGTCTATACCATGCCGCCATTAACTGAATTATTGGCATAAACTTTTTCATTTTATTTAAATAATGGCAGGAATAATAAATAAATAAAACGTAAGAAACTAAAATAACATATATTAAATAAGAATAACTAACCCAATTAAAATAAATAAAATAGATAATCACAGAAGGTCACCCAGGTCGGATCCCGGAAGAAGTGTTCCCATTTGACGACCGCTTTAGCCTAGTTGGTAGTGACCCTGCCTTCGAAGCTGGAGGTCCCGGGTTCGAATCCGGGTCAGGGCATGTATTTGTGTGGTGAACACGAATATTTGTTCCTGAGTCTTGGATGTTTTCTATGTATTTAAGTATCTATTTATCTATATAAATATGTATATCGTCACTTGGTACCCATAGTACAAGCTTTGCTTAGTTTGGGACTAAGTTGATTTGTGTAAGATTGTCCAAAAATATAAAAAAATATAAAAATATAGATGGCAGTATAATAAATCTACTTTCCCAAAAATAATCATAAGCATATTTGGTGGTAACGTACTTATCATATTCCCTTTTCGAAATGTTTTATTTCGTACAAGACGACGTAAAATCCATAATAATTCTGAGTACCGCACCGTACCGCTGGGCTGACGCATTAATTTTTACCGGCGACAAGACCGGGCTGTTTAATAATGTAAGGAGTTGTTACAAAGACGCGGTAAGTAAAGGTTTACAGAGTACATTATAGGATTGTGTTCGGTGGTTTTATGAGAATGAAGCGTTTTATCGTTGGATTTTCGAAACTGATGCTGTGGCGCTGAAATGTTGTAATTTTGTCAGCGTGCGGACGACGCGTTTGTATATAGGTCAAGCGGAATTGCGGTTACGAGTATTATATTACATAATTTATAAATAAATCCGTTTATCCAATGCTACAAAATTATAATCACTGAATGCTCATAATAAGCGCGTGACAAAAATAGTTAATAATTGATATTGAAAATTACTGACTGCTCTGATAAGACACAATAATTGTGTTTTTACAGAATAGAAGAAACTTGTAAAACTGAAATTAACTGAAAAATCTTATTATAACGTGTCGGAATATCTAACAGAAAAAGATGTATGGAATAATTGTAATTTTTAAGTTGACTAATTAGCTATTATCAATTATTTTAAGTTGAAAATCGTCGCTGCGCTTGTAAAATCCGATATGTGTTTTTTTTTGAAAATCGGCTTTTAGCGTAATTTTAACCTACTTCGAACGACGCATCTGCCTCTAAAATCAATATCTTAAAATTTTCACTGCTTCAAGAAAAGTAAAAATCAGCTATGTAAAATAAGTATATAAATGCCATTCAAAATGCGCCTTGTGTTAAATCACCACATACCGGTTTTGTGACGATACGCCTATGGTTAAATTTTGCGCCCTGCACTGGCACTCAGCGGATTTTACGTACAAGTAAGTTGTCGTAACTATTAAACTTTTATGCTAGAAATACTAGAATACCCTGATTTCATTATACTTATTTACCGTCATTCAGTTAAAGAAGAGAATGAGTGATATTTGGTAAAAGAACACTAATTAAACCCAGTTTCTGTGTAAAAGTGTGACAAAAAACGTAAGTGTTTTCTTTTACTACGTATTTAATCACATTCATCAGTTAAATAATATGTTGTGGCGATGACGATGATATAATTTGAAATTACAAAATAATGATGCTAATAGTTAAGTCGAGTTGACTCAATGTGCCGTATTTCAAATCAAAAAGGAGGACTATAGTTCAATCTTTTAATATTTTTTGAGTATTTATAAGCAATAAAGTATTGCTTTTGTCATACAGGTTCGAGTTAACTATTTTAATATGAAGCGCACCAGAGCTTTCTTGTTTCATTGGCAAACAAAGACGTGGAAAATACTTCAAGCCGATATTCGACTAATATAAACGAAACTGAACAGAAACAAACTCCGGTCAATATTCTTCGACCAGTTATTTATTCTGATTTGTTGAATGAGCTCTTAGAAGGCACCAGTGCATAATATTTTATGCACTGGCACCAATAAACAAGATTTTAATGTCTCTAATTCGAATTACTTGTTTGCTGGACTAGAAGACGAACCTAACTTTAAACTTACTTAAATTTCAAACCAACAGGATTCCTCTCTAGAGCTAGCAGCGCGTCCTGACAGTAATTCTAATGCATTAGAAGACAGGCGGAATTGTCCAAATATCAGAAACGAATCTGCTGAACATAATGGAGTGTGGTGGATCTCACGCCTATTGGCTGTTCTTCGTTTTCGAAAGAACAAGATGAAATATTACAACTTGAACCTCCAAGAACCCAAACTGATCATGCACTGATGCTGAATCCAGAGACGGGACTTTTCGAAAGTAACGTTGATAATGCAGACGATATACAAGACAGTATTGTTCCCATTCCATTTATTAAAAATAAACCAACATACAATCAGTCTTTACGACTTCACGGCAAAGAGTATCATGGACTTTTTAGGGCTAACAATAGTGTGTCTGAAGTAAAAAGGCCTAATGAAACCAGTGCCTTGTAATCATGGATCTGCATAATTCTCGGACAGGTCGTGTGCGGTTCGGTGAATGAAGAAGCACGAATAGATATTTTTAATTACTTTTGGTCTCTCTCATCATGGGAAGCTAAAAAAGCCTACGTCCTGGGTTCGGTTACTGTAAGATATCATTAAAAGACGCAAGATAACAGCTGAAAACCCTGACAACGATGGAAACACAGTTAAGCGCGACGCTGGATATGACTGTTTTTTTACCAAAAGATAATGGCGTTAAAGTCAAAGTATGCAGAGAATTTTCATTTTCAAACCAAGGAAGGATCAGTGCTACACTTATGTATCATACAAAGAAGAAAACTTGGATGATGATGCCTATCAATTACATTTAAATAAAAAAGAAGAGGCTCGCGAAGTTAAAAACCAAGCCATAGCATTGACGTCGAACGAACATTTAGTATGTATAATGGATTTCCAAAGTGTCCAGTTATGTTCTAAATTGTTGGTATCCTCATCCATACTACAAACAAAAACCACAGCTATTATGCCAATGCCAGCTTTATGACAATCTGTCTTCATAATATTATTAATTCTTATATTAATACTTAGACGACACATTTGCAAAGTTATTGTTCACTAAATAAAATTAAAATAAATCGCCTATTCCAAATGCATTTTATTTCTGATAAATACGCTGACATACGCTGTTCACACTGCTATTAATATTAAAAATAAATGTACAGGAAATGCCTACTTTTCATTCAATAACTTGCATTATAAAACCCTACTTACTACATGCCACTTTATATTTTTAATTGTATTTAAAAGTAATAATCAGTAATCTGTTACATGCCATAAGAGCACATAGAGGATTTTGTGACACAATTATAATCCGCCATGTGCCAAAAACAGAAATAAAAAATTGTAGCTCCTAGAAAAATAAGTAAATATGTTAACATCTCACATTATACGTCGTCTCAATCATAATCTAAATTTTTGACATAATCCATTTCAAAATTATGACCTTGGTTATAGAATAAACGTATTTTTTGTGTCTCCTGAAAAGTTAAGTATTTTAACACAGCGGATTTTACAAGCGCAGCGACGAAATGTACAATAATTGACGGACATAAGTGTATCAATGCATACCTACATGGAAAAAAAAAGAATAGAAGTATAAATAGATAAAGTGATCAGTTACTATTACTATGGATCTAGTGAAAGAAATGATATGAGCTGCCATCCAAAATGTGAACCCCGTCGCTGGCATGTCATAGGTGGGTCATTGTCAAATTTAGGTTCGCGTCTTTTCAGTGGACATATCAAAAGGGCCAAAAAGCTTAATTTTGGATTGGTCTAGTAACCCACATAAACGGTGTTTCCATGAACTGTAAATCCATGTAATAAAAAACATAACTTAACAATGACCCAGGTATGTCCCCACTTTTACGTCTAAAAACAAATAAAAGCGATATCTTGGAGATTTCCCTTCGAAACTGGAATCGTAGCCGTAGTAGGAACAGGCATGAAAAAACAGGAAATTAAGAACTACATTGAATAAGAACGAAACTGAACCCTTCCAGGTGACGACATTTCTTTAAAAAAGATTAGATTAACCGGCTTACGACTCGTCCGTGAGAGGATCAACACTGTATGAATTCGCTAGGAAATAGAGAATTTCATTCAACACGCAAAACTATAGAAACACGTGTCGTTCCTTTAGGCTAGGTTTAGTGAACCATCGACAACACTCCCAATAGCTCGATTCCACTCACCTCAGATTCGGTTGAAACCGCTCAACCAATCTCACTGGAGCGCAAACTTAGAGTTTCCAGTGTTCCAAACCACACGCGTGGTCGTGCCGGAGGTTTTCCCCTGGTTTTTCCCAGGCTACTCTCCAACCGCGCACTCCTATCGCTTTATTGGGCCCGGCCTATAAAGCCACAGTCAGGTTAAAAAAAAACATGTCGTTCGACTTTGTCAGATAATTATGCTAAAACAGTTTTGCTGAAAAAGGGTCTGTACTCAGCGAACGATTCCATGAAACAAGGGTGACTGTGATAGTTCGACATAGTGTGGCGTAAAATGACATTTATTTAATTAATCTATTTTTTATGTGTGTTAAATAAATTGTGAAATGTAAGAGCGTTACTTGATCATATCAGTATATTTTTCAAGTGACAGGCAAAACATGTCAACAACGGTATCTAGGTGACGGAGTTAGGCTTGATCAATGTGAATTGTATATTTATTTACTTTTGAATAGTTGTTTGTATAGTCAGAATATATGAAATGTGATACATTATGATTAGCTAATTTCTATTTATGACATGTGTAATATTCATCTCTGTACAGTGCGGCTTGTTCCAATGTAATCTTTTTTCAGTTTATATGTTATGTATTTACATTAAGTTCAAATACAAATTGATTGTTAATAAATAAATAAATAAGAGGAAATGCTGCCAGTATCTTCGGCACTACGCCGCGGGGGTTTTAGATTTAATTTAGTTTTATATTTAGGTTTTAATTTAGTCGTAATTAGATTTATTTTTGTTAGTTAATATGTTTTTATTTTACTCTTAAAACTAGAAGGTAGATATGGCAGAATGTTTACCCTTTACTTAAGGTTTACTGTAAATATGACTGTAATTTGTTCTGTAAGCCTAATAAATAAATAAATAAATTTCCCGCAGCCCAGATTGCTCCGCTGCACCAAATAAAACTTGATCTATGATATGACTGTTAGACAAGATCATATGATTTCTGCTAATGTCCTTGTTGAAGGACCTTTCTCGCCTATCAGATTCCATGCTTTTAAAGTACTTATACCATATCGGATCTTAGCGCTACAACTGCTTACAGGTCTTGTTTAGACTGACGCTCAGAGACCTTATACATCTCTGAGGATATTTATTTATTAGATTTTATTATTTTCATGTTGACGTGTTATAGATATAGCTCAAAATATTTTATTATGAGATATTAGTGTACCTACTTTATTACCTTTTATCTAGACGCTTAGAGACCTTATACAACTCTAACAAATCTCGATTGTTATTAGTTTCTTAGTCTTATTTTTGACATGTAACACTACATTTAATTAATGATACTTTGATTATTGTATTATTTTTATTTGATGTACCTAGATAGATTTTGACTTGTAAAAGTGCCCTTGAGGCCTATTTGCAGAATAAATGTTATGATTTTGTAGTAAAAATTTTCTGCGTAAACGCGACAATAGCGTATAGCTTCCGTATGGCCGATCCTACGTAGTGACCTCCCAGCCTAGATAGATTCCTATTAGTATGGCAAACTTTCCGAGTGGAAATATTTCCCACGCAAAAGCGGAATATTCCCAGTAACGACACATCTCTTATTGACCGAGTGAAAGGAAGGTCTCCGGTTCAGCTTCGACAAAAATACTTTTGTCTATCCGGCGGATTTCCGGTTGTACTCCTCTACAGGTCGCATTTCTCAGCCGATTCTCGCGAAATTTTGTAAGCAGATTCGATAATCATATTTTTTTGTCCAGTTAGTCTTTCATTTAATAAAACATTTATTTATATTTATTGTATATAAAAACAAAATTTATTTCAATGATTTCGTATGTTTCTGCTAGCGGATTGTGGTTTGTTCTCCTCTGCAGACCACATTTCACAACCGATTCTTGTTGTGAGCAGATCCGATAACAATATAATTTTTGGAGCCAATTTTTGAAAATTAAAAATAACACTCGTGAGGTCTACGGCTCACAGAGCCACTCATATGGATGTTTTAAATTTTCGTTCCCAGAATTATGTTGTCATTCGCCAAAGCTGGATTTGTCTGAAGACATTTTGTTACTGCAATGACCGTTTCAGTGGTACTTTAAACATAAAACCATAATGTTGCGTAACAATTATTTATAACCCAGTTCTCGCAAACACAAATTACTAGAGCCAGCTAAAGGAAATAATAGATTTATGGACGTTTATGAATAAGGATGTAATATGTATGTAGGTATTTTACTGTTGGCACAGATATAGGCAATAGTAGTTTAGGAACAAGTTTATTTTAATCTATTAGCCAACAGAGAAAGAGCTATGCTCGGGGTTTCTCTGCGTGATAGAATTAGGAATGAAGCTATCCGTAGCAGAACTGTGGTCACCGACATAGCCTTCAAAATTGCGAGACTTAGTGGCAGTGGGCAGAGCACATTGCTCGCAGGACTGACGGTCGATGGGGCCAGAAACTGCTTGAGTGGCGTCCACGCACCGGAAGACGAGCTGTCGGTAGGCCTCCGACAAGGTGGAGTGATGACCTGGTGAAGGTCGCGGGAATCCGGTGGAAACGAACGGCACAGGACCGGTCTAAATGGCGAGCCTTGGGGGAGGCCTATGTTCAGCAGTGGACGTCTTTCGGCTGAAATGATGATGAGCCAACAATCTACTACGCAAGCCTGGTATTAGATTTGTCTTTTTAATATATAATCAATAAAATAAAACAAAAAAATGTTTTAAACTCCTCAGTATAATTTTGCGTTTTTGAATTTAAAACTGTTAAGTGTTCGGGTAAAGTTCAACGTTAATTTTTAAAATAGTACAAAATTTTGTACGGCGGGGCCTGAGGAGGTTAAAATAATACGAAAAAGTTAATAACTTCTGACAAAAAAAAACAATGCGAACAGCATGCGAATCACGTAACTTTATCTACTACCGTTAGATAGATTTTAATGTCAATTTTGAAGTATAAATATATGAGCTGACAATTAAAATTTGACATTAAAATCTGCCTAACGGTAGTAAATAAGTTATGTGATTACCCCGCAGATGAAACTTTGGCAAAAGATTCATTATGAGAAAGCATTTTTAGAGGTTATGCGATTAGAAAAGCCGGATTCATAATTATTATCTGCCATGATGCTTTTTGATGGATCTGACACCTGATACAGCATATGAACCCGACTTAACCTATATGTGATAATCCATATTGAAAGGGACCTTATGGCGGCCGGCACTTACGCCTTTATTGCCGCTGTTCCAATACAATATTGAATAGGTGCAACGTAAGCGCCTGCCGCCATAAGGTCCCTTTCGATGTGGATTATCACATATGATGATGAAAACGATGAATACCTGAGACGTGCAGCGGCGGCGCGCGGTAGACGTGTTGCGCGTCGCGCTCTCGCTCGGGCGCGCGATCGAGTTGCGCGCGCACGACGCTCGGTCGCTCAGTGCCCTCTGTTCGCTGCACGGCGCGCGTCACGTTCGCACGGCGCGCTGCAACACGCCTTAGGTCAAATGAGGAAGCCGAGCATCAAACATGCGCTTCTAGAAGCACCCCACGCCTTCTTATTGTGGACTCTCTTCTCATCGCCCAAATATTTGCCCTGACCGGGATTCGAACCCAGGACCGTCAGCTTCACAGGCAGATGCACTACCCACTAGGCTAAACCGGTCGTCAAAATAAATGTCATTTTACGTCACGAACGTCGAACTATCACAGTCACCCTTGTTTCATGGAATCGTTCGCTGAGTACAGACCCTTTTTCAGCAAAACTGTTTTAGCATATCTGACAAAGTCGAACGACACGTTTTTTTTTTAACCTGACTGTGGCTTTATAGGCCGGGCCCAATAAAGCGATTGGAGTGCGCGGTTGGAGAGTAGCCTGGGGAAAATCCAGGGGAAAACCTCCGGCACGACCACGCGTGCGGTTTGGAACACTGGAATACTGTAAGAGTTTGCGCTACGTGGACGTACTATAAGGTTGACTGTATAACCACGCATGACAGACGGAGCAGGTAGCGGAAGGCAGGCGTACATAAGGTCTCCCTCCGCGCCCCCGGAGACACTGTCTTAGCTAAGTGGTCGACCGATAGTTCGTTTTCTTCGTTGGACGTAGGAGAGGGGCGCTTGTTCGTATTATAAATAATCTACAGCAAAAGACGCATGCGTCGCGAGAAGTAAAAGACAAAAATGATACAGAAAATGTTAGTGTGTCTCATTTTTTTTTCGTTTCGCGGAATAGCCACTGATTTCTGTTGTTGCATTATTAAATGTAATTGTATCAGCATTTCGAAAATTAAAAACAATGCTTTTTCTCTCATTGAAAATGCGGATAAAATACATTTGTTAGGTGACCTGCCTGATTACATAATGGGTACTATTCTAGAGGATTCAGAATTTCACTTCCGGCCCTTTATCGATTTAATCATCCACCACCATTAGAACAAATCTAATCGATCCAAGCACTCTTAGAAAACCGGCCAAGTTCTTGTCAGATCGAGTGCATGCCTACGTTGCGGATGCATTACCATATTCATATTCATGTCAATTTAAAGTAATAGAATAGAAATTAAAATTTATTATAGCAAATAATAATAATGTACCCACGAAATGTCAGCCAAATTTTATTTCTATTATATTTATTTTTTAAGTTACGGTTTATAATTTTATATGTAATAGACATTTAATGATTGTTAGGTGTATCCCTAATAAAATTTATAAATTTTTGGAAGTTTATTTTACTGTCTCGTTGACGTGATTGATTTGTATACCTCATCATCATCCTAGCGTTATCCCGGTACAGTTGCATCCTAAAGAATGCCCGAGGTCCGCTACCTAATCCCAAGAATTGGCGTAGGCACTAATTTTACGGAAGCGATTGCCATCTGACCTTCCAAACCGAGGGAAACCACCTTATTGGAATTAGGATTTGTATACCTATGCTAAATTAATAACATCTTTCTACTATGCTAAGCCGCGCATGGATAGACGAACATCGCGAAACAATAAGGTTACTTGTTTACTGCGCAACCCTTAAAACTAACAATATTTATTTATTTATTTATTTTAAGGAGTACCAACAGCTACTAGATTATGCTAAGAGACTTAGATAATAATACAAAGCCAAATTTAGGAACTCACAGATAGAAACAACAAGGAATTTAACCAACTTTGCGCACACATTCACACTTTGCTATACATTCATTATCGCGATTCATTCATTTAAAACTATGCTCTTTTGAAGTGCGACTACAGCCATAATCGAAATAGCTGTGTCGTTGATGGGCAGATTATTATAGGCGTTTCCGAGGATTCAAAATAATTGCAGCCACATTCGATGCGCTCAAACAGGAAGCTGTGTCTGATGTTACGATTAAATCGACTCAAATTCCAGTTATAGTAGTTAAATACGGATTTAAATCCAAAGCTGCTGAAAACTGCGGTAAGTCGATTCTAACATTTTGACATAACATTTTACACATTTTACTATACTATACTAGCGCATAATACGTCAGTTTTAATTAAAATGGGGTTTTAATTAAACTTGGGTTGTGGTCTTATCTTAAAATAAAAAATAGTGTAATATTTTAGTGACAGATTAAAATATAATTATAGTCTAGGCTACCAACAGAAGCCGTTGGAAGCGAGTCGTGTCCAGCAACCCTGCAGATGATCACGATCTTCAGTCATGAAGGAACGACTACAAAGAAAGAAAGATAGTCTAGGCCACTGTCTGTGTAATCATAGTCTACTTCTCCCAACCTCGTTTATAAACGGATTAAATATGTACAAAACAGGGTTTTTCAGCTAAACATGTAATACTGGATTTTAATGACATAATAATACGTGTATGAACCGAATGAGTTCGACTTTAATTAGCTGGTTATTTAGTGTCATCAACCTTGCAGATTTTCAACAAAGGACGCCACTTGGCACAGTTGTACCTAATGGTCATCTGAGCAGATTTAGCCCTGTACCCACGAAATTCGTTCATGGTGGTGGGGGATGGAGGGGGGCGAAAACCCCATCTACCGCGCTGCACTCTGAGCTCGATTTCTTCATAAGTTTAGTGAATAGGTCATGTTTGGTACCGTTTTCGTATAATTCAAGGACGAGGAATTCATTTCTGAAACAAAATTTTCACTCGTCCGTAGAAAAAAACAGAGTTCTGCACAAAACTGGATTTTTATTTAAAAATAA
Organism: Epiblema foenella; assembly: GCA_963556455.1. NCBI lineage: Eukaryota > Metazoa > Arthropoda > Insecta > Lepidoptera > Tortricidae > Epiblema > Epiblema foenella. Next base: position 23,638,982 of record OY747105.1, read on the forward strand.
ATTATACAAAATCTTGCACTAAAATTAAACCGCGAAGTAATGCACTTTTAAAAAAAATATGACTTAATAGCCCATTTTATGTGTAATGTATAAGCATAAACTGTATTGACAGATTTAACCTGCAAATGTGTAAGAAAAAACCATATAGCGGCGGAGCTGAGTACTGGAGAGAAGCTATTTTATTTCTACATGAGTTTAGAAAATAGGTCATGTTTGGTATCGTTTTTGTATAACTCAAGGACAAGGAATTAATTTTTGGAACATTATTTTCACTCGTTCGCAGAGAAAAAAACAGTTCTGCACAAAACTTGATAAAAATTATATGAAATACTACAAAATCTTGCCTTACAATTAAACCGCGAGGTAATACACTATAAAAATGAATTAATATAGAATGTACAGACATAAACTATATTGACAGATTTAACTTTTAAATGTGTTAAAAATACAATACAATTACTCTTTATTGCATACCTCACACAAATGGATCAGTAGGTAGAGGTAGACAACAATATAGAAATGAATAATTAATGAAGAATTATTTCTATTTAGCGGCGGAGCTGCGCACTGGTGAGACCACCATGACTTCACCATGGACGAATTTCGTGGGTACAGGGCTAAATCTGCTCAGATGACCATTAGGTACAACTGTGCCAAGTGGCGTCCTTTGTTGAAAATCTGCAAGGTGCTCCATACAAATACGACACTAAATAACCTACTATAATGGCCCATTTTTATCTATTAGATGCCTAATTTTTATTTTATTCGTAAATTCAATATATTTATTTAATCACTAAATTTATATGTATCATTGTATAAGTCCGTTGACTAAGAAAATGATGAATAAAAAAATTGAGACATTTTTTCAGAAGTTTATTTTGAATAAACCCAATAAGTAGGTGTATGTTTGCAGTTTCTATCAATTTACCAGTGATGATTACCTTGAACCCTAACGCTAATTTAAATCGACGTAAACCGTCAGAATAAGTTAGTAAAATTAAAACTACTTTCTAAGCTTAACCGCTTTTTTATCCACGATAAAGACCAGGCGATATAAGATAAAACTAAAATCCAAGTTTTCAATTCCGCGGCCCGTCGAAGTTCCGAACAATTCCCGCGCCGAGATCGACCCCCGTCGCAGAGGGTTTTCAAAGTGTCGTTATGAACTGCGAATAACTCCATTCGGGGGACTATTACGGATACTGCATAAAGCTGTCGCGAACGAGGAAACAACGAGGTGTCGATTGCAGTTAACGTCTCTGTCAGCACTAAGTGGCGACACGTTCAAAGGGCCCATGAAGTCGATACCGGTATAATGAAATGGGTGACAATATCTTAAGTTACCCGTATTCAGGATGACACAAACACCTCGCTTAAAATTACTGACATTAAGGTAGAAAAACAACTTTATTAACAGCAATGTTGAGTTTAGAACTGAAAATAACTGACTTTGCATGATGTACAAAAACGATTATTAATATTATTATTCTCTTTATCTATTTTTCGTCTTAGGCTAGGTTTTTACAATATCTTTATAAAAAGTAAAATATAAAAATACACTTACAAAACATAAAATCATTATAAAAACCTAACCTAGTATGCCGCCGGCAGCGAGGCGGGGCCTAAGCTACCGGTGGTTATTATTATTCATTTATTTATTTATTATTATAAAAAGGTACAATTTTACAATTACTGTCTGTCCCACAAAACGTTTTACACAGTTTGACTGTGGGATCGGAGTCTCTTCGGTAACTAAATTCACATACATGACTATTACTATGTGCTTACTATCACTATTTACTAGTGTCTACTATGCTATATAAGAAATAATTAAATAATTTTCTTTTGTAGGTTGCTCTATTGGCCTCCAGTCTCATATCTGTTGGCACGCAGTTTAAAATGTAGGGTATGCGTTTCCGCAGGCATCTATCGCCATAGTAGTTGGTTACCCTTACCTGGTGCCGTAAGTGACGTAAGTGGTGGTAGTGTAATTACTTTCGTCCTAAATTTAATGTAAGTTAAATCATCCTATGTTTAACATTAATTATTTAATTATTAAGTTATTTCAGGTAAGCTCTGATTTTATGCTATGTTATGTAATGTTTACCGCACTGCATTTAAAACGAGTGCCCTTTTACCTACCAAACCTTAGGCTATCCGATTTCAGTATAATGAATCCCTACGTATCAATCACAGATACACGTTCCTCATATCAATTTCAAGTCAAAGCCAGTCAATCATCTATGGTTCTGAAATGCCAAGCTTCCGAATTATCGGGACAGAAGGAGGATCTCAAGAACCTTAGGTACCGACCCCATTGCTGAGTACCTGAGGACGGCTAATCTAAATCTTATAACCTAATCAGAGACAAGTAAATTATATAGACTGCCAGTATCTATACGTCGTGGAGTACCTTTAAAATAATGAGCCTACTGTAGCTAGGTGTCACTATAAAGAGGTCACTGTATCAATCAATTCGTTTGACACATATACTTCTGCTTAACACATTTGCATCATACGTCTCATACGCCATGACGAATGGACCAGAACAATAATAGAAGGAAAGATAGAGGGAAAAAGGAAAAGGGGAAGACCTAGAATGACATGAGCAAATAAAACATAAAATAAATGCTACGTCATACCAAGAAGTAAAGGACAAAGCTGAATGTAGAATAAGCTGGCAATTACTCCACCGACAAGAGCCAAGCTCTTAAATATTAAGATGATAACACATTTGCGCCATCTATTAAGAAATTTCTTATTATATTCATAGATGGCGCTATTGTGTTAAGCAGAGGTCTAAGTGTCAAACGAAATTAATGGTAGAGGTACCTCTCCATAGTGAAACTAGCTACAGCAGGCTCATTATTTTAAAGGTACAGATATTGGCAGTCTATATAATTTAATGTCTCTAACCTAATCCTTATTTTTAATTACTGTGATAATTTATATTGAATCTAGTGACTAAAACGCCATACGATAAGTATATAACCGTTGAAGCGCTTGAACACAAATGATATTGAAATGCAAAATGCTGTATCAGATGGACCCCCGTATATGAGTGATGCGGAGAATATGAGAACTTTCAAAACACATTAACCAATGTTAATGATCTTTTATTTTACTCACGTTCTTTGTTTGCGTTGCTTTTCATTTCCGTCGCTTTGGGTGACGTCGACGGCATCGGAATTTCTGTGAAAATATATATTGTATATATTTTTTGACAAATATTTTTTAAGTTAAATACAGTAGGGCCTTGATAATCCGTACACAGGCTAATCCGAACGTCGCAGTAATCCGAACTGCCGAGTGACCCGTTTCTCCTCCGCCGTAACACCTGACTTTGTTTAAACCATCCGGTTTGTAGTTCTTTCAAGGATACGAAATTACTCTATGCTGTACTGCACACCACGTGTTTTATGATAAGGTTCCTACATTTGAAATATGATATGGTTCCTACACCAAAACGTAAACACCAAATTTTGAGCATTGCTGAGAAGTGTGCCATATTAGACAGCTTGAAAGATGGCGTGTCTGCTACTTCGTTTTCTCAAAAGTATGATATTGGAAAAGCTACAATTTCTGATCTGATGAAAAAGGAACAGAACATTAGGTAATTTCATTCCAACATACTATAATTCGAACGCTCCGTGAGTCCGAACAGTAGTTGTTTCTTTGAAGTTCGGATTATCGAGGCCCTACTGTATGTAGATAATAATTCTGTTGCGGCCAAACGCATCCTTAGCGTAACCGATAAAACGCCACACGTCATTGAGCTGTCAGTCGATGAAAGACAGTCGGTTTTGGGATACGAGCCGCGTGTGCGGACGCGCATAATGGCTTGAATTGTGTAGATATATTTGGTTGAATTCGCGGTTTGTGTGGCATAGTGCCAGCGCGATGATGGATTGGGTTTAGTGTGCTTCTTAAGAGAGTTCGGATCGGAAGGTGCGATTATGAGGGAGCCTTTTGTATGTGGCTCGCGCACTCAGGCCATGGTGGCCTGCAGCAGTGGGACAGGTATCTGTTAATCCTTGTCCTCAGGGCCGGCGTTGGTACCAACGGCTGGGCCCTGTCTCCGAAGAAAGAACAAAGAAGACCGACGTAATTGTAAGTGTTAGTTTTTAAGTATCAAAGGTGCGTATCGCATCCCGTGTTCACCCCAGGGTTACCCAGTTTCGAGTGAAGCTATCTGATGGGCCCGTGGCTTTCGGGGAGTCCTGGAGTGAACAAATTCTGATAGGACGACAAAAACCACTTCATCCCAATGCCGTAGCAGGTGCATTGTGTAACTTTAAAACGGACGTCAGCAGCTTTTAAGTAGCATCGATTCGCTAACGTAAACATCGATTTAAAAGTACGTTATCTTTGTGTCGGCGAAGAAAGTTTCTAGTGATGTACCGTTAGGATTTGATGTTTTATTTTGTAACAATTTCAATAATGTCAAAATGCTTGTGCTTATAATATTGCGGGCATCCATGGCCATTTTCGTTCCCTGAAGACTATACTCTATTTTCTCAATAACTAATCTTCCATGCACATTTGCTATGGCAACACCAATATTTCAAGTTCCAATTATTAATTAATTGGCAACAATTTAATCTACCTATAAAGTTATATGTTTTCAAGCCGTGTTCGTGGAATCGTTTTCAGCGAACTTCTAATTGAAAGCTCAGATTAAATTAATTAAGACCTTACAGGTAAAAGCATTTTAGTTACTTTTTTAAACGACACCAATAGAGTGGCGGAATACTGTGAGCCTTTTAAGAAATATAGAGAAATCGGTAGTAGTAACAAGGTAAAAATTCGCGGTGATGACGTAGGCATATGAGTAGCCACTAGAAAGGGCAGAATTCCGGCAAAACAGAGGGGCAAGTCAGTTTTCTGGGTTAGGGTGCCTTTTCATTATATGCTACGTTATGCATGCCTTGATATCCACCTATCATTTTCATTGATTTACACAGCATTAGCATTGTTGGAAACGGAAAGCTATCACATCCTCGCAGCATAGCTGCATAGCACAACTCTGGTGGAAATTCAGCCTTAGAGCACATACAATCAGGGTAATTTTTTCTTTGCATTTCTTCTCAGTATCAAATTATGAATTAAAATAGTTTAACAGAGGTAGGGCACAGCAAAATGTGTAATTTGTAGCAGCCCAACTGGGGAAGTACCTCCGCCTTGCAGAAGACCACAGCCATTACAACATTATCTACTATACAAGCATGTAGTGTTGTGTTCCTGGAGGTGAGCAAGGTTGCCAGAGCTCCCGAAGATGCACTGTGTTGAGAGCGAGGGACCTAAATTTGTCCCTTCTGCTGTCAACACAGTGAATTCTCAAATTTCATAAAGGGTCGGCAATGAGTACGTGACTCCTTTGGAGTTGCGGGCGTTTATAGGCTGCGGTGGCCGCTTACCATCAGGTGGGCCGTAAGCTTGTTTGCCACCGGCGTTGTATAAAAAATATATATATATACTTACCATACAGTCTGATGGAGCCCTCGGTCTCTCCCAGCGAGTTCTTAGAGATGCAGCGGTAGTTTCCGAAGTCCCCGAGTTGTAAGTTCCGTACAGTCAGCTTCATGTGAGCTCTGGAACAAAATCAACGTTTATTGACGTAACTACATTCAGGATTTTGACTAAAACTAAAACCTTAGCCGTTTAGGCTTAGTTGTAGAATAAATATGAAGTAGATATTAATTTCGTTTTTTTTTTGTTTTTTTTTTGAACCTGACTTTATAAAGCCTTAGGCCGGGCCCAATAAAGCGATAGGAGTGCGCGGTTGGAGAGTAGCCTGGGGAAAATCCAGGGGAAAACCTCCGGCACGACCACAACTGGAATACTCTAAGAGTTTGCTCTCCAGTGAGATTGGTTGAGCGGTTTCAACCGAATCTGAGGTGTGAGTGGAATCGAGCTACTGGGAGTTTTGTCTCACTGGTTCACTAAACCTAGCCTAGCTGAGAAGAGTCCAGCAAAAAACTCAGCTAGGCCCGACCTGGGTCGGACTGACTCTTCCCGGTGTGCGGCGGTACCGGGACGAATAGGGACTATATGTGTCACTGTTGTCGCAATCGCGCGGTGGACGTCCCCGCCGGTTTAATTTCGTATTTATCAGAATCTTGACGAGTAGTTGACGACTGTTTGCAAAAAATGTAGTTGGCAATAAGATTTCGTCTGATCAATTTTTCTTAGTTTTACGTTCCAGAACTCTGTAGATTCCATAGTTAATTTATGCAAGCCATTTAAAAAGCTTTCAACCTATAAAATCCTATACAATAATTTTGTGAAGAGTCATCTAGAATTTCTCAGCGCATTCTGGAAAGTCCGATTGAATGGTTTGTCGGACTGAACATGCCAATGGCTGTTTAAGAGCGCTTTAATAAAATGTAACAGGTCCACTAGCGCCACTCGTAAATAAGTGTAATTATTTAAAAACGATATATAACTAAAAAAGGGGGCAATCAAAGTTAAAACGGCCGTTTTAATTTTGAGCTCATAGAGAGACGAATCTAGCAACGTAAAAACTAGTTTGATGGATTCAAAAAGTACTTTAATACAAACTACTGTACGTAGCGACCCCCTTTTTTAGTTATATATCGTTCAAGTTAAATAATTACACTTATTTACGAGTGGCGCTAGTGGACCTGTTATACTTTATTAAAGCGCTCTTAAGTTCATATTAGCAATATTAGGTTAACCCTTTGTATTTTGCAAGTCCCATTTTATTAGTTTGGTTCACACAAACTTTCTTCTTTTACTCTTTTTAATGTAATTTTGTTTTCACCATTTTCTATTTTGGTTTTCTCTGTTGTATCAGTAACGTTCTTAAATTGCATCTTTAAGGAAACTTCAGGTATATATCATATATCCCATTTATGTAAGACTGTTTGTTTCTGAATAATCACTACATAGTATAAAACAAAGTCGCTTTCTCTGTCCCTATATCCCTATGTATGCTTAAATTTTCAAAAAACTACGCAACGGATTTTGATGCGGTTTTTTTTAATAGGTAGAGTGATTGGAGAGGAAGGTTTATATGTATAAAACATCCATTAAATAGTGCACCCGTGTGAAGCCGGGGCGGGTCGCTAGTAATAGATAAAAGAAAAAATACGTATATATTAAAAAATCTTCGACAGCTACAAAACAACTTCCTAAAACACGCCTGAAGCAGCAGTCTAAATACACCATCTTCATATAACTTAAACATGCCACAGCCATCTTCTACTTAAATTAGTTAGCATAGCAAAATTAGGTAACTTTAACCGCACTTACTCGTAATTTTAATTAAACGTGTTTGCCAAGGGAAGGCTTATTACTTAGTTGATGGAAGTTTTTTGAGTCGTGTCAGAAGCAGGCTTGAAACAAATTGGTTAAGGCAGATTAGGTAGCTGTGTTTAGCGCGAACAATAATATTTTTTTAATCATATCCATACTAATCCATAGTACTTATTACAAATAGTATAAATGCGTCCGACTATTTGTTACCTTCACACATTTAAACCACTTAATAGATATAGATAAAGGGTGGCATGGACATAGCTTTATACCATGGCAATAACATAAAATATTTTTAACGCGGAAATCATTCTGTAAAGGATTCGATAGCTGGAGAGCAGGCCAAATCAAAGCAGTTGTTACGTGGTGAAAATATATTGACAACTCCAAATTACAAACTGACAAAGAACAAGAATAGACAATAGAGGTGTAGAAAAATAAACTATATACAAATAGGTGGAAACCCCGACACATTTCTTAGGGTTAAAAAAAATGTATTTGTAAAAGAGAGCGATTATTAAGTCAGCGCCTAAAATGATAATAGCAATTATTTATCTAAGGCGATAACGACGCGCGACGCAGGTCATTTTCTAGTAGAATTGTCGTCTATAAAATTAAATTACGTATTTTATAATAATAATAAAATCTTTATTTCGGACTTTGTTTATCGATATCGTGTTAGTACAGCGTACACCTACGTATTAGTATTGAATTAAATTAATTATAATTATATAGGGCGCAGCTCCTAATTTGACCCACCCAGTGCTCCAAGATTGGACAGTCAAACCTGTCAACAATGACACTCAGAAGTCTGTTGGGACTCCCCCTGAGGCGGTTTAGCAACGAAACGATTTTCTTACGCATAATAGCTTGAAAACCGTCCGTGCACTGCACCATCTAGGTAGCCCCAACAGCATTCTGAATGCATTATTATATTGTATGCGCAGGGCACTGTACGCTCTCTTAGTATATCTCACCCACAAGCTGCTCGAGTAAAATGATTATTTTGCCTCATGATACCAATTTTCATCAAGACTGAATCTAGTCGTTAATTTTAAATACCTATTTGACTGTGATTTAACCTCAACGAGTTAATTCACTCTTTAAACCTACATTTAGAGTGAAGTTAAACCGTCTATTTAATTACCCCCTATATCTGCCCACAAAATCTCTGGCAGCCGATTCAAATTGATATTGAAAGCTCTAACGAATTTAAGTGAGGCGAAGGCGCGGGAGATTCGGTGCTTTTAGAGCCAAATAGCCGTTTTCAAGTGAGGTCCGTATTCAATATTTATTGAGATGAATGTTACTCCTAAAATGATCTAGCGCCAGTTTTTGGAGCATATGCCCGAAAAGCGTTCACTATAGATTTGATCACACCTGTAAATCACTACATAGTATAAAACAAAGTCGCTTTCTCTGTCCCTATATCCCTATAGATAGATAGATAGATAGATTCATTTATTTCCTTTAGAAAATAACATTATTATTTTACATCAAAATATAATAAAATGGATTCATTAAAGGATCTTCTATAATAATTTCAAAACTTCAAAACAATAATAATAAATTAAGAAATGTCACATGTTAATGAAATAATAGAATAAAAATGTCTAAATGTATACATGACTAGGATATCCTAGGTGATGTCAAATATCAAATTCAAAAATAATAATAAGATATCCCTATGTATGCTTAAATCTTTAAAACTACGCAACGGATTTTGATGCGGTTTTTTTAATAGATAGAGTGATTGAAAAGGAAGGTTTATATGTATAATACATGCATCAGAATTGTACCCGTGCGAAGCCGGGCGGGTCGCTAGTACTACATAAGGTGTCCTGGGGTAATTCCGAATGTCAGGTGATTCCGAAAATAACAAATTCCATTCTAACTAAGCGATATTGTTGCACTACCAAACATCAACACAAAATGTAACATTTCTTTTTGATGGCGATGATGATGAGATGCAATAAAAGCGGTTAGTTAGACTGGAATTTGTTATTTTCGGAATTACCAGACATTCGGAATTACCTGAGGACACCTAAGTCTTTTTATATTTTGAGCATATTTATTAATTTGCTGTTACTTTAAACGTTGTAATAAAAATCATAATACTTAAACACCATTTTACTAACTAAAAAATGGTACTTAAATGGTATATCTAAGATTATTCCACATTTTTAACATCAAATTTTAGAGGATGTCTTATCCCGTTCAATACTGGCCTAAAAGCTAAACGAGTAAAACGTTTAAAAAAATATATGTTACAGAAATTATGTAGGTTACTTTATTCAATACCCACAACTTACACAGACATCAAATAGTTCTACTGAACGAGAAACTATTGAAAAGTAATCCAAAGTCTATCGGCTTATTTGTCTTATCTCGAGACAAGTCAGACGATTCTAAAAACAATTCATTTATCATTTTCTAGTAGAATTTATTATCCTAGTCATTTGAGACACCCAATTACTAGAGGGTTTTCAGAGAAAAAAGATTGACTTAGATTTGACTTTTGGCGAACTTAACTAATGAGTTTTGGCATTTGTATGTTAACGTAGTTGATAAAAATAGACTTAAATTAATTAGTATTTCTACATTGAAAAGTACTTTGCGTATCTACTTTAATTAAGAATTGATAAATGAGTCCGTTAAGGTATTTCTATTTATTTAGCTGAGTTACCTACTGAAATTAGAAGTGAGTTTATTCGTCTATTTGTTATTTATGTTACTCATAACACGTCGCTGACAGAATGCCATAAAATTGTGTTTTAGGTAGTCGTCCGTCATATAGGTTTTACAGTCAAACGGTTGGAACTACAGTCTTTTGATTTTCACAGTTGCCTATACTGTCTTGGTGACTTAAAGCCATACAAATTGTCAAAACTTATGCTGCTAAAAGGGGGCCCGAAATTTTTTTTCCGACCAACCCAATCGAGTGGCATATCGTGTTTCAAAAAATATTGGAAAACATCGGCATGTAAAGTCACCAAAGTTAGATTTTTTTTTAATTTTGTTCCGAAGAATTTTTTAACTTCCCATTGAAACTACAAACAAACTTGGGATATTTTACCAAAAAATACTAATATACAATACAATACAATACAAATACTCTTTATTGCACACCTCAATCAAAGGATACAGTACAGTACAAAAACACAATGAGAAGAGGCAAACAACAGGCGGTCTTATCGCTAAAGAGCGATTTCTTCCAAAATATATTGATAAATTAAATGTTTTCATTGAAATTTCCTTATTTTTCCTATTAAAGTTAATTTTCCGGTTGGTTCGGAACTCTAAATATGCGGAGTCCGACACGCACTTGACCGGTTTTTATAGACAGCGAAAATTCATGTGTTGCTATATATAGAGTAAGGAAAGGAAACGTAAACACTGCATTTTTATTCCTGCCATTATTACTGGTTTTGGTTCCCTTAACCCCACATTGGCAGAAATCATTTGTGATAATCCATATTGAAAGGAACCTTATGCCTGCCGGCACTTACGCCTTTATTGCCGCTGTTACAATACAATAGTGAATAGGTGCAACGTAAGCGCCTGCCGCCATAAGGTCCCTTTCGATGTGGATTATCACATTTTAGTTCAATCAGAATAAGGTAATAATTATTTTCGTTGTACGTGCCGCTTCGACCAGATATTGAACTATTCACCCTTAGAGACCCTTAAAATTCTTTGCTTTTACAGACTCTTTGGGTCGCAATCTGTTATATCTCTTCTGGATGCATGATGTGCCTCCATTGGTAGATACTGTAGTAGTGTTTGCATGTACCTTATTACTGTATCTATGTTCCATAATGTCACTTTGACAGCTGCCTCTTTGCCACCATAGCTCGACACAGTAACTTGTAGCTCCGCATTAAATATTAAGTCAATAATTATAAAGTGAAGAAATACAAACTCTGAAGACCTCACAACATCTTTTATTTAATAACAATACAGATACTTCTTTTGCACGTTAGTGGTCCACCAGGGCAGAGGATGTGAATGGGAGTTTCTTCTAACTCCTGACGGATAGATTTGCAAACTTTGATTTTGTTCATTATATGTATACCTTACCTGTATAGTATGTTGTGTTGCGTTCCGTGGATCACGTACGGTACTGTCTGAAAACCAGCGCTGCAGGTGTCTGACACCTCGGCACAATGCTGAGACAGCAACCGATTCACTGCCGCGAAGACGCACTTTATAATAATATGTCAATGTACTGAGTCTATTCTGTTTGTAATGATGTGTCTTTTCGTGCAGTGAATAAATGCTTTCTTTCTTTCTTTCTTTCAAACCTTAGTTAACAAGAAAGACCAACCTGTAAGAGTTTTCCTCAGTATTGATGGCGTACTTCTTAGTGGGCAGTACCATCACGTTGTCATACACCCAGTAGGAGATGGCGCGTGGGTGTGCCTCGGTGTGGCAGTCCACAGTCACGTCGGTGCCCGCCGGCGCGCCGACCAACTGGTTCGGCACCCAAATCATCGGCGAAACTGAGGGAGAAAACAGAGCATCAGCATACTGCAACACTGACTCTTTCTTTTATGATGGATCGTGGATCTAGGAGTGTCCAACATCAACATCAACATCAACATCAAACATTTATTCTGTAAGTAGGCCTCACTCAAGGGCTCTTTTACAAGTCAAAAACATAGTTAGTACCTATAGTGAAAGCACACAGCAATAAGTGAACAATACATCAAACGAATAACCTGGGCACGCGTTTGCAGAGAGATGTATAGAGTCTCAGGGTCTATAATAACTTTTTATAGTATAAACTTAACCTATAACTAAGAGATGTAAAGAGTCTCGGGTGTCAAATTAAAATATGATTACAAAAGAAAATAAAAGGATATGTCAAAAGTCTCCATGGTCAAAACTTCAGAAGAAAATTAATTAATTACCCACGTTGACATAAGCTAGTCAGTTCATCGGTACCATATTGATCAGTTTATTCCTCAGTTAACGTGTCCAGTCGATGCAGCAGCCACGTCATGACAACTTTACATCCCTTTATATCCTTATGCCAACAATCCATCATAAATTGACTGAGCTATATCAAATATTGTGTAGAGACGATTCCTGTGAGATGCGGCATAGGTCAAGTGGAGCGCTATTTGACCTTCAAAATATTTTTTTTTCTAAACTGATCTTTCGAATTTGGCTGAAAGAGCCCACTGACGAAACATATGGTCAATAATGTGGCCATAACATAGGTGCGCACTATAAATAATCATTCCTGGCAGTTATGCAATATATCCATATACAGAATCAAACCAGACAGTAAAAAATTAACCAAGTAAAAATTAAAATTAAACACTCTTAAACTGTGACATGTTCCAACCACGTTGAAACATGTCTCATCTTGGTCATTGTCATATTTAGGTGCGCGACTTTTCGGTGGACATATCAAAAGTTAAGGTCTACAAAGCTTAATTTTGGATTGTTCTAGGGACCCGCATAAACAGTGTCTCCGTTGCTATAAAAATAAAAAAATTAAAAAAAAACTTTATTTATTTGAATAAACATGTTTAACAATGTTTTGGAGGCCTCCTAGTAAGTGTTTATTCACCTGTGTCAGGAGGTCTCGCTCTTCCCGATTTGGTGCATATGATATTTACCCCAACATTACATATTTCGTATCTTTTAATTAAGTCTATTTCTTATATACTACTGTGGGTGTGGGTGTGCTATAAATCTGTGTAATAAAAACATAACTTACATGTAAGCCGTTAACTATTGACCACCTGCGAGACAATTTTTGTTTTTGCAACTGACAATGACCCATCTAGTAGGCAGCCTTTACACATGGCTAAATTTAGCACGCTAATTGGGGGACAGGAGAAACTATCTCACATCTACAGTTAGCGTGGTAAATTCCGCCATTTTGTAAAAGCCGCTTCCGTCGTAATACCGGCCGGCCCTGGCACAGCATTAGACAATCTACTCTGTTTCTCATTAACACAGTGTGTAAGGTAACGTGTTTCAATTTTTTCCTTCTGCTTTGATCTTCGTATCAGTGTCTCATAATGAAAGCCTTACAATCTCTTAAAACTTCGAACAAAGTACTTTATATAAAATGTGATTTAGTGTCCTGCGAGTATGATCCGCTATCATCCAAATGATAAACAACACGAAAACGCTCTCAAAGACTTTATTAATATTTACTTATTTTCTATAATCTTTGTGAAATTCAAGAAGTTGTTCGTTTTCGACAATATGGGACAGAGAATAACTTCTGTTTTACGTCAAATATGGACATTAGATCAACTTTTATAACGAAAAAAACAAACGTTACGACATCTAAAAGAAATCTCTCTCTCTCTGTCTCTTTGAGCATATTCTCATTGAAATTTTTATTTTTTATTTAATCAACATAATTAAATTATTGTAACAATCTTCTGACATGTAAAATTTTTGTATATTTTATGAATAAATAAATATGAATATGAATATGAATATTTGCGTCCACTGCTGGACATATGCCGCTAAAAGAAATAACTAACGTTTATTTGCCAAAACTATGTGTATAATCCTGATAATATTATAAACGTGAAAGTTTATGCGGATGGATGTACGTTCCGCTTAATCTCAAAAACTACTGAACGGATCTCTATGAAACTGTCCAGTATTGTAGCTTAGACATCAGAATAGGACATAGGCTACCTTTTATCTGCAGGTAACACCGCAGGGCGCTGCTAGTATAATATATTGTTCAACTTGTATTGTCACGTACCTACAATTGAAGGTACCCGAATGTAATTGGCTATTTGACTACAATTATTAGAGACGAGCAAATGTTTTGTATGGGACCAACTACAATTAGAGCAAGAAAGAAGATGAAAACGAGAGGTAAAGTACATCATAGCTGACGAGCACAGCAAAACGGTCTATAAAATCAAAATCAAGAATCAAACATTTATTCTGCAAATAGGCCACAAGGGCACTTTTACATGTCAAAATAATAATTTACAATTTAAGAAAGTCTGACTATAATAAGCAATACATTTTTCATGTCAAAATATTAATTTACAGTTCAAGAAAGAATAGTAATTTCGAGTTTACAGTTATAACAAAATTAATGTCATACAGTGAAGATAAACTTGCAAAGTTATCTATTACAAATATACCGATGGGCAGTGAAATGTGACGTCAAGTGTAATGGCGTCGTAAATCGTGAAATATCGCGATTACGGACATAATTGCCGTACAATTTCTTTTTTATTGAAGCATGAGAATTCTATTGGTAATTTTCAATTTACATTTGGACTATTAAAAAGGCAACATTTTTGCTAATATTAAATCCCACATATTTGTATAATTTTGGTTAGTTTCTCTAATTCACCATTTTGTTTGTACCATATATTTGTAAACTCCTAGTTTATTATTGTTCTTAATTTTGTACAACATGTTTTATGAATACATTATATTATTATTTAGTTTTGCTTTGTTTTTCTCTCTAAATGGAGGTAATTTTACTTCCATATTTGCGGGCTTTTGGCCAAACGAATATGGAAGGCAATATTATTATTATTATCGAATGTACTTGATATATTCTACTGTGTAATGGTTTAATCCACCCATACTTATTGGACGAAAAACAAAATAAAAGCTATACTTATTAAAATGTGTATTTGGTAAGTATGTTAAATGAAAAATGTTGCCATAGCAGCACATACTAAAGTAAAAAAGAATCATAGTCATAGTCACAGTATTTTCATAAAACAATACAGGTATTGTGTTTGAAATACGATACTTAAAATTATTTATTACATACAAAAATACTATATATAAAATTATTACATACAAAAAAAAATTATTAATGATAAGAAATGTCATAGAAGCAAAATAAAAAATGTCAAAAGTTAAAAAAATAAATTACCAAAAGACTTAGCCTATATCTAAAACAGTATTAAATATTTCGTCCATAGTGTAAAAGCAACCGCTTAATAAAAAAAAATTCAATTTCCTGTGAAACAACGAGTTATGCGTAATGATTTTTAGTTCAGTCGGCAACCTGTTATACAGTTTTATGGCTATCTATCTATTGTGATAATTTGATTCTATCTATATAACCACACAATTTTTTTTTGTGTTCGTACAGCTAAACACATGTTACAGTGAAATCACTCGACGGTCCCATCGGAAGACCAGCGCTGGCGATTGCCCGCATTATACTGAGATGGTACCGTTTCGAGATAACACAACTTTTTTGTTTATTTTTATTTTCTATTTTGCTGTGTTAATTGTAGTAGTAGTAGTAGTAAACTCTTTATTGTATACAATAACAAACATTACAAATACAAAAAGAAATGGTATGTACAAAGGCGAACTTATCCCTTTAATGGATCTCTTCCAGTTAACCTTTGAACAAATGAGAGAAGAAATGAACGGAGGTAGACAAATTCAGCAACCTGTACAAGTGTACAACAAGGTATAAAAAGTCAAGAGATATAAAACATACATACATATATAATTTATTAAGGACAAGTATAAATACACAAATAAACGATATTGAGAAGGAAATTATAGCCAGAGCAAAATAAAAGGTAAATATTTTATGAAATTAGCCAGAATCACAAAGCCACAGTTTTGTTGTCTTTGTCTCGAATAAATAATAATAATAATAAATCTTTATTGCCACGTAAAAACAGAAAAGTACAATACAAAAGCGGATACATAAAAAAAAGTGAAAGAAAAAAGAAACATTACAATAAAAAAAAACAGCACTTAAAAACAAATACAAATTACTTACAATTTTAAAAACTATGACTGCGGCAATGGGTACCAGGCTCAGCATATGCTGGAGCTTGCAAACTCAGCGCTGATTTTCAGTCTGGCCCCTAGCCCCTCCCCTAGGTCGTGACCCATTTGTTGTACCAACAGTAGTAAAAGTGTTGCGTGATGCCAGAAAATAAATAAATATATAAAACAAAAATAAATAAATAAAAAATAATGAAGTTTAGATATCTAATGTAGGTACGTATGATGATGATGTGTATATTTCATATTTCTATTGGTATCACGTTAAATGAAGTAAACTGCTGGTTCACGATCAAAACCAATCCATCGAGCACCAGGGCAGCAGAGACGGCGAGAACATTGAAAACTTGGGGAAGCAATTTATAAAGTCTCAAACATGATGGATCGCGCTGGGATGGTGGGGGCGTGTGCGAACCACCAGTTTAGAAAGTAACTTGGAGAAATATTACGAGCGAGTAAAAGAAATGGGGTGATTAGTAATGTCTTTGTTGCAATAAATATTGCTTCCCGACTCGTTTAGATCACTATTTCCATGCTGTTTCTTATCATTTACATTTTTTTGGGTCATTGTCAGTTGTAAAAACAAAAGTTGTCCACCCGGTGGTCAATAGTTAACAGCTTATGCACATATTAGTTAAGTTTTTATTACATGGATTTATAGTTACGGAAACACTGTTTGTGCAGGTTACTAGACCAATACAAAATTAACCTTTGTGGCCCTTAACTTTTGATATGTCCACCGAAAAGACGCGAACCTAAATCTGACAATGACCCTTTTGTGTTACCGTGATTAAGATTCGATTCTGATGTGTTTATTTAATTAACGAAGTAAACTGTTAAAGTTTCTTCATCCATCATTTAAGAATAATAAATCTTTGGCAAATGCAAACGGGGGAGTGACATTTGGGTCAAGCCGCTTCGTAGGAAGCCTGTCCTGTCAAGCTGGTCTATTTTGACAAACATTCAGATGTACTCTTTGAGTAATGATTGCAAGAAATACATGTCAAGAGAGACATTCGGAGAAACAATGGTTTAGAATGTGATAGGTAACATAAACCTACTTTATGCAAAGTTTTATACTCAATCGGGAACAGTGCGATCCATCATGTTTAAGAGAGGTAGGGCACAGCAAAATGTCATCTTGCACGAATTTGGAGCAGCCCAACTGGGGAAGTACCTCCACCTTGCAGAAGACCACAGCCATAATAACATTATCTACTATACAAGTATGTAGTGTGTTCCTGGAGGTGAGCAAGGTTGCCAGAGCTCCCGAAGATGCACTGTGTTGAGAGCGAGGGACCTAAATTTGTCCTGCTGTCAACACAGTGAATTCTCAAATTTCATAAAGTCGGCAACGCATACTTGACTCCTTTGGAGTTGCGGACGTCTATAGGCTGCCGTGGCCGCTTGCTGATGGTGTACCGTAAGCTTGTTTGCCACCGACGTTGTATAAAAAATACTACACAAATAACATAAAATAGAACTTGAATTATTGAAACTGGATTCATATTTAGTGTGGGAGTATTAATAATCCAATATTAACTCCTACGACATTAGTTCAAACAAAAGAGCAAAGCCTATCCTTTCAAAGTCCGCTAGAGATATCGATCCAGCCGAGCGAATAATTTATATTCGAATTCCAAATCTGTGCTCAGATGATAATTGACTTTGATTGTACTGGAGTCTAATTAGAAATAAATGTAAGGATTCTTAGAGACAAAAGGAAGTGAATATATTCGGAAATAATTGCTCCGAAAAGAACATAAAATGGACCATCTTTGAAAGGCCAAACTTGATCCTTTAGGGCTTATAGAGTTGCGGGTTAAATGTTTGCGAAATCTATTCTCTCTCTCTCTCTTTCTCTTAATGTAATGTGAATTTAGTGTTAATTAATGTTATTAATTTGAATGTGTTATTTCGTGTTATTTAATGTTATGAAATTTAATTGGAAAACCTGACCTGTAATTGATATTAAATACCAATAAAGAGAATAAGAATAAGAATAAGAATATTTAACTTTAAAAACGCATTACATTGTTATCGAAACATGCTTAAAGTAAGACTTAGGACATTAAGAGTATAAAGTCCTTTAACGCAGTTTCTGTTCGGTGCGGTAAGCGCAAATGATTGCACGTTGCAAATTTTTATTAACGCTAACCTAACCTGATTCATATACTCATCCAAACTAAAAACCGGCGACATGCGAGTCGGACTCGCAACGAAGGGTTCCGTACCATTATCTATAAAAACGGCAAAAAATCACTTTTGTTGTATGGGAAGCCCCTTGTATATTTATTTTATTCTGGTTTGGTTCTGGTTTTATTAATGTTATATCGGCAACATACATCATCTGTGAAAATTTCGAACGACGTAAGTAAGTAACCTGAAATTACTGCGTGCTGTTTGTGGGGTCCGGTCTGTTCATGTTTGTAAGGACTAGTAACTTCGTACTAGTGTTCAGTAGAATTGACATGATGAGAGACTTCGCTCTGTTCTCATTTGATTTCATTTTTAGACTGACGCTCAGAGACCTTATACATCTCTGAGGATATTTATTTATTAGATTTTATTATTTTCATGTTGAAGTGTTATAGATATAGCTCAAAATATTTTATTGTGAGTAGTGTACCTACTTTATTACCTTTTATCTTGACGCTTAGAGAACTTATACATTTCTAACAAATCTCGATTGTTATTAGTTTCTTAGTCTTATTTTTGACATGTAACACTACATTTAATTAATGATACTTTGATTATTGTATTATTTGTATTTGATGTACCTAGATAGATTTTGACTTGTAAAAGTGCCCTTGAGGCCTATTTGCAGAATAAATGTTTTGATTTTGATTTTGATTTTGACAGTGTCGACTAGTCCCCACTTTAGTCCTCTGAACCGAACAGTGTCATAACGGCAACCAAAATTACCAGTTACCAGAGTCTACACATAACGGCTCCTAAAAATGGTTATAAGGGTCAACTGCCCAACTATCATAGTGCATGAGGTACAGCTTGGTGACAGACGGACGAACGGACACCGAAGTCTTAGTAATAGGGTCCCATTTTACCCTTTGGGTACGGAACCCTAAAAACTACAACTATATCATGCTTCGTGATTTTGATGTCGATTTCCACTGGGTTATTAGTCAGCTTTTGCTAGCTATGCTTGCTAGCTATCAATATTTCTACGCCGATGTTGGCAGAATATGCTGAACTAACCCATTTACTAACCTATAATATTGTACCATATTCTTAGAAATAAATGATTGATTGATTGATTGATATGAAATGACTTTTCTCCTGCTAATAGGGTCATACTTAGTTGAAAAAACAAAAGTCGTCCCTCCCGTGGTCAATAAGTAGTTAACGGCTTATGTGCATGTTAGCTATATTTTTATCACAGGGATTTATTAGAAACGGAGACACTGTTTATGCGGGTTACTGGTCCAATCCAAAATTGAGCTTTGTAGCCCTTAACTTTTGGTATGTCCACAGAAAAGACGCGAACCTAAATCCGCGTATGACCCAAGACGGCATGTTACCTTAGTAGGTGACATAAGCGTAGTCGCTTTAAAACGGAAAAATACTAAGCCCTGAATAACAATGAATCAATTACACACGTACGGAACCGATCGGCATGAAACGCTCAATCCCTCGTATTACGCACACGCGCACACTCGGCGCAATTTACGCCCGCTGTTATGGGGCAATTCCCTGGAATATTACTCCGTCGTGATGTGCTTTAATATTCCGCGCCATTTTAAAATATTTATAAAGTTCTTCCTTTATTGTCCTTGTGTAGATGACTTCATTATCTCGACTTATAATTTCGCTTTTTACTGAGTCTTCTCTGAGTTTTATACCAGTTTTCATCGTATTACCTCGATTTCATAGCAGGGTATTCACTTGGATTTTTATATGCTTTAAATTATAATGTGCATCTCATTTTATGCTGAAAAGGAAGTTTAGAGGGGATAAAATTTGATTATCAGTTAAAATAACGTTTTCAAACTAAGTATACTTTACAGCTAAATCCCTTTGGTTTGCACCTTAGATTCGGTTGAAACCGCTAAACCAATCTCACTGGAGCGCAAACTCTTAGAGTATTCCAGTGTTCCAAACCACACGCGTGGTCGTGTCGGAGGTTTTCCCCTGGATTTTCCCCAGGCTACTCTCCAACCGCGCACTCCTATTGTTGGCGACAGACCTTCTTATTGTGTACATGTCCATTTTTATACCTTTTTTTATTTAAAATTGAATTTGAAGGTTCCTATTGATTTTTCTATAAAGTAATGTCAATTATACAAAAAGTCGAGTAAGAGTGTGGTTTTCTTTCTAGGAAGCTTAAATATATTAAAATACTCTGAAATTATAATTCAACAGTAACAAGAATAGTAACGGCACCATTACCGGTGTTCAACACCTATCGCTTTATTGGGCCCGGCCTATAAAGCCACAGTCAGGTTCAAAAAAAGAAAAACCTTTGGTTTAAAATATCACGATTACTGTGAGGTATGATTTCAGATTAGACGAGCATCAATATGGCTTTGTGTTAACGTTTTTGATGTTGGATATTCTTGATTTTTAACCCCAGCGCCCTCTACCAGCCTGTCATGCCGCCATCACAATATCGAGATAGCTATCACTTCATTGAGCGAACACAAAAGAAGTTGTTTTTCCAGAAGCGTCGCAATCTCGGAAGCACTCCGCCGTGAAAAAATATTATCTTTCAATTATCGCGTCTTGCTCGTATTTAGCCAGCTGCGTTTTTAATTAGAAATTCAAAATGATCTTTTTAAGAATACCTTTTTTAATCAATGTTGTTTTAGTAAAGGTTTTCGTCACTTTTCAATTAGCGGTACCTAGAATAATTCACAAAGAGGATGATTTAATTTAAAATGTCGGTTTTTTATCGTTAGAAGCAGATACACAAATAATACTGAATTTTTATACCGTTAATACTACTCTATTTAAATTATTATTATCATCTAATAGTGAATAACTATTTTCACACCTCTAGCCCG
Organism: Epiblema foenella; assembly: GCA_963556455.1. Lineage (NCBI taxonomy): Eukaryota > Metazoa > Arthropoda > Insecta > Lepidoptera > Tortricidae > Epiblema > Epiblema foenella. The sequence continues at coordinate 23,660,053 of OY747105.1, forward strand.
GAACTAGCCTTTTTTATTCTTAAAAAAAAAGATAGCAAAACTGCATTTTATCAACAAGAATTTGGTTGCGCAGCGTCCTTTTTTATATGATCTTAGTTTACCGGTTATTTATACCATAAATAAATATTAGAGGACAATCTTACATAAATCGAACTAGCCCCAAAGTACCCCGCGTGACTGTCGCATCGGCCGCGACCCACGAAAGTTAAACCTCCGCATCAGCCGCGCGCGTTAGTCGCCCGCGACTGTCGCTGAGCGTCAGCCGCGCGCGACTGTCGCATCGGCCGCGACCCACGAAAGTTAAACCTCCGCATCAGCCGCGCGCGTTAGTCGCCCGCGACTGTCGCTGAGCGTCAGCCACGCGCGACTGTCGCATCGGCCGCGACCCACGAAAGTTAAACCTCCGCATCAGCCGCGCGCGACTGTCGCATCGGCCGCGACCCACGAAAGTTAAACCTCCGCATCAGCCGCGCGCGTTAGTCGCCCGCGACTGTCGCTGAGCGTCAGCCGCGCGCGACTGTCGCATCGGCCGCGACCCACGAAAGTTAAACCTCCGCATCAGCCGCGCGCGTTAGTCGCTGAGCGTCAGCCGCGCGCGACTGTCGCATCGGCCGCGACCCACGAAAGTTAAACCTCCGCATCAGCCGCGCGCGACTGTCGCATCGGCCGCGACCCACGAAAGTTAAACCTCCGCATCAGCCGCGCGCGTTAGTCGCCCGCGACTGTCGCTGAGCGTCAGCCACGCGCGACTGTCGCATTAGCCGCTACCCACGAAAGTCAAGCTTAAGGGTCGGTTGCACCAACATCCGATCACAGGTCGGTCATCGTCAAATATGGCGCCGGCAGCTGTCATCCCATAGAAACTTGTCAAACTTTCCATGCAATCAGATTTTAACGAACACCGCTTACGATTACAGACGGTTTGGTACAACCCACCCTGAGGCTCGGTTGCACCAACATACGATCACAGGCCGGTCATCGTCAAATATGGCGCCGGCAGCTGTCATCCCATAGAAACTTGTCAAACTTTCCAAACAATCAGATTTTAACGAACACCGCTTACGATTACAGACGGTTTGGTGCAACCCACCCTGAATCAGTTTTCCTAATTAATATATTGTAAGCTAGTATTCAGTTACACCGCTTGCAAGACTGCATCAAATTTGCATATGTAAGCTGAATTTGACACGTAGCCAAAGGGGTTTAAACACAATTGCTACATTATGTAGAATTGAAGTGAAATTGCATGAAACTGTAATGTAGTGTGCCCTTTGGGTTAATACAGGCGTGAATTCATAATTTATAGGGTCCTTATCGGTTAAAAAACACTCATCTATTTAAGCCAGTTTATGTTTGAATTGATACGTATTTTGACATTTTCTCCATGTTACTATCTAGAACAGAACTATTGCGACATTATGTCATACACATTAAATGTATTTTTGGAGTTTTCATTGAGAAATATCGTTTCAAACATCCCTCCAAATCGACGATTTTCAAGCTAAAAACTTGTTTTTAACACTTAAGTTCTACTACACACAATAGAATCAAAAAATGGCTATGTTACTATCTAAAACTTTAATAAAATAATCGTATCCTTTAATGATTTCATTGGTATTATCAATACTTTTGTCATGGCTGTTTGACCGAGTACTTACATTCAACATCAACTATGATCCGCTTCGACACCGAGGGAGGCACCGCGTTGGTGGCGATACAGAGGTACGCCCCCATCTCGGTGCGACTGATGCGCTGGAGGCTGAGGGTGTCCCCTTCATACACCGTCACTGTAACAAGGACAAAATATACAATACTGTATACACTCGCGGACAAAGAAAGGGTCGGTAAAATACCGTCATCACCACATAATATAAATAAAAAAAATAAAAAATATATATAAATAAATATTAGAGGACAATCTTACACAAATCGATCTAGCCCCACAGTTAGCTCAAGAAGGCTTGTGTTATGAGTACTAGACGACGATACATTTAATAGATGTAAATGCTTAAATACATAGAAAACATCCAAGACTCAGAAACAAATATTCATGCTCATCACACAAATATTTGCCCTGACCGGGATTCGAACCCAGGACCGTCAGCTTCACAGGCAGGTGCACTACCCACTAGGCTAAACCGGTCGTCAAAACAAAGTCGCTTTCTCTGTCCCTATGTCCCTATAGCCCAATTCCCTATGTATGCTTAAATCTTTAAAACTACGCAACGGATTTTGATGCGGTTTTTTTTAATAGATAGAGTGACTCAAGGGGAAGGTTTATATGTATAATACATGCATCAGCATTGCACCCGTGCGAAGCCAGGGCGGGTCGCTAGTATTTCCTATAGTACAAACTAGTGCAGTTTTTTAATCCTGTCATGATCTTTATTTAATTTTACATCTAACTTGTAAAATGATATTTAAAAAAAAACGTCTCCAGGTTTAAATCTCACTCCTAAAAACCCATTAAAAGAACAACGTTAACGGAGCGAGATATCGCGATATGATATTGATATTTTTATGATACGATCCCGGGAATATCTAATACTGTTGGGTATTACGAAGAATAATATATCATGTAAACAAAACTAGTGTAAGTTAATTTCAGGTGACCCGAATTTTTTGACATCGAGTGTGTTAGAATTCCGTAGTACAAGAAACCCTTATAGTTTCGCGATGCCCGTCCATCCGAACCCTAACATCTACATATACAGTAGGGCCTTGATAATCCGTACACAGACTAATCCGAACGTCGCAGTAATCCGAACTGCCGAGTGACCCGTTTCTCCTCCGCCGTAACACCTGACTTTGTTTAAACCATCCGGTTTGTAGTTCTTTCAAGGATACGAAATTATGCTGTACTGCACACCACGTGTTTTATGATAAGGTTCCTACATTTGAAATATGATGTGGTTCCTACACCAAAACGTAAACACCAAATTTTGACCATTGCTGAGAAGTGTGCCATATTAGACAGCTTGAAAGATGGCGTGTCTTCTACTTCGTTTTCTCAAAAGTATGGTATTGGAAAAGCTACAATTTCTGATCTGATGAAAAAGGAACAGAACATTAGGTAATTTCATTCCAACATACTATAATTCGAACGCTCCGTGAGTCCGAACAGTAGTTGTTTCTTTGAAGTTCGGATTATCGAGGCCCTACTGTATTACTATTTTGCTTGCACACTGGGTTTTTACACTGACTTACGAAGAAACAGAATGCATCGTTAAACACATCAAAGCCAAGTGAACCCAATCAAGCAGAACACACACACCCATACGCACACGCACACGCACACGCACACACACACACACACACACACACACACACGCACACGCACACGCACACGCACACGCACAGACACACACATATATCAGTCACATTCCCACACACTTAAACAGAGACTCAATAGCTACTAAAATTACAAGTTTAGTTATCTGTTATTAGTTTCCTCAAAACTTACATTGTCATTACCCACGACGGAACGGAGAAGGTATATGCGTTTAGGGTGAGAGGTTGTTTGTTTGTTTGTTTGTGTGTGCACATCAATATCTTCGAAATGGCTTGACCGATTTAGAAACGGTTTTCTGCAATAGATTTGTAGTTTAGACGGGCAGAAATTTAGCTAGGAGTTACGATGATAACTCGCCAGGGGGCGCTGCAGTAAACATTTTTCACTTGTTAAAGTGCGTATGAGTGCATTTTCTCCGGAACTGCTGGGCCAGCATTTACGATTTCCATAGAATGTGGTGTGGAGTACATGCACTTTAACTCTGAGGATCTGATGATGGAGCAGAAAAGCATAGTAGGGTACTGTGCAGAGGTCGATAATATTTTTGTTTGTTTTTAGTCCCTTTTGTTTATGTTGCATGAACAGACGTCGTTCATAACCTTCTGAGGGTCTGATGATGGAGTAAAACCATGCCATAGAGAACTTTGCGATGGTATGTAGTAACTTATTCGTGTTTGGGCTCTTTAGATTGTGTTTGCTGAGTAGCTTCTATACATGATCTGCTGAGGATCTGATGATGGATCAGAACAGTATTTTAAGGCATATATTAAAGGTATTTATTTAGTAATAATATGTCATTAGACTCTTTTGATAGTAGCTATCTATTGAGACGCCTCTGTACAGGAACTTGAGAAGGCCTGATGATGAAGCACAACAACAGCATAGGGAATTTTGCGAAGGCATATAGGTGGATTACCGTATGTCGACTATTTTAATACTGTTTGCTGCGTAGATTCTGTGTGTCTCTTGTTCTCCATTTGGACCCGTCGGGTACGGAACCCTAAAAAGTAACCAGATACTTACATCGTGTGCTTTGCGATGTTGTAATGTTTTGGATACTACCGATGTTGACTAGGTTACTAAGGCTCGTGAAAAGATCTCTGGCGACTCGTATGAAGTATTTTCTGCAATTGTATTAAATGTCCGAAAAATATCGCGCTCGCTGCGCTCGCGTTTTCATCTAGTAGTGATATGACTTTATAACCGGAGACCGAAAAGTATGAAGTGTTTTCTGTACTGCATCATAATGTTTGAAAAATTTCGCGCTCGCTGCGCTCGCGTTTCCATCTACATGTGCTATTACTTTATGACCCGTCCTAGTGATTAATATAAATATTATATTTGCTAAAATAACATATAAATTTCCTTGATTCTAAATATGTTGGCAAGGTAAACGTCCCTGTACTCGACACTGGCCCAATATTGTGGTGTTTGGTGATGTAATCTATTGGCCACTAAGGTGTCGATTACTGGGAGGTTTACCTTAATTGTGTAAACGAAATAAGGTATACTCGTACTTCAAATTGCGTCATCTGATTTCAGGAGCCGTTGCGAAAATGAACCCTGGGTATTTATTTATTTACGCTTTGGGACTAGTTGGAAGAAGTGTAGGTACAAATCCGTGGCAGCTGTGAGCAGAAGAAGGGAAAAGATAAATGACAGAGAATGTGCGTTCACGTGGGCTCGGTCGTCGGGTCTTTGGCCCCACGCGGAACGCCTTCTGACCTCGTGTGCCTCGCCCCTCACTACAAACACGCTCCAAGGAGAAGCTTCGGGCTTTCGGCCTTTCGCTGAACAGTTTCTGACCTCATATACTTCGCCCCTCATCTTCGGGCTTTCGGCCCTGAGGTTCGCTTGTAAGACATTCGAAGCTAGAAATTGCCGATTTGGGCTCGTCTTTCGGGCCTTCGGCCCTCAGGCTCGTATCGAGGGCGAGCGAGCGTGCTCCGAAGAGAAGCTTCGGGCTTTCGGCTCTACGCAGGCATACGACTACTTCTGACGTCGTATGCCTGGGCCCTCAGGTTCATTTGTAAGACACTTGGGACTCGAAATTGTCGACTAGGGCTCGCCCCTCGGGCCTTCGGTCCTCGGGCTCGTATAGCAGACGTGCTCCAAGGAGAAGCTACGGGCCTCCGGCCTTTCGCGGAACAGTTTCTGACCTCGTGTATTTCGCCTCTTAGCTTCGGGCCTTCGGCCCTCAGGTTTACTTGTGACGCGTTCGGGGATAGAAAGTGGCCACTTGGCACTTACTTATTTTTGTAGCTCCTTAGGAAAACATCGGTAGGGAGCTCCCAATTAGCTAATTGCACAACCGAAGTGTTCGAGGGTCAAACGTATAGGTATACTTAGTCTGCTCTCTAAAAAGATTAAAATAAAGGCAAAATTAAAAATTTTGAAAATACCCCCGACGGATGTTCTCAATTGAAAAATAATTAAATAATGCATTTGAAAATCCCCCGACTCTTTAGGAAATAATTACATAAAGATAAAAACATTTTTTTTCTAAACGGTTCACTGGTTGCGAGGTATATTTACAAGCCCAGAAAAGTCCGTCGGGGGCTGCCATTGCCATGTCAATTCCCAATTGCATTAAGATAGTTATAATAATAATGAAATGCCATGTGAATTTCCAATTGCATTAAAATAGTAATAATAATGAAATTCGAGATAACTTACAGAACGGTATAAACTAATTGCATAAACTATTACTTCATTTCATTTTTTACCTACAGTTAATTCCAATAATATCATATTTCTCTTGGTCATTTTAAATCTAATCACCAAACTAAAAAAATATCGACAAAACTATTCCCCTTTTGGTAGCAAATTTTTCGTCATTTACCAACATTTGGAATTAGCAGAATACATTTGGGTCATTGTCAGTTGTAAAAACAAAAGTTGTCCACCCGGTGGTCAATAGTTAACGGCTTATATACATGTAAGTGTTTTTATTCCATGGATTTATAGTAACGGAAACACCGTTTATGCGGGTTACTAGACCAATCCAAAATTAAGCTTTTCGGCCCTTAACTTTTGATATGTACACCGAAAAGACACGAACCTAAATCTGACAATGACCCATTTACTTAACGTAAAAACAAGAGCGAAATTCAATCTAAAATCAACATCACAAGCACAATCATACTTTCCCTTGAATATATAAATGTTTAGAAGCATTAGTACCTACATAGCAGGACGTATAATATAACGGGACGTATAATATAACGGTCGAGTTAATCCCCGTACAAACAGCGGCGCGACCGCACCGCCACGCCACGTCCCGTCGACACCCGGCGAGCTGCGGTCGTAAGTCCCATCTCTAATTTCAGTTTTATATAACCGAGTTTGCATTAATATTTTGCGCGGAAAATCGCATTGCTAGATAATTTTTATATACGGCTTAGCTGTGTTTTCATTGCTGTTAGTTTGTTCCGTTTTACCGGTCGCAATGATGGTTTAGAATATGATAGCAGAATCAGAAAGGCGGCGGCGCCCGCGTGCCGCGTGTGGTATACGAAGCTAAGTACCGTGGGCCAGGGTCAGTTCTTGGATGGGTGACCGCTTTGAGTGGTTACTAACTGAGCGCTACTATGATTTGGAAGGCAGTTGATTCCGGCAGCTGTCTATGATAGCAGTCGTTAAGCCAAATTAAAGGCCTTCGGGCGGCTTAAGAACGTCTAACAGTCAAAGTTGCCCATTCACTTGACAAGCCTAATGCCTATAAGGTCTGGTCTCCCCTCGGGTTGGATGGTCAGATGGCAGTCGCTTCTGTAAAAACTAGTACCTACGCCAACTCTTGGGAATAGGTAGCGGACCCCGGGCATCCTTCAGGATGCAACTGTACCGGGATAACGCTAGGAGGATGATGATACGAATTACCAAATAAGAAAACGAATTAAAAAAGAAAAAACTTCTTCTAGAGACATTAAATTAAATCGTTTGATATGCTTTCTTGCAAGAATTGTGTCAACAAAGGAAGATTGACTTATCAGACAAAAATAACAATCAAACTGATGATTTGGGGCCATTTCGTGGCTATATTCTGTATTGTGCTGTTATGTTTATTTTTTCAAAATGTTTTCTTGTGGAACTACACATTGTAAATACCTATTGTATTTCCTCGTTTTTTTCTTATTTCTTGTTTGTTGTTTACACTCAGATTTACTTAAGTAGCTTAAGTACTATCATTGTTATATTTTAGGAGAAAATGACTGACTGTCGAGTTTCTTTCGGCGTTTCTTCTCGGCACTTGTCTTTTGAGAAACGCTAGTAGTTTTTGTAAAAGTGCCATTGAGCAATAAATGCATAGTTTTACTCCAGCGACTCTGCCGTTCTCAAACTATAGTGTCTCAGTAATCACATGAAAATCAAATCTTTATTCTGTAAGTAGACCTCAAGCGCTCATTTACTAGTCATATACAAAGAAAGAAAAAGAAAGAGAGAAATATTTATTTGGTACAAATCGTTTATACATACTAGGAAATTATAAATAGGTACCTATTTAGTACCAAAATGGCTGCCGCTCAGCATAGTGCCATGAAAATCATGACGCTGATTTTCAGGGCAACCAGGAAACAACATGAAATTATAAAACAGTAAACATGAGAGAGAGCTGTCCCTAACATACAACATGACATTGACAGACAATGTGGGAAATGTGTAGCCATACAGAATAATATTTTGCACATACAAGCTAAATCGTGGACTTACATGAAGCTAACTAAACACTATAAAACATAACACTAAACATCTGCTTAGGTATTGGCAATTTGCTTTATCCGCGGGGGGGCCCTTATTTTAGATTATTTATTTTTAAGTTTAGTTTGTAGGCCTTTTAATATTTGTAGTTTAGAATTTATAGGTAAGTAGAGTTAGCTTATTGGATACGTAAATATACTTATAGAATTAATTATTATTGTAGAATGTCGAAAAAACAATTTGACATACAATGGTGGTAATGTACAATAGACTAATACCTAGGCAGATACGTAACGGGAGATGTATAGTGTGTATGTATGAAACGTTCTTGCTATACAATTAACACCTTAATCAGCATTATGCCGATCAAACGTAGATGCCGTCTCCAATTAAATCAAACCGAATCATATTAAAACAAACAAAAGAACACGCTCAGAATCGACACGAGCGCCCGAACGAAAACGAATTTAGTCGAACGAGTAATTAAAACATTTCTGTTGAGTGTCCTTTACAAATAATCATACCAGATGGGGTTGACAGGGGCACACACAATTAGGGAAGAGTGCTCTCCACACCGCACCTTAATTTCCTCGGTACAAGGAAATCACTCTTTAAATTTAAACTCATTTGCCTTTGAGAATCTCGCCCAGTAATTATCCTCACCCGGTTTTTTCTTGTATGGTTTGAGGATTAAGTGTTTTACGGTCTAGTAGCGGAACGGATTTTTGTTAATGAGTCTGCTGAATTGGACAGGTTTAGTACCGTTTGTTGGATTGGCAAGGGGCTTTGACGTGGTGAGAATGTGTTAAACTGTCAGGCTTTTTGAAAGAGGCTATTACCTGGTGAAGGACACGAGAATGTTTTTAATGATCCTTTAGAGTTTTGAATCGGGGTTTTACTTTAAACTCTCTTTTTGTTGATAATACTGTTATTACTTTCCGAAATCAATATTCAACCAAGGCTTTTTGGAAAAGGCAATTACCTGATGGAAGTTTCGAAGGACAAGAGAATGTTTTTAATGATCCTTTAGAGTTTTGAATCGAGGTTTTACTTTAAACTCTCTTTTTGTTATTTTCATTGATAATCAGAAATCAGAAATTATTTATTTGCATAGACACAGTAGGTATAGGGATGTTACAATACATTTTGTTTCATGCACCTAGCCTGCATGCAGGTGTGCAAATACATAAAATGTCAAAAGTTACAGTCCATTAAAATGTCAAAAGAATAAAAATAAAAATAATTGAAATAAATATAGGAAGTCAAATTGAAATACTAGTAAAATTAACATAATAGGCATATCACAGTCAAAGAGGTACAATAAAATCATAAAATAATAACAATTATATAACTAAATATTACTAATTGTAATGCTGGTGTTCGAGACACGCCTTTACGCTGTAAAAACAATGCTCTAAAAGCCAGTTTGTTAGACTGCGTTTAAAGGCGTTTCCCTCCAGCAGCTTTAGTTCCTCCGGGAGATGATTATAAATGACAATACACATGTTGAAGACGTTCCTCTTGTATATCATCTTGTGACTTCGAGGGTGATATAAAAGATTCATTATTTTTACCCTGGTTTGCCTTTCAAGTACTTCACCACGTGTTTTAAAGTAAGAGTGATGTGATCTGACAAAATAACATATGTATCTTAGGTATAGGCATGGCAAAGGTAGGATTTTAAGTTTTTTGAAAAGAGGTACGCAACTTTCGTCCCACCATGAACTACTAATGACCCTGACACACTTTTTTTGTAGTTTAAAGACTCTGTCCATTTCCACTGCATTTCCCCACAATATCAGCATAATACTGTTATTACTTTCCGAAATCAATATTCAACCAAGTTCCAAAAAGAAACAAATTGAAATCTCATCGAATTTCACTAAAAATTACTGAAATCGCAATGAACCGCTTAAAATGCGAGATTTAAGTGCTATATTTCAATTGTATGTCATTGCATTGCTCTAATAGTAGATTGTATGACAAGAGTCTCAAATGAGCCATATTACCACGAGATAGTTATTTTCCCGAACAAAGTGAGGGAAAATAGTTCGAGGGGTAATATGGCTTTTAGACCAGTGTTATACACTCTACTTTTCACTTCGATTGCGAGAAAATAAATAAACAAAGGTTAGCCATCCAAAATAAACAATTAATTCCACAGCGAACTTATATGTAATTTGGCAGCATGTTTTTTTTTCTAAACTGCTTTCATGCTTTGACACACAAAATAGACACCACGGTTCGCGCGCAACATTCACGCGCAAAAAGCTAACTCACCTTCCATTGAGCGCTTCAAAGCGTTGCTCGAAAGAAACTAATCACTTTTTTAATTATTGTGAAATAGGGACTACTACAAACTTAATCTTTAGACTCTTTAGAGAAATGAATTCTGTTTTCCGATTGGTCGATTTTAGTAAAGCTGAATTCTGGTTTGTTAATACCCAATACCAAAAATTTTTTAAAGAGTTAAATTAGTGTTTTGTGATTGGTGGATTTAGTAGGTGAAGTATTATGATTGGTCTAAATTGAATGTTTTGTAAATCATAAGTATGTATTCATATTTTCCCTAGGGGTTAAATGTACTACTTTAGCCCCGCTTGACAAGTCTAATATGACATACTTTTCGAGCATAAGAAGTGAAAAAAATAGACTTAAAAAACGAACGCTATTTTAAACCTTTTCACCCCTTTGTTAGTGTGCCCCGCCCGTATTTGCTATTCAGCGCGGCTGCGGGCTTCCTGTTATGTTAAGCAGCCCGATACGCCACTTGAATTAGTTGAAAAACGATCGCCTTCACGCATGGCTTCCCATGTACTTGTTTATTCGAGGACCATCAATTTTGACTATTCGATCTACCCATTTAACTAACATATGCCTTATTTTTATTTTATTTTATTTCGAAAAGTACATAAAACAGACAGTAATCGAGAGAGAAAATAAAAAAAAGTAGTTTGAATTACAGAGAAAGTGAATAGCAAAAGGCGAACAAACAGTTATTCGATCATTTTAAATTATTTGTAGCTAAAAATACAGATTTTTTGAATTGAGAGATATTGGAAACATAAACATCAAGGTCCTTACAGACGCAAACCAAGTCATCAAACTCCCGACACATGCGAACAATTGGATTATAATATGAAGTATTATTTCGGTATACAGCCAGAGTAAAAGTTTTTGGAGAACGAGTCCTGTAAACTATATTGATATTCAGAAGTAACAATAGATAAGAAGAAACGATATGGGAATGGATAATTTTATATAAATAAATAAGTACAACTTTAGGCGGTTTGGTGACTTAAGGTGGCGATTTCTGTTACGGCGAGCTTACAGATGGCGTACAGTTTCCTCACTTGACTGGACGCTAATTACAATGCCTATATCATTTGAGTCAAAGTGAGAACTGAACTCGATTAGCTTTTGTTTAAGCAAAATCTTGAAAAAACCCTAATCTGTTATACTGCAAAATAAACTGAAATCGCGTAGACTTTGTTAACTACATTCGTACTGGGGTTGCAGCAACAAATGCTAGTCTATGTCAGTCTATAACTTGAATATAATTTCAGCGATGTTAGAAAAACTTAGTTAACTAGTATAATTATTTTATATGAAAAAAACGATTCTGGCACTGTTTATTCAGGTTCACCTAACACGCTTCTCGCTTCGCTCGTCGTCGCACCTAACTGGGCTCTGTCACATGTGCGATTTCTGTTACTACCTATACTTATTTAAAAAATCTTGTTTTTTCATGCGTAGTGCTGAAAAAACTGAACAATGGTTGTAAATTTGTTCAAGTTGTAGATCGCAACTACTGCTACTAGCATTTATTGCTGCAATGCCAGTATGAATGTAGTTAATAGAGTCTATATGATTTCAGTCGAATTTTGTACTATAACTTTATGGGTTCGAGTCCCGGTTCAACCATAAAATTATTTAAATAACGGTGAATGCATTTTAACTTGTTTTTTAAAATCAAATAATGTCTTCTTTCAGTAAAATGTTCCATCTACAATATTTAAGGTACTGTCCTTCCATGTGACATAGCCGTGGGACGCCCTGTATATTATACATGATAGTTTAAGTAACGATCGCATACGTCTAAGGTCCACGAATATTGAAAAAGCCCGAAAAATTAGCACACTGAACTGGCCGACCCAATAGCCGTTGAAGCAGACGAGTTCAAGTAGTTTTCATAATGCCCTAACTTGTAACTTGGTCTCTTTATTACATTTTAGTGTACCTACTTTATTACATTTTATCTTGACGCTTAGCGACCTTATACATCTCTAACAAATCTCGGTTGTTATTAGTTTCTTAGTCTTATTTTTGACATGTAACACTACATTTAATTAATGATACTTTGATTATTGTATTATTTTTATTTGATGTACCTAGATAGATTTTGACTTGTAAAAGTGCCCTTGAGGCCTATTTGCAGAATAAATGTTTTGATTTGATTTTAATTTTGATTTTATGATAGGTTTAGGACCGGTGAGACATTAACTACGGATATTAAACGGTTAATTAACCTTCAGAAGTTTATATAGCTGTTTGATAGGCATTTTGAAATGTTACAGACTGATGTCTCAACAATAATCACAATTCATCTGTCTACCGAATTTAATACCTAGAAATTAAATTACGATTTTTAGACCGTCTGATGTATATCAACCCAAATTTATTACCAGACACGATCGCTTTCTTAAAATTGTCGCAGCGTACTTAGTTTTCGCCACAAGAGCTCCCTAAGGAGTGAAGCTACTGTATTAAGCTAAGAGTCAAAAGACAGATCGCATGGGTCGTGTAGCGACTTCTAACTTTTATTGGAAAACGATTTTGCGTAGCCGCCCTGTTGAATACTTTTGTTGGTAGTTTTTCAATTCTCTGTAGTCACATGAACGTTAGGAAGCAACGGTATACGGGCCATTCTACTTTTTCATGTATATAATTCTGACACTTTTTTTTTAAATGCAGATTTTGGAATACTTTGCTCTCGCTTTATATTTTTGTATAGTTATTTAGAAAGAGGTTTTATTGCAGTATCACTTCCGATAGTTTTAGTAATTAACGAACCAGAGCTAATATCCATACATCGAGTAACTCAGTGGCCCTTGGATGTCTCACCATTTGTATGAAAAAATGGTTTTTACCACTGTGTTACAGAAATATGTTAATATTTAAGTATTTTTACCTATAAATTCCTGTTATTAGGTTCAGGTGCTATTTTGAAATCCTATTTTTGTACACTAATTCAATACATATCATAGAATTTTTTTTGTAATAGAAAACTGGTCATGAAAAATTAGAATGACCCATACGCCTTATTGAGTGTGTAAGATAAGTAACGTTTAAATGACTTTTTTTTACACTATTATCTAAAATTGAAGCCAAACGCAAGGCGGATAGGGTTAAGATAAGCATTAAATATTGAAGGTTGATATCGAAGCTAGTTTGGCAATAGTTTATATCCTACAACCGCGCTCAACTAAGGTACGCTGATGACATTAATATATATTTAATAATATTTGTAGACAATCTTACATATATCGACCTAGTCCCAAACTAAGCAAATCTTGTACTATGGGTACTAGAGGTAGGGTAGTGGCGGATAGGTGGGACAGTAGCCTACTGAGGCACTGGTCCTCCCTACATTTAAGTTTAAGTTCTAACATAATTATTTAAGTCTTTTTTTGTTACTTACAATTCTATGGATAATTTACATAATGTTGTCCGAAATAAATGCATTTTATTTTTTATTTTTTATTTTTTTTTTACTAGGCGACGATATACATACTTATATAGAAAAATATACACTTAAATAAATAGGAAACATCCAAGACTCAGGAACAAATATTCGTGCTCATCACACAAATAAATACCCTGACACAAATCAACTTAGTCCCAAACTAAGCAAAGCTTGTACTAAGGGTACCAAGTGACGATATACATACTTATATAGATAAATAGATACTTAAATACATAGCAAACATCCGAGACTCAGGAACAAATATTCGTGTTCATCACACATAAATGCCCTGACCGGGATTCGAACCCGGGACCTCCAGCTTGGTGGGCAGGGTCACAATCAACTAGGCTAAAGCGGTCGTCATATGGATGTCAAGAGGGCGCTATGTGTCTTCAAATATTTACTTGCCTGTTGTGTTACTGAATGGTTGTAAGCATAAAGAGGCAGCCATAAAGTGAGCGGGAAGCGATCTGAACCCGTTTTGTTACAGACAGTTTCTGGTACTTCTCGACAATGGTCTTGAGAAACGCTATTACCCGGTGTCCTACGTGGGCGAAATCCTTGCGAAAGAAATTTTAATTGGTTACAAAGCCTTTGGGGATACTTGGATTGTGGATATAATAACGTTGATTTAGAATGAAGGAAAAATTTAAAAATTTAGGCACCGAGCAGGATTCGAACCTGTGACCTCCCTGCACTCGCGGGTAGTCGCTCTAGCCAACTGAGCTATAGGTGCAATCGCTACCCAGTTCCAAATTCATCAACCGTCCCTTCGTATTAAGCAGTACCGCTGCTAACGTAAACTATTTTGTTAATGAAGCATGAGTCATCTGGTAGATGTCGCTGTACGACTCCCTTAAGGCGTTTGGATAAAAAATAATAACGTTGAATAATCAAACATACCTTTCTTTCTCTTGTCCACAGAGATTGGCTGGCCATCCTCTCGCCGCCACATGATCTTGGGCGCCGGGAAGCCATCAGCCTTGCACACCAGGCTAATATTTTGGTTCTCGCGCACTGCCACTGCAGATTGTGTGCTCTCTTCATCCAAGATATTAGGAGGCACTGCAACAAAAAAAATATACTTAGAAATGTCCACGATATTTCTAAACCTGTAAATGATATTAACGTTTATATGTAAACTACCGAAATCAAATGAAATGCCTGCAGTTTTTTTTAAGACCAAGTTAAAAAACCTATTAATAGAAAATTGTTACTACTCGGTGGACGCATTCCTTGATGACAAAAATTTAGCAAATTATTATAAGTAAATTGAAATAAAATGTAAGCACTTAGTCTTAGATTAACATTATACATAAAATAACAGTAATATATATTATATAATTAATTGTGAATTAAATAGTTGATTCACTTAATTTATTTGACATATACCGTAATTGTAAATGTAATAATCGAGTTTTTAAATCTAGATTTAACATTATGACTATTGTGTGCCCTTACAGGGTGTCATGAAATGACTTAAATTAGAAATGTAACATCTTATTGTGTATGCATGACATTACAATGAATAAATAAATTAATTAATGAATAATATTGTGCCTGATTGACCTTTGAAGAGTATTTTATTCCGATGATGGTCAAATCAAAGAAACTAGTTATCTTTAGGCTTATAGTTTCATTCAGTAGTATAATCTTGTTCGCACCGGTCTTGGTATTGCTGTATGCTGCTGAACATATAAAAAAATCGATTATACACAACCCGAATACTGAGATTTTGAGCCTGCTTTCAGTTTGCATTACACCCAATGTTTCTGCGATCTTTTTCTTGGTGCAAAGAAGGTTATCTCAGTTTCCTTCCAGGTTTGGTCAGTGTTACTGATTTTAATCACGATTTGTAAATAATTTATGCGAGAACTTCAGCTGACATGTTTATCTTACGACGTCACACACACGTATATTTAAAAACCTACTTACAAATAAAAAATGGGCTCTAATCCAGAGCCCAGCGGTAGGGTGCCCAGAAGGCTGGCGGCATTGCCACGCTGCACAGCAAGACCGATGCGCTGAGCAAGGTACGCGCCAGCCTTTTGGTCACCCGTCGCGTCAACAAGCCAGCTCCTTATATGTGCTGTGAGCACCAGGTCCCCACGGCCCTAGTGTTTCCACCCCAAACGGCTCAAACATGTAGGCACTGTCAATGACTGCATATTTGCGCCGCTTGAGGTGTTCAGCATCGGCGGCAGCTCCAGCCCCGACCGAGGTTCCTGGGATATCGACACAAGTGGCATCCCAGACTAAACTTTACTTTAAATTCAATGCATAGAAAATATGAAATATTAGATACCCAGGGAGTAACATTAAGATGGAATACTGAGATGAAACTATCCTCATATTCCTTAGGATCCAGACATCCTAATACTCTCTTGAGTATACAAAACGAATAAAAACATGAAAAGCATTTATGCTCACTGAGCCAATTTCCGATGATGCCAATTATAAAAGTCAACAAGCTTATACCATATCAATTTCTAATTAACCTAAACGAAATTAAAGCCATTCCTAACCTAAAGCAATTTGAATAATGGCGGTGGCAGGCGGATATCCGACTGATATCGAATCTTAATCGTAGCTTAATGAAATGTAAACAGCTGTTCTAATTGTTATTGCGGCAATAATGTAAGCGTAAAGAGGCAGCTATAAAGTGAGCGGGAAGCGATCTGAATCCGCTTTCAAAATCAAAATCAAAACATTTATTCTGCAAATAGGCCTAAAGGGCACTTTTACAAGTCAAAATCTATCTAGGTACATCAAATAAAAATAATACAATAATCAAAGTATCATTAATTAAATGTAGTGTTACATGTCAAAAATAAGACTAAGAAACTAATAACAATCGAGATTTGTTAGAGATGTATAAGGTCTCTAAGCGTCAAGATAAAAGGTAATAAAGTAAGTACACTAATCATAATAAAATATTTTGAGCTATATCTATAACACGTCAACATGAAAATAATAAAATCTAATAAATAAATATCCTCAGAGATGTATAAGGTCTCTGAGCGTCAGTCTAAAAAATAAAATCAAATGAGAACAGTGAAGTCTCTCATCATGGCAATTCCACTGAACACTAGTACAGACAGTTTCTAGTACTTCTCGTCAGTGGTCTTGAGAAATGCTAACGCGGTCTACGTGGGCCAAATCCTCGCGAACTCGAAGAGAACAGGCGCGGCGGGACCAGGGATCGGATACCGGTATTTGCTCCATAGAAAAATACCGGTATTATTACGGTCACCGGTTCATTATTTCGTTATTAACGGGACAATCTAATAATACGACGTTATTACCTAAATACATGATTCAGCCCTACGTAAAGAGCAAAAATAATCCAAAATATTGGGCTAATTCAGGGTTTTTTTAAAAATACCGGTATCGGTCCCTGGGCGGGACGCGTCGCGAAAGAAACAAACCGTCGAGGCTCTATTGAAGTGTCTTAGGATGGGTTTTATAAAGATCCGTTAGACCAAATGTCAGATCAAATTTCAGTAACTCAGTACATTTTTTGACATAACAAACCGACATAAGGTCTAACGGATCTTTATAAAACCGAGCCTTACTTGACCAATACAGGCGCGGCGTGCGCAGCTTATCAGTGTCATTGTCATTTATAAAAACAAAAGTTGTCCACCCGGTGGTCAATAGTTAACGGCTTATGTACATAAATAAATAAAATAATAAATAAATAAATATTAGAGGACAATCTTATACAAATCGAACTAGCCCCACAGTAAGCTCAAGAAGGCTTGTGTTATGGGTACTAGACGACGATATATTTAATAGATATAAATACTTAAATACATAGAAAACATCCAAGACTCAGAAACAAATATTCATGCCCATCACACAAATATTTGCCCTGACCGGGATTCGAACCCAGGACCGACAGCTTCACAGACAGGTGCACTACCCACTAGGCTAAACCGGTCGTCAAAACACACACACACACACACACGTACATATAAGTTATGTTTTTATTACATAGATTTAGTTATAGAAATACCGTTTATGCGGATTACTAGACAAAATTAAGCTTTCTGGGCCTTAACTTTTGATGTGTCCGCCGAAAAGACGTGAACCTAAATCTGACAATGAGCCATCAGTGGCAGAGAAAAGAATGGAGTGGCGATTACTCCACCGACAAGAGCCCAGCTCTTAAATTTATGATGATGATGATGATGGCATTTTTGTTGCACCGTTTAGCATCACCAAGATGTCACGTATAGAGTAACGGTGGGTACTCCCTACGTACCTCATCATCATCATCATCATTTCAGCCGAAAGACGTCCACTGCTGAACATAGGCCTCCCCCAAGGCTCGCCATGGAGCATGGCCATGGTGGAGTGATGACCTGGTGAAGGTCGCGGGAATCCAGTGGAAACGAACGGCACAGGACCGGCCTACATACCTACGTGGTGCAATTTCGACCCCCTTTTCAAGTGAGTGGGCAACTTGACTGTTAGTTCTCGAGCCGCCCGGAGGCCTCTAACTTGGCTTAACGACTGCTATCATAGACACCAGCCGGGATTACCGGCTTAACGTGCCTTGTAAAGCACGGGAGCGCTCAGTTAGTAACCACTCAAAGCGGTCATCCATGCAAGAATCATCAAGCCCGGAATGCACCAACTGTCAGAGCCATAGCCCTGATGAATGAGTTCCTTTCACAAATCCAGGACGCTGATATTTGCTGACAACTTGTCAATATTAAAAACTAAAGTTGTCCTTTTCGCATACCGCCTAGTCGGATCCTTATAATTATAATGTAAGTATTCACTGAATCAATGTTAACTGTTTAGCTCTAATTAAACTCACCTTGTAAATATTCTTCTAAATTTAAGTTGTTAATATTATGTACGTATGCAATATTAATCTTGTGGGCATTTTTGGGATGACCTATAAGCTCACAGGAGTTTTTAAATAAATAAATAAATAAAGAATCGACCCCGGCCCATGTTGCTTAACTTTGTATACTCCTTGAAATAAATATCCAATACACACATATTCTACTACCACAAATGAAAAATGTTTACGGCATGAGGACCAATCTATATTTGCTTCCTAAAATAATAAATAGCCTCCCAACACACATACAAGATTCATACCTATCCAACCCTAGATTACTTAAAGATGTTAACAAATATTTTATGTCATGTAATAATTATGACTACGCCTTGTGATAAGTACTTTCTTGTTGTTTACCAAATGAACTGAATGTAATGTAAGTCTCAGTCCGAACTCTAGCTGTAAATAAGCCATTCATGGTTTTAGCAGTTAAGCAATTTCAAACTCTGCGTTAAATTATTTGGAACTTTAATAATAATAAAAAATAAAATAAATAATTTTATTCATTAAAAAGTTTTCTTATCTCTGTAGTGAGCCAGGGTTCGAACTTGCGACCTCTAGATTGAAAGTATCGTGCCTCACTCGGGGTACAGCGGTAATTATTATAAAAAGATTTAAGAGCCCTTATGAGTTAAAAACGCTCATCTATTTAGGCCATTTTCTGTTTGAATTGACAAGTATCTTGACATTTTCTTAGTGTTACTAGAACAGGACTCATGCTACCTTAATCATCATCATCCTCCTAGCGTTATCCCGGTACAGTTGCATCCTGAAGGATGCCCGGGATCCGCTACCTAATCCCAAGATTTGGAGTAAACACTAGTTTTTATAGAAACTACTGCCATCTGACCTTCCAACCCGAGGGGAAACCAGACCTTATTGGAATTTGGCTCCTTATTGACATTATGCCATGAATATTTATTGTATTTTTTGGATTTTTCGTACGCGGCACGCGGGCGCCACTGGGCCACGAGCGCTACAGTTTTTTTTATACAACGCCGGTGGCAAACAAGCGTACGGTCCACCTGATGGTAAGCGGCCCGCAGCCTATAGACGCTCGCAACTCCAAAGGAGGGTTTTAACGACATTCATGGCCCCACGGTGGCACGAGTGTTCCGATTGCAACGCGATACGGGCTCATCGCGCTAATCAGCTAATTGAAACTGACACGTGACAATCAATATATTAATTACGTTCTCACAGGCTGACTACTGAACCATTTAGAACAGGCAATTACGGTAATCAGGTGTATCTAATAAATTATATATACAGGGTGTAACAAAACTAGTGAGAATCCGTTTAAGGGCATATTCGGTATCATGTTCTGATTAGGGAAAAGTAGAAAAAAAAAATTTTTTGTCGCGAAAAATCTTTTTTTTTTCTATGGGGTAGATAGTCCAAATCAGCCAACAAAGGCCAAAAATTTATTGAGTCAAAAAAAATAAACTCTTCTACTTTATACCGAATATGCACTTAAACGGATCCTCAGTACTTTTGGTACACCCTTTATAAATAAATTATAAAAGGTATTTAGTTATTATATATTATACAAATATTAAATTCCTGATCGTTCGACCAGAGCTTACTGCCTTGTAATAAAGACGTGTTTTAAAGTATTTTGACTTCGCCGCCTGCTTAGCTAATTTAAGTAAAGGGTAACTCAGTTATTTACAGTTACCATAACTAAATAACTCGTTGTGATAATTAATTGTATAGCGTTAATTTTGTTCTACTGTAAATTATGACTTGTAAAAATATTTTTACCAATAAATAATCTGAATCTGAATGTCTCAATCACTCATGCGCATATCAGGCAGATAACGCGGATTACACAAAAAAAACAAAAACAGTTTTCACAAAAAAAAAACTTAAAACTTTAACCTCACTTGGATCCCGATCCCCGAAAACGCCCCGCATTTTCATATAAATGACCCGTAAAGGTGAAACATAAAAATAAAAGCGCAATTTCCCTTAATGACTTATTTGTTTGTAGTGCGGGGGGCGTGGCCGCTGCGAGGGCACTTAAGCTTTAACACCGTGCCGACAACTTTTAAGTGGTTATACACGAGGGTTTGCCGGGGTACGGGGAAAAGGAGAAAAAGTACAGTGGCTAGTCCGGGTTTCAAATTAAGGCTACTTCCTGAACTGCATGTCATGTGGTATTTTGTATTTTTCTTATGAATGACTGGACAGCGATTGGCCCTAGTCTCGCCTGATGAAAAGCTATGACAAGGCCTAAGATGCAGCTCGCTGGTTCAATAAATAAATAAATATTAGAGGACAATCTTACACAAATCGAACTAGCCCCACAGTAAGCTCAAGAACACTAGTGTTATGGGTACTAGACGACGATATATTTAATAGATATAAATACTTAAATACATAGAAAACATCTAAGACTCAGAAACAAATATTAATAATATACATACATACATATTATTATTATACATATTTTATTTTGTTAAGTCAGTTTTTGGAAAAATTAAAAAAAAAACTAGCGAGGAGAACCACTAGTAATATAATGTTCAGAAGCGGAACGTTTCCACCCCGCGCCAATCATAAAATACATCACATTTAAACGTCAACGCGCTGGGCCGCGCAGTAAAGAATAGCTGGACACTGACAGCTGAAAACTTAGTACATTGTGAGGTCACCGCTCCATCAATTTCGGAAATAGGGTAAACATAGCAGGGTGCTCGATACTGACCCAATACATGACACTTTCAATGTCATGATGACGGAGGTGATTAATAGGTGTCATATACTGGGCACTAGGGTATCGATTACTGGAACGTTTAGTCTGCTTAACTACAGACAAAATAGCTTATTGATACGAGCTTGTGACGAAGGAGTTGGACATTGATATCTTTAATATTTAATAATAATAATAATAATAAGCCTCTTTATTCCAAACTATTTGTAACATACATTACCTACACAATCCAATTTTTTTTTCTTTTACATTTCGTTTTCGTTAAACTAATTTATTATTACAATTTATTGTTTCATTATTATTTAAATTCAAATTCCATAAGTATAATTTAATTATATCGTGCCTATATGACCAAATTCTAAATTCTAAAACTTATTCTCTAGTTAGGTATATAAATATTTAATTGAGCTAGTTCATTAATTTCATTATACAATTCTTTCTTCTCTTTAATATTTAGTAAAATCCAAACCGCGGCGGCCTAACCTGACGGAGAATTTCTTTGAATGAACGTTTTGTAGACGGAGTATAATTTACTATTTATACTTTCATATTAAACTGTATTTTTCTTTTTATTGACTACTGCTTTATTTGGCTTCTGTGAACCAGTGTAAAGAGTGCTCACCACCATTAGTGCTTTGCTATTGTGTTGTTACTGGTGTGGATCTGCAATTGGCTTTTGACGTATGTCAAAAAATAATGCATTGATAGCAGCTGTAAGTTCTCCGAATAAATAAGTAAATAGGATCGTTATTAAGCATGCCTGTATTGTTGCCGACAGTACAAATAAACTAATGTTTTTTTTCTTTTATTAAAAATGGGATCGCTTTTGGCCATGGCCGCTTTTTTTCTGGGTGTGGGTATTCAATATTCGACCCTATGTTGATATTAACATCTCAGTTTATCTAAGTAAATAAAACAATGCACTTGACGACCGGTTTAGCCTAGTGTGTAGTGCACCTGCCTGTGAAGCTGACGGTCCTGGGTTCGAATTTCGAATCCCGGTCAGGACAAATATTTGTGTGATGAGCATGAATATTTGTTTCTGAGTCTTGGATGTTTTCTATGTATTTAAGTATTTATACCTATTAAATATATCGTCGTCTAGTACCCATAACACAAGCCTTCTTGAGCTTACTGTGGGGCTAGTTCGATTTGTGTAAGATTGTCCTCTAATATTTATCTTTATCTTATCTTTAATGCAGTTTCATTCATATATATAGTTTTATAGTTTTATTTTTATTTACTGTGGGGCTAGTTCGATTTGTGTAAGATTGTCCTCTAATATTTATTTATTATTCATCTCGCTAATATCAGTTATGTAGAAAATCACCTCACACACATCAAATAAAACCAAGTTCACAAATATTGACCCCTCAAACTTAACCCCGGGCACACTCGACGGCCCCTTGACATTCGGCACACGCAAGTGTTTACGAATAGGGATGTTGACATTAAATAAGAAGATCAACTACTTTAAATTTTCTCGAAAAAGGATCAAATTCTCAACCAAATAGCGAAAAAAGTAACTCAAAAGAATAAATAATTACATAATTACAAGTCGTCAAAGTTTTAAGTGGGGGCATGTTCTGTCCCTTTTTCGCAAAACGCACCTCTGTATTGAACGATCTTCATTTACTATGGCGCTTTAGGTCAGTGACGTCACTGATTTGTAGCGCTTTCTCACTCTTATTCACAACATTCTAACGGTTGTAGCTTCGTTATTTATTGAGATATTCTAATGGGATTTTCACCATATGACATAGTTTTATGTCTTCTTTCTTTTGGATAATAATTTGGATACCAATAAATTTTGAGTCAACATCCCTATTTAACATCCACCCACGGTTCCGGGGTTTAATATTGACAAAATTGGACCTCATGAGGGCTATCGTTCTTGTGCTCACCTACCTTAAAACCGTACCGTAAAAATATCGAACATCCCGCATTGTAGCGCAGTCCCGTTTTGTTCGGAAATAAAGGAGGAAATAAGTTTCCGAAAGACAAAACTGTCTCAAAACACTAACAGTCGTTGACCCGTAACTCATATTTGCCATAATCAAGCTCAAGTATTACAAAATAGTCACCATATTATTCCAATTAGATATTAACCCGCGTAGCGCAACCACAAAGAGTGACATTTGACATTTCGGTGACGTCTAGCAGCGAATTCATACGCGATAGCCCTCATTATGGTGGTCGCCAATTAAACTTACCACAGATCGAGTAAGGTCCACACTTGATATGATAAAAAATAATTAGACCGGTTTTCTCATAATGTTCTTCTTCACAATAAAGTTTCGCGCGTCGTTCCTTCCGATTCAGAGAGAAATTCGCTGCCATATACCGCTCGGTCAGTGTGCCCGTTCGCACGCAAGTAATTGCCTATGAAAACAGACATTAAATAATAAGAGAGAAGAGAATAAATACTAATTATATTTTAATAATTATGACATTACATCTTAATGACTATTTTCATAACTATGACATTAGATGTTGACGTTAAATTTTCCTCTTGACATTCAGATTTTATTCTAGAAACTGTCTAGATTATACTATTTTTTATGTTTTTATTTTACATGTTGACGTTTGTGAATTTATTATACTCTCTTTTGACATACATTACAGTAATTCATGTCTTTTTTAAAATTTCATATGCATCAATAAATTGCTCTGAATAATTAGATTCAATTTATGTAATATATAACTGACGATTCAAAAGTGCTTGTTGCTAGGCCTATTTGAATAAAGAATATTTTGAGTTTGAGTTTGAGTTTGACAACTTACTCTTGTACAGAACATACTTTATCTCGAGATTCCCGTTTTTTAAACAAAAGTGAATTAAAGCGTCTTCCAGACAGGATCATCAAATATTAAAATAATAATACAGACTGTCTCAATCCCGTGGCCATGTTCAAAATGTTCACGACAAAAGAAACAAAAAATGTGTGGAGTTCGCAAAGAAAGAAAACGGAAACCCCTCAAAATGTAAAGAAAAGTAATTAAAACTTGCTCCGTAATAAACCGGGCAGAGTAAACAAAAAGATCTCCTGATATTTTTAAGGCTGAAAATGTGGGGGAATACAAACAAGTTAATATATGTGGGTTACTTAAGAGCGCTTTAATAAAATGTAACAGGTCCACTAGCGCCACTCGTAAATAATTGTAATTATTTAAATTTAACGATAGATATCTAAAAAAGGGGGCCGCTACGTACTGTATTTTGTATTTAAGTACGTTTTGAATCCATCAAACTAGTTATTACGTTGCTGGATTCGTCAATCTATGCGTCCAAAGTTAAAACGGCCGTTTTAATTTTGAGCTCATAGAGAGACCAATCTAGCAACGTAAAAACTAGTTTGATGGATTCAAAAAGTACTTAAATACAAACTACAGTACGTAGCGGCCCCCTTTTTTAGTTATATACCATTATATTTAAATAATTACAATTATTTACGAGTGGCGCTAGTGGACCTGTTACATTTTATTACAGCGCTCTTAAGGCGGTTCGGGGTTGGATTCGTTTTTTATAAGCAATTCTGTTAAAGGTTGCATCTTTTTCTCTTCGTAGGATTGCTGATTGAGTGAGCTACATCATTGACCTTATCGCCACTTTCTTTGATTGGACTTTACCATGTACTGTTAATGAAAATATGTTTTTTCTACTCGTCGACTTCAATGTTTGAATTACGATATAGTAGACAAAACTAAAATCACTTACATTTCTCTATTGGTTCCCTTCAAGTGAACTCTTATGAAATAGACTAATCACGTGTCGTCTTTTACTGTATTCTTATGAAATTGGCCAATCACGTGTCACCATTACAGTACTCTTATGAAATTGACCAATCACGTGACGCCGCGGACATAGAACAAAAGACCAACGAGCGCCTGGGTCAGTGTGCCTAATGTTCATTGCCGCAGGACTAGTTTGTTTCAGAGTTTCGGTTTGTTTAATTAATTTCCGTTGACTCGTAGAAATAGTAGTGTATGCAATAGTTATATAATTAGCTTTTTAAGTCATCATCATCATCATCATCATCATCATTTCAGCCGAAAAACGTCCACTGCTGAACATAGGCCTCCCCCAATTTATTTTTCCGTTGGGGGGGATTTGCCATAGTCGCCACGCTTGGCAAGCGGGTTGGCGACCGCAGTTTGATGGTGGTAATGATCGAAGGATGCTGCTGCCCACCCTCCGATTTTCCCTTATTCGCCTCCTACGAAACCCACGGGAAGAGATGGGGTGGCGCAATTCTTACCCGGCAACCACACGGGCGGGCTTTTTAAGTCTCGAACCTTAATTAGGCCAGATCTAAACGCAGTTCTCGACTAAAAAAGCATACATTATATAACGATTGCATAAACTACTATTTCACCTCACTAGTTCGGAAAACTTTTTTTATTCATTAAAAACAGATAGCGAATTGCATTTTATCCAAAGAATATTTGAAATACGAACGTACTATTTGTAACTGTTTTAAACATAATGACATGTAAAGGCCAGTCCAGACAGTCCAGCAACAATAATTTTCTATTGTACTGTTGTGTTAAAAAATTTATTACCTATGCCAATCGGGATGAGATATAGTGGATCCCGGGCATCCAACTATATTTAGAATGCAACTGCACTGGAATAACGCTAAAACGATGAGAAAAAAATACTCGCTCTAATAATAATAATCTACGCTCAGGATTCTATTTTCGAACCACTCGCCTCGTTCGTGGTTCAACCATAGAATCCATTCGCTAGCTCGTAATTCAACCCTAGAATCCATTGTTTGAGAAACATTACAGTGCAGTGCAATCTAGCTTTGCTCCGCTGTCAGTCTGCCTGTTTATAGTTGGGTTTATCAATGTCACAATCACCCACATTGAAATATAAGACAAGTAAAGGATAGTCCAAATTAAGATAAACGTTCCAATTATTCAAACTGCAACTCAAACTCAAAATATTCTTTATTCAAATAGGCCTAGCAACAAGCACTTTTGAATCGTCAGTTATATATTACATAAATTGAATCTAATTATTCAGAGCAGTTTATTGATGTATATGAAATTTAAAAAAATACATGAATTACTGTAATGTATGTCAAAAGAGAGTATAATAAATTCACAAAAAGATCGTCAATATGTAAAATAAAAACATAAAAAATTGTATAATCTAGACAGTTTCTAGAATAAAATCTGAATGTCAAGAGGAAATTTACCGTCAACAACTAATGTCATAGTTATGAAAATAGTCATTAAGATGTAATGTCATAATTATTAAAATATCATTAGTATTTCAACCACAATTATACCCACGGTGTTTTATCATTCATGTAGTCTTTTGTGCTATAATATGCTTTCGATATGAGTTTACGCTTTTGATACCTTAATTCCAAATACTTGGCACATTATTCTCGTCTATTGTGATGAAGTTTTATGGTGACGAGTATTGAATCTGTGATAACTCTTGACTTGTAGTTGACAGATTTTATTTATGTTTAAATCATACACAATGTATTACAAAATAAAACTAAACATTTAATGTATGACTAGCTGTTTTTTTTTGAACCTGACTGTGGCTTTATAGGCCGGGCCCAATAAAGCGATAGGAGTGCGCGGTTGGAGAGAGCCTGGGGAAAATCCAGGGGAAAACCTCCGGCATGACCACGCGTGTGGTTTGGATCACTGGAATACTCTAAGAGCTTGCGCTCCAGTGAGATCTGAGGTGTGAGTGGAATCGAGCTACTGGGAGTTTTGTCGCTGGTTCACTAAACCTAGCCTAGCTGAGAAGAGTCCAGCAAGAAACTCAGCTAGGCCCGACCTGGGTCGGACTGACTCTACCCGGTGTGCGGCGGTACCGGGACGAATAGAGACTAAATGTGTCACTGATGTCGCGATCGCGCACTGATGTCGCGATCGCGCGCATGACTAGCTACTTAGAAGTTTGTTAAAGGGGTGGCTCATATGCATATGGAAAATGAGAAATTTTGCGACGGAAAGCATTCCCACACAAATTATATCAGTAAACCGCTTTTTCCGCTATAAAATGAAATAGCTACGACTACAGACGAAACGCAGCGTTAATTAAAGCATACTTAAATTGCATATCTGACACTCTGAGTAAAATCATTTGCAATACATGTTTTTAGCAGTGGGCCTCATAGACGGCATAGTGAATAGCAGTATGTGTCACACGGTAGCAAAATTATTTCCGTCTTGGACGTAAACACTTGAATCCCTCGCTACGCTCAAGATTCTACTTTATAACCCTTCGCTACGCTCAAGATTTTATTGTAGAATCTTTCACTTCACTCAGAATTCAATATACCGCCCTCACCGTAAATATATCATTTTGCTCCCTTGAGACACAATCTACTATTTCGTTATTTAGGAAATAAAGAGTCACGTACAACAGAAGAAAGGGTATGTTATGAGACTTATGAGATATACTAATAAATCTATAGTAATATAAGATATATCCAACATTAACTATGTCTATCAACAGTAAAATGGCACCTCGTGTACTGCACAATATTCGAGTTTCCATTTCAATTTCGAACTGGAAAACATTGCTTTGTCTTCGAGCCAGGACCGTTGAAAGATAATCATTTATGCAAAAGGATTTCCGAGGTGGAGCAGGATTGAGATTAGATTCTAAATTCGGTGGAATAAATTACAGTGCCTGTAACCACAACGGAAAATGTGGCACGGAAACTACAGTCTAGACTGTGTAATCACTTTGTATAGTTAGCGACAATGATCTTAAGAAGTCTGCTATATTATAACAGGGGCGTTTAATTGGCAAATAGGGTTTTTTTACTCAATATAGATGGAAGTGAAGTTAGATTTATGAATTCAACCTAATGATAGGACTATCAGCCGGTGTTGTTTTCTTCGTGGATTTTGGAATCGAGTTTAGAGTGATATAGACTCGTACCTATCGAATTACATGGTAGAAATGCAGCAAAAGAATAAATGCCTCCGTAATCTCGGTCATATATAAAATGTCGGACTAACATGGCTGACATAGAGTAACCAAGTCATGGGTGCATACAATGGGTATTTCTGAAACACTTTCCGATACTACCCAACTGACTGACTTGTGACTTGTGACAGACCACAGATATTTGAAGATTGTTTAAGGTAGCGTTCATCTTTGTCTGTTCTTGTCTGTTTAAATTGTAAATTATGACATTTATTTAATTGTTATGTTGTTTGTGACTTTAGTGTTTTTTGTCTTTCGTGGCTTCTCGTGGTCCCAAAGGAAGACCAGCGCTAGCCAATGGCTAGCACTATGCTGATTTGGGACCATTTCGTGGCTATTTTCTGTATTTTGGTGTTATGTTAATTTGTACTGTGTCTGTGCCACGAATAAATGTTTTTCCTTTCTTTCTTTCTTTCTTTCAACTCGTCTTAATACGATACTTACCATTAATCGGCAAGTATTCGTATCCCACTTGACTGACCATAGACTTGGTGTTGACAGCACATGTAGTAGATATACGAAGCCAAACCAAAAAAAGACCATGGCTACTACATGTGCCGGTCAAATCGCGTTTAATACACACTTAATAATGCAACAATGAATGGCGACCATATAGCAGAAGGCTCAGCGTGGGTAGACCCCCCTCCCCCCACACGGTATACTGATGACCTGGTAAAGGTCGCAGGAGTTCGCTGAATACGGGTGGACCTGCACTGATCATTGTGAAACTCTTTAGGAAAGACAGTCGAGTGTGAAACTCTTTAGGAAAGACAGTGATGGTCGAGGGAGGCGATGGCTGAGATACGCGTCATACTCGTGATCGGGTGCTGTTTGTGGAGTCTGTTCATGATTGACGAGAGACATCATCCTGTTGTGGATTCGTTTTTATTATCAGTGACTGAGAGACCATATACATCTCTAACAATATTAAATTAATTTTAATTTTGACGCTCAGAGACCATGTACATCTCTGGGATATTATATTAATTTCATTATACTCCTTGTTTAATCTTGAGACCTTATACATCTCTAACTTTATTGATGTTGTAATATTTGTAATAAATAACTTTGCAAGTTTATCTTCCCTGTATGACATTAATTTTGTTATAATTGTAAACTCGAAATTATTATTCCTTCTTGAACTGTAAATTAATATTTTGACATGAAAAATGTATTACTTATTATAGTCAGACTTTCTTAAATTGTAAATTAATATTTTGACATGTAAAAGTGCCCTTGTGGCTTATTTGCAGAATAAATGTTTGATTTTGATTTTGATTTTGACAGTGGACATCTTTCGGCTAATATGATGATGATGAATGCAACAATACTTACCAACAACCTGCAGGTATCCCACTTGGCTGATCATAGGATTAGTATTGACTTGGCACATGTAGTAGCCGCGGTCCTCCTGCTGCACTTGGCTGACGTGGAGCAGCCAAGTCATGGCGTTGTCGTGGGAGACGGAGAAGCGCGCGAGACGGGTGATCACGTGCCGGTGGATGGTCAGGATCATCTGGCGATCGATGTGGATCCACGCCACCTGGAGGACAAAGAATATAGATTAGATTAGATAATTTATTTCATGATAAGGAATTACAATACAATACAATACAATACAAATACTCTTTATTGCACACCTCAATCAAAGGATACAGTACAGTACAAAAAAACACAATGAGAAGAGGCAAACAACAGGTGGTCTTATCGCTAAAGAGCGATTTCTTCCAGACAACCTTAGGGTAGCGGAAATCTAAACAGAACGATTCATAGCAGGTGGTGCAGAGTTAATACATATGAAGCCTACTAATAATTACAACAATAACATTTAATTAAGGATAAATAAACATACATAAATATAGTATAAAAATATACGTACATAAACATATACAAATATATAGTCAGCCACATAGTCTAAAGGAGTTAAGTCCTTAAGTGTTTCATGAGAGAGACAAATAGTGATCTTTAAGCTGTATTACATTATAAATTACATTATAAATTTGCACACATGTCAAAATTACAAGAATTGTTATCATGATCGTCATAACAGGAAAAATAAAAATAGCATAATGTCAACTAGAGTAATATAAAACACGATAAAAAGTAAACAGAAAAATAAATGCATCTTCAATTCGGAATCGTCAGTCAGATAAATAATAATAATGTCCATTACAAAATACAAATCAGTTGAATTCAAATTGAGTTATAATTATTTACATGTCAGTAAGCTAAGATCCAGATACTCTTTAACCGAGTATAATGGATTTTCCAATAAGAGGCGTTTGAGGCGGCGTCGAAATGCTTCGTCAGATGGTTCAAGTCTACAGTCTAGATCAGCGGGCAGTCGCAATATAGGTAAACATCTAGTTATATCTTATTCTTTCTAGTGTTTTCTCAGTTGATCCTCATGGTACCTTTGCATGGTGCGCTTTGGCAGTTAAACCTTACAACGAGACTTGACGTGAGCTAGTTTTAAGGTTGGCTGCGGAGAGCTGAGGACCGGGTGTGGTGGCGTGAATTAGGGAAGGCCTATGTCCAGCAGTGGATGACTGCAGGCTGAGAATGATGATGATGATGAGTATTACGAATGCGACTGACCTTCGAATCAAAAGGGAAAATTAGACTGTTGGAATTAGACCGATTTCCTCACAATATTGTCATAGATTTTGTCTCAAGGGAGAAAAATGATATATTTACGGCGAGGGCGGTATATTGAATCCTGAGTGAAGCGAAAGATTCTACAATAGAATCCTGAGCGTAGCTAGGTATTCTAAAATAGAAGCTTGAGCGTAGCGAGGGATTAAAGTGTTTATATACACACTGTGTTGGTACTGCTTTTCATACCGCCTAGGAGGCCCGCTGCTAAAAACATGAAATGTCTTATAAATAATTTTGTGACCGAGTGGCAAAGAGTTATCAAATGAGGGAAGAAAAATACGACTTCGATCCCTCATTCGAAGACAACAATGACTCTTTTGTGAATAGCAAGCGTGAAAATAATTTTTCCATCAGCATCACCATTCACCAGTCAAAAATTTTGGTAGTTGTATAGTAAATATAATGTCATTATTGCGTGTAAAATAGCCTATGGATTTGACGCAGGCTGATTAAAAGGAACGCTATAAAATTTTATTTGTTAAAAACAATCTGTTAAATAATATTTAAGATGTACTTATTAAAATAAGAATGGATTATAATTTTAATAAGTTAAATATTACTACAATCATTAAAACATTATTCGCAACTCCTTAACTTAAAATAAAAAATCTTTTGTCATTTAAGTTATTGTTAAATAATTTATGTACTTTTTTATACAAAGAAGCAGTTTATATTTTTTAATTCTTTTTTATCTGGTTTCAAATTGTAGTTACGGTGAATTTTGTAACATCAACCATTATGATATTGGTTGATTGTTACTTTAGACTGATGTCTTTAAACTTGATCTATTGAGAACTGTCGTCAAATAAACTGTAAGAGTTGTAATAATATATACAGTTAGCTGAAGCACACCTAAAGGACAAAAATTAATAATCTAGAAGTTTTTCATGCCGTCCTAGTCAGTATGTAATTTGAGATTCAATGTAAACTAAATCCTCTAGGGGGTACTATGACAGTATTAGAAATCAGAAATCAGAAATCAGAATTATTAAGACCTCGCTTCATTGAGCCCGGCCTATAAAGACACAGTCAGGTTAAAAAAAGGTATTAATACCAACAACCTAGTACAAAGGGTGATTACAAGTAATAATCTCTTTAAAAACTCCCACAAAAGCGTGTAAAAAGTTCCATAATCCAGACGCGGTGGAAAGCAAAGCGTTTCTAATTATGGTTTAATTTCTTTGTCCTCGTTCAAAACTGGACTAGGTCCGGAAAAAGTTGTACTTTCGTTAAGAAGTATGTATTAGGGTGGGTTGCACCAAACCGTCTGTAATCGTAAGCGGTGTTCGTTAAAATCTGATTGTATGGAAAGTTTGACAAGTTTCTATGGATTTAGAATAAAGGAATAATTGAAAAATTCAGGCACCGAGCAGGATTCGAACCTGCGACCTCCCGGCACTCGCGGCCAGTCGCTTCAGCCAACTGAGCTATAGGTGCAATCACTACCCAGTTCTAAATTCATCAACTGTTCCTTCGTATTAAGCAGTACCGCTGCTAAGGTAAACTATATTTTTAAACAAACGCCTTAAGGGAGGCGTACAGCGACATCTACCAGAAGACTCATGCTTCATTAACGGCACTAACGTCTCAAAAGTTTCTATGGGATGACAGCTGTCGACGCCATATTTGACGATGACCGGCGTGTGATCGTATGTTGGTGCAACCGACAGGTATTTTCTTAATAATGATAGCTATGATTTGTCTCTCCAAAACATTTTGGATCATCTGAAAATGAATATCATTTTGAGATTTATCATTATGATAATAAGGACTTTTTGACTCAGCGGAGCACAACTTGTGTGCGGTATTTTCGACTTTCTCGACAGCGTACTGACGCGGCCTAGATTCCTTTACTTATCTGTTTGCGTCAGTAGGTATAACAGTAGTATAAAGCGTGGATTCGGCGCGATACCGGTGCAGTACTGCATCGATTCTACATCATTGTATCCCGATGCATTCATTTAAAAAAAATTTGACTAACGTACAGTCGACACTAACAGTTGACAGCTTACTGATACCGCACCGACCCAGCTCCGCCAAATGCGTGCGCAGCCTTCCTCTAACCATTGCATTACTTACTATTCGATTCCCTTTTAAAATATTACCAACATCTATTTACCCACGTACGAGTCGGAAATTGAATTTAAACCACCTTACCATTAGCGAACCTTATGTTAGAATAATGTCGCTGTGCACCGGTTTTCAATTTATGGATAATTTGCGATTTGGCTGCTGCGCGGGTGAC
The DNA here is from genome assembly GCA_963556455.1 of Epiblema foenella. Lineage (NCBI taxonomy): Eukaryota > Metazoa > Arthropoda > Insecta > Lepidoptera > Tortricidae > Epiblema > Epiblema foenella. The sequence goes on from OY747105.1 coordinate 23,693,236, forward strand.
TGCGGGTGAATAACGTTGAATCTATTATAGGGTAAATGCTTTGACGTTGCATATCAACTGAGAAATACCTATTTCATTCCACGACGATTTGACGACCGGTTTAGCCTAGTGGGTAGTGCACCTGCCTGTGAAGCTGACGGTCCTGGGTTCGAATCCTGGTCAGGGCAAATATTTGTGTGATGAGCATGAATATTTGTTTCTGAGTCTTGGATGTTTTCTATGTATTTAAGCATTTATATCTATTAAATATATCGTCGTCTAGTACCCATAACACAAGCCGTCTTGAGCTTACTGCGGGGCTAGTTCGATTTGTGTAAGATTGTCCTCTAATATTTATTTATTTTATTTATTTATTTATTCCAATCTCGTTTGATTATCGCTAGTTGATTATTTAAGGGTAGGTAAAGGTGAAATTTTTGAACCAAAATTGGGTTCTTCAGAATTGAATCAAAAATCAAAAAATCAAAATCAAACATTTATTTTGCAAATAGGCCACAAGGGCACTTTTACATGTCAAAATATTAATTTACAATTTAATAAAGTCTGACTATAATAAATAAGTAATACATTTTTCATGTCAAAACATTAATTTACAGTTCAAGAAGGAATAATAATTTCGAGTTTACAATTATAACAAAATTGATGTCATACAGTGAAGATAAACTTGCAAAGTTATCTATTACAAAGATTACAACATCAATAAAGTTAGAGGTGTATAAGGTCTCAAGATTAAACAAGGAGTATAATGAAATTAATATAATATCCCAGAGATGTATGATGGTCTCTGAGCGTCAAAATTAATTAATCATTCATCTCATTCCCCTGGTGATTTTTATGTAAATAATTTTCAACCTAAGTAGGGTCGGTATGTGGGTTTACGGCCTGTTAATTTGATGCGCCAGTTTGCGGCCTCCTGGATGAGTTGATGAACTGAAAAGACATTTAGTTGCTTTTTTAATATATTCCCATTCAATAGCTACTAATTAAATCGCATACGACTCATTATGTCTTTAGGGTATGTAAAAATGTAAATATCTTTAATTGAAAAAACTTCGTTCTTCAGGAGGCCGCAAACTAACGCAGGCCGCGTAACTGGCCTAGTGACCCTACTTATAGTAAAATATGAAATTTTATCGATTTCTAAGCACGTTAATCTAATAGGGCTCTTTCGGCCTATTTGGTACAAAACTATACCACTTTGAATTCTCTGTAGTTTGATTTTAGGTGTATTTTTATCCTCTCCACGGTGAAAATTGACCGTTTGAAGAATCACTCAATTACGGCATTGAATCTGACTAGAATTTTATAGATGACACAAAAGTTAACCGAAAAGGGCTCTCTCGTCGAAAAAAATAAACAGCATTATTTTTTTATATGCCCGGATATCTCTGGCACCGTGACACGACGGCTTTAACTTACATTAGGTAGATCTAACTGACATTTTTAGTACTTATGGAAAATTTATTTAGATTTACCATACGCACTCGAAAACATATCGTATGCACTCATCTGCTAGACGATTACATACAATATTAAATTAATTTTAATTTTGACGCTCAGAGACCATGTAGGTACAACTCTGGGATATTATATTAATTTCAATATACTCCTTGTTTAACCTTGAGACCTTATACATCTCTAACTTTACTGATGTTGTAATATTTGTAATAGATAACTTTGCAAGTTTATCTTCACTGTATGACATTAATTTTGTCATAATTGTAAACTCGAAATTATTATTCCTTCTTGAACTGTAAATTAATATTTTGACATGAAAAATGTATTACTTATTATAATCAGACTTTCTTAAATTGTAAATTAATATTTTGACATATAAAAGTGCCCTTGTGGCCTATTTGCAGAATAAATGTTTGATTTTGATTTTTTGATTTTGACAGTGTCGAACTTATTCAAGATAGACCCGTCACTTAGTTAAGAATAACGTTTTTGACGTTTTATAAAAAAATACTGATTTTACTACTAGCTAGTCAACAACATTCGACAATTTTATGATGTAGCGTCCTAACTAGCGATACGTTGAGTCTCTGAACTTATTGACCGAGTGAAACGAAGGTCTCTGCTTCAGCTTCGACAAAAATGCTTCTACAGGTCGCATTACTCAACCGATTCTCTTAAGCAGGTTCGATAGTTATATAGAATTTTTTAGTCGAGACGGTTTTTTTATCAATGATTTTGTAAGTTTCTACGGGCGAATTTCGGTTTGTTCTCCTCTACAGGTCGAATTTCGCAAACAATTCTAGTGAAATTTTGTGAGCAGGTCCGGTAATTATACAGAATTTTTATGTCGAGTCAGTTTCTGGAAATTTTCAAAAACAATTTTTATTTCAAAGATTTTGTAAGTTTCTGTGTCCGAATTTCGGTCTGTTGTCCTCTACAGGTCGCATTTCTCAACCGCTTCTCGTGAATGTTGGCAGGTTCGATATTCATAATTGATCTTTTTTATAATGTCAGATTTTGGGAATGATAAATAAAATCACTCACGAAGTCTACAGCTCACAGAGCTACTAGTTTAGATTATTCAGTTAGAAATATAAACCGTGTTCTCTACCCTCAACGTAAATACTAATCCCACATGCAGAAATAGCGCTTAAGCCTTTACGTGTCAGTATACATGTTTGCCGCTCTCGAACTGCTCTCGTCAAACAACCTCTCGAAATAAGCACTCAACCATCTTTCAACTTTAATTCGATGAACAAACAGGAGTGGTGGATTTGCTGTGACAAAGTCACAACTGCGTTCAATTTGCCCGCTGAGCCGCAGGGATAGGACTGTATCGTTGCCGCAGTGCGCCGATACTGACTGCATATTTTATGCGCGTCGACATCCTGCACAATCCTTGTGTCTTACGTTGAACTTAGGTTGTGGCCTATATAGATCTGTGAGTACGTTTGTCTATAGCGACATACTTACTAAATACCGTAAAGATTCATGTATATTTTGTTTCTAGTTGACACAGTTTTGACGACCGGTTTAGCCTAGTGGGTAGTGCACCTGCCTGTGAAGCTGACGGTCCTGGGTTCGAATCCCGGTCAGGGCAAATATTTGTGTGATGAGCATGAATATTTGTTTCTGAGTCTTGGATGTTTTCTATGTATTTAAGTATTTATATCTATTAAATATATCGTCGTCTAGTACCCATAACACAAGCCTTCTTGAGCTTACTGTGGGGCTAGTTCGATTTGTGTAAGATTGTCCTCTAATGTTTATTTATTTATTTATTTATTTACAGTTCTTGCAGGAAAGCATATTAAACGATTTAATTTGATGCCTAGGGGAAGTATTTTCCGTTACTATCATTTTCTTTATCTCATATTTAGTACAAAATACGAATACAGTTTCGACATGTTTTATTGTGGAACTACACATTGTAAGTTATAAGATACCTAGACTCGTAAACAGTAGGCCATTGAGACATGACAAGACCGCAATATGTTGCACCAAAAAGTTGTAATTATTATGGTGAAAGACCACTGCACTATTTAACTCCTCGAATTTTTAATGACATAATTTTTTTGTCTGAAAATGATATTATAAGTAAAGCAGTCTTTAAAAAGAGATTAAAAATACATTATTAGAATTATATAGCAGTAAAAATATTTAAAGTTCCCAACGTCTTGTTAATACTACTTGTATGCCCTCGTAAATTCATTAGTACCTAATAAAATAGAATAAGATAACTCACATTTGTAAACAACAATTACCTTATGTTAAAAAGTAAACTCAGCGCGACGCGCCAACAAACTGTTCGCTACAGTTTACGTTATGTAATTTTTTTACATTAATAAACATGAAAAAAAAATTATATAACGTTATATTACTTACATGAAAAAAAAACCTACTGGTTAGTTCTTGTCGGTAGTGGTCTATTGAGAAATGCTAGTTAGTCTCTGCCTTGTAAAAGTACTATTGCACCTATTTGCAAAATAAAGTTCATTTATTTCATTTATAACTCCAAAATTACCTAGCAAGACAACCCGCTCTAAAATATTTAACATGAGTTTTTCATTATTTACGTTTACTTTTGAAGCTGACTGTATATTGTTATTTGTAACTTTGCTATTACTAAAGGACATTACAGATGTTAAAAATAGGATTTGACACAGGGTAATCACACACACACACACAATCACATCACACACATACACACACATCACAGGGTATATCTAGAAGATTCCGCTTTTCGAGTTGTTCAGCTATAGGTACAGGTTGAAATTTTGTCACCACATAAAATTCCAGTTCGTATTCAGTCACTAACAAGCAAAATCGACCAAAATGATCACAAATATCTAGACACTACTATAATTTCAAGGCGCTGGCGTACTTGATAAGCACCATGAACTATGTGAACTTGTAATAGATAACTTTGCAAGTTTATCTTCACTGTATGACATTAATTTTGTTATATTTGTAAACTCGTTATGTGATAATCCACATCGAAAGGGACCTTATTATTGCCGCTGTTCCAATACAATAGTGAATAGGTGTAACGTAAGCGCCTGCCGCCATAAGGTCCCTTTCGATGTGGATTATCACATATTATTATTCTTTCTTGAACTGTAAATTAATGTTTTTAGATGAGAAACGTATTCTTATAGTCAGACTTTCTTAAATTGTAAATTAATATTTTAACATGTAAAAGTGCCCTTGTGGCCTATTTACAGAATAAAAGTTTTATTTTGATGGCAATTGTAAAGTTTTTCTTTGTAGTCTCCAGAAGATATAAATATTAGAGAGGTAGGGCACAGCTAAATGTCATCTTGCTCGAATTTGGAGCAGCCCAACTGGGGAAGTGCCTCCGCCTTGCAGAAGACCACAGCCATAATAACATTATCTACTATACAGGTATATAGTGTTGTGTTCCTGGAGGTGAGCAAGGTTGCCAGAGCTCCCGAGGATGCACTGTGTTGAGAGCGATGGACCTAAATTTGTCCCTTCTGCAGTCAATACAGTGAATCCTCAAATTTTATAAAGGGTCGGCAATGCGCACGTTACTCCATTGAAGTTGCGGGCGTCTATAAGCTGCGGTGTCCGCTTACCATCAGCTGGACCGTACGCTTGTTTGCCACCGGCATTGTATAAAAAAGAATCAAGATTACGATTATCCTACTGAATGTCGTAAAATTCACGTACCCATTAATTGTCGATATGGGTGACATGTTTCGAACTCTAACGTTTCGTAATCTAGCAGGACTCCTTCGAGACAATGTTGTCTGTAGTGACAATTATTACGCTCACATAAACTGCGTGATATTATTATGTACATATGAAAGCTCACTTAAGCATTGTCAGTAACATAATAATATGTAGGTGAGCACTTCTCTCCAAAGTCCTGTAATATAGATTAGAATATAGATTACGGAATATAGGCAGTCAATTAGTCCCGCAGGTGGCAGAATATTATGTCTTTGCTCCGGTTCCGTTAAGTCGAAACTTCCGATTCGTTTTAAACATCCGCTTCGGTTCCGGTTCTGTTATTTTTAAAACGGATGTTATATTGGATGTCAAAGCAGCGCAGCGGGGGGAAATGAGCGGCGTACATAAAAAACAAACAGGTTTATAATTTTCAGTTTAGACCTGCGGGGTCATCACGCAACTTTTTAATTACCGTTAGGTAGATTTTGATGTCAAATTTTAATTGTCAGCTCATAGATTTATACTTCAAAATTGACAATAAAATCTATCTACCGTTAGTACATAAAGTTACGTGATTCGCCAGCCGCCCTGCCATTAACATCTTATCCATCTATCACTCGGGCTCCGCATCCGTTTTCAGAGCCGGCTCCGATTCCGGTTCTGGTTCTGATATACCGAATTTAAAACATCTGGTTCCGGTTCCGGTTCCGATAGAACTACATCTGTTGGATCCCTGCTTTGAATCCACTCAACTAGGAATTCGTCTAATGATGTTAAGTTATCATAAACTGCGGCATAACTCAGAACTTGTTCATAATAGCACTTTCTACCGCCTCTGCTCATTCGAGGAGTTGAGGTTGTTTCTCAACTATCCCTCGGTTGAATTCAAATGAGGTATTTATTGTTAGTAATGTAAGGCAGTTACTTTTATGTTATAGGGGGCAAACGAACAGACGGATCGCCTGATGGTAAGCAACTACTACGAACTAGTACGAAGAAGGTATTTGAGTAGACAGTCTATAAACATATCTAAAAACTAACAACGCCCTGCGGTGTTACCCGCAGATAAAAGGTAGCCTATGTCCTATTCTCATGTCTAACAATACTGGAAAGTTTCATAGAGATCCGTTCAGTAAGTTTTTGAGATTAAGCGGAACGTACATCCATCCGCACAAACTTTCACGTTTATATTATTACTAGCGACCCGCCCCGGCTTCGCACGGGTGCACTATTTAATGGATGTTATTATAAATATAAACTTTCCTCTTCAATCACTCTATTAAAAAAAAACCGCATCAAAATCCGTTGCGTTTTAAAAATTTAAGCATACATAGGGATATAGGGACAGAGAAAGCGACTTTGTTTTATACTATGTAGTGATTAGGATTAGGATATAGAGGCAAAAATGTCCTTGCAACGAGGAATATCGCGTTTTTTGAAACGCTATTCTGCCCAGGCGTGGAAACAATAAGGATAATGATTCTTGACTATTATATATGGCTGTGTTTCTGACAATAGCCGAAACATAAAGTGTATATGCCTACACAGACGCATGTGTTAGTAGTAACACTGGCTGGACCGGGTGCGGACCGCGGCCTTGTCGTGCGACCGGGCTGGTACCTGCCTATCACAAGTGACTATAAGTATGAATACCCGTTTTTTCTTACAAGCTCGGTCGTGCGGTAGCAGCCGGCTGTCAGTCTCGGTCGAGTAAGCAAGCTATTGTTAGTTAAGGTTTAGTGTTCTTAAAAACAATTGTTTTCAAACAAGTACATAAATATTAGCTATATACCATAGTATTGTAATTGAGGGTATATACATGTTTTCTGCCAACAAACTGTAATACAGTTTGGCAGATGAGAAAAAAATATATATATGTAAACTTCACGTGTAATAAATAAATAAATAAAAATGATTGTATAAATTTCCTCGATAGAAAAAAAATGCAAATTTGTGTCTTTATTTTACTTTTTTTACTCCGCCTATTAAGTTAACGCCAACGACACAATTAAGTTAAAAAGATTGTATTTTACCTCGTCTAAACTCTGTCAAGAGGAAATTTAATTATTGTCTAAAGAAGCCATTCTCGAAGAATGTTGCATCCCGTTTCGTCATACGCGAAAGACATAAGTGTGTTTCTTTTACGGGGAGCGTGGCTGATCGAATCGAGGTATCCCCTTAAAACAGCGTTGGCGATTCTCCGAGCGATTGAAACGCTCGTTTCTAAAGTCATTGTCACTCAAGATTATTTACCCAAAGTTGGGATAAACCGGCGAAAACATTGATCAAATAACACTCGAACCCGACATTGGTTTACGCTTTTAACAAAAGTTTACTAAGATCATCGTCTCCTTTAACAATGTTTCATGAAACGACAATGACGTAAAATAACCGCCGTAAAAACGCTGAATATTCGCCCTGGTATGTAAAAGTAATATAAATCCAACATGTAAATTATTATTATTAATCGTTTATTTCATAAAGACACATCAATTTACACAAAATTAACTACACTGCCAAACTGCGTAACAGTTTGTTGGCAGTTAGAATGCTCTTGATACACTTGTGTCATTATATCTAAGTATGTAGTTATAGTATTCATGCGGTCGCTGTAATAAGGTAAATGTCACAGGCGGCAATTTGACGGCAAGAGACCCGACGGGTTGACTCTCGTGCCCTGGCAACAGGGACGGCCTTTAGTCTGGGATGCCACATGCGTGGACACCCTAGCGCCGTCCCACTTGGGTACGACGTCGTTGAGGGCCGGTGGAGCGGCCGCCGTGGCTGAATCAGCAAAGCGCCGCAAATATGCAACTCTTGGGGATAGTTACATATTTGCGGCGTTTGCTGTGGAGACTCTGGGTCCGTGGGGGCCGGATGCAACTAAACTTTTCAAAAGATTAAGTTATTTGCTTATCCGGTCCTCAGGTGACCGTAGGGCTGGCTCGTTCCTCGTGCAGCGAATTGGCGTTGCCGTTCAGCGAGGCAACGCGGCCAGCCTTATGGGAACTCTGCCCAGTGGCAGCGACTTGGGCGACCCATGCCCATACAGTTTAGGCCTTTAGTTTAGGTTAGGTTTAGGTAGTTAGTAAGATCTTGTTTTGTTTTTATTCTATATTTTAATTATTTATATTCCGAATAATGTCACAGTGATCAACATTGACCCAATACCTCAACCACTTTCAATTTTATGTCATAGTAATAGAGGTGAGAAATAGGTGTCAACTATTGGGTATAGAGGCGTCAATCACTGGGACGTTTACCCCATTTATTACTTACTAATTATGATGCATGCAATTTAAATCTTAGTTAATATACTAATAGTTATCTATAAGGCATTTTTTAACATGTAAATGAACAGAACGCTCCGTGGCATTTCTGTCTCGGTTGACGGTGACTCTCATCGTATCGCTGCCGGCATTATAATCTACACAGAGATGTATCCACTTTATCTCTTACACTGTTTTGAAAAGGTCCAAAAGTGGAAACATCTCATTGTAGTCACTGCGAAGTTACCGCTGGACAATCAACAACAACAATTTCGAGTTTAATAAATTTGCTATGACATTAATTTTGTTATAATTGTAAACTCGAAATTATTATTCCTCCTTGAACTGTAAATTAATATTTTGACATGAAAAATGTATTACTTATTATAGTCAGACTTTCTTAAATTGTAAATTAATATTTTGACATGTAAAAGTGCCCTTGTGGCCTATTTGCAGAATAAATGTTTGATTTTGATTTTGCTACTAGACAAACAGTAGTATTCTACTACTATGCATGTATATATGTAAGCACTTATTGTACACATTAACAGATTAAAACAATATATATGTGACATAAGACTAGAGTACAAAGGTGAACTTATCCTTATGAGGGATCTCTTCCAGCTAACCTTTGAGGGATTGAGTGAAAAGTGGGAGAATGAGATAGACAAACTTACACAGTGTACTAAAACTTTTCAGTAAGGAAACTTATAGCTAAAACCCAAACTAAATAATAACTAAACATATAATAAATACATGTTATAAATATATACGTATTTAAATTAAAATAAATAAATAAATATACTATTCAACCAAATCACAAGTCGTTGAAGAGCCATAATTTCTTCAAATTACTCTTCACTACTTCTCGTTTCGATGGTTTCATACTGTGCGGGACCTTATAAATAAATAAATATTTTTTGGACAATCTTACACAAATCAACCTAGTCCCAAACTAAGCAAAGCTTGTACTATGGGTACCAAGTGACGATATACATACTTAAATAGATAAACAGATACTTCAATACATAGAAAACATCCAAGACTCAGGAACAAATATTCGTGTTTATCACACAAATAAATGCCCTGAACGGGATTCGAACCCGGGACCTCCAGCTTATATACTATTCAACCAAATCACAAGTCGTTGGAGAGCCATAATTTCTTCAAATTACTCTTCACTACTCGTTTCGATGGTTTCAAACTGTGCGGGACCTTACTGCTCTGTCCCTGTGTTTTATCAATCAATGAATGTGGGTTTATTTATTCTGTGACCATACGATTACTGGCCGCTGGATGTTGCGGAATTCCGCAGCTAAAGCATGAATGCCCCCGGACGTTCGGAATGCAAATTATCATTTACTGGGTCCGCTGTAATTGGTCCACTAAACATCATTCCGCGCGGAATATTGTTACTGTACGTTTGCTATTCGCTAGTTCTAGTATTGTTATAGTTTTAATCGTTGTTTAAGCACGTGCAATGTGCTACGAACATGTCGATGAGTTATAGGTACGCGAAACAAACATATGGTTATACAATACAATACAAATATTTCCAAACCACGCGCGTGGTCGTGCCGGAGGTTTTCCCCAGGCTACTCTCCAACCGCGCACTCCTATCTCTTTATTGGGCCCGGCCTATAAAGACACAGTCAGGTTCCAAAAAAATAAAATAAAAAAACAACTTTATTGCTCACCAAACGAAGTACTTACATTCAAAGAACAACAGAAATTAAAATACATGCAACAGTGGTACACAACAGGCGGTCTTATCGCTAACAAGCGATCTCTTCCAGGCAACCTTTGGGTAGTAAAAACTAAGCTAGAAAATTTAAATTACTTGAGTAGGTGAAACAGAAAAATAGAGTATAAACAAGTGGTTATATTTAGCTTTTAAGTGATTACTTTCCTAAACGAAATAAAATATCAGCTTCTAATAGGTGAATTAGCTGTTCGAGCGTTATATGCATGCACGATTTAAACTGTGTCTCAAACAGCTGTAAAAATGTATCATCATCATCATCATCATTTCAGCCGAAAGACATCCACTGCTGAACATAGGCCCCCCCCAAGGCTCGCCATTTAGACCGGTCCTGTGCTGTTCGTTTCCACCGGATTCCCGCGACCTTCACCAGGTCATCACTCCACCTTGTCGGAGGCCTACCGACAGCTCGTCTTCCGGTGCGTGGACGCCACTCAAGCAGTTTCTGGCCCCATCGACCGGCACTTAAGTCTCGCAATTTTGAAGGCTATGTCGGTGACCCCAGTTCTGCTACGGAAAAAAAAATACTGCTACGGTAAAAATGTATACTGACGTCGAACAGCTAGTTCAAGACAAGTCCACCATTTGTACATACTTTTTGAACTGTGCAATAAAGTTTAAATAAATAAATAAACATGCCAAATTTTAATTATCGTCTTTTTTTTCTATACCAAAAACATGGATTCCCTGTTTACCGAATTTGTATTAATTATACTATTCAAAGTGTCATAATGTAATGTAACTGAAGAAATAATAATTGAAAACTAACGTTTTTATAAAATAAGTTTCATTTAAGTACTTTAAGGCCGAGTTTTATAAAAATCCGTTAGACCAAATGTCAGATCAAATTTCAGTAACTCAGTACATTTTTTGACGTAACAAACCGACATAAGGTCTAACGGATCTTTACAAAACTGAGCCTTAAAGAAAATCCTGCAGCCCAACATTAGCTATTAGACTTATAGTGATATTCGAACCAGTTTATAGAGACGATCAGATATTTGTATGTGACCAACTTTTTTTTTCTTTTTTTTTATTTATTTATATTAGGAGAACCAACAGCAGTACAAACAATGTAACAACATGCGTATTAACAGCAGAGCCAATTACAGGATCTCACAGATAGCGTTAGTGTTTTATGGTAAGCAACTACAATTAGAGAAACACAAAAGATATCAAAAAAATCAAAATCAAACATTTATTCTGCAAATAGGCCACAAGGGATAGCTGATACATAGATGGTAAGCACTGAAAACGCTCCATACTAATAGGCAGTGAAATATGACGTCACAGTTATATTACCTCGTAATCTAGGTGTATGGAAAAACAAGTTATTTGTCATTTTTGTCGTGAAATATTGCGTTTATACTTGCCGTACAAATACAATTTATTTTTATTGAAATGTGAGAATTATATTGGTAACTTTTAATTTACGTTTGGACTATTCAAAAAACATTTTTTCGAATTTTTATAGATCCATTATTTGTTATGATTTGGTTTATGTGTTCAATTTATTGTAATCCTTTGATTTTCTATCTATATAACCACACCATGGTATACGTTTTAACATGTGTCAAATACCCAAATATAGAGTAGAAATACTGTTTATCTTCTACTTACTGTTATTTTGTTGAAGCTGTATTGTTACGGAGTAATTTTACACGTATGCTATCTATAGTTTTGAGACTCTTAGCGCCATCTGTGATCAGCTATTTGCAGTCAGGTACAGAGCCATCTGGAGAGTACGGACGGCGACGCTAGCGCATGTTCCGATCATTCGTCTCTTGATTTTGTTTTCGATATCCAAATAAATAGTTTTCACTAGAAGTCCTTAAATAATAAACAAAGATATTAAAAAAGGCATAGATTATTATAAACTTCTCAAACTAATTAATTGTCTCGAAATTTTGTTTGTTTACAAAAAGTTGGTGGTTCAGCATGCGAGAACGCATCGTTGCTCATGTCACAGACAGCAGCGAGAGGAATAGACAAAATCAGTGCGTTGCCATCATGTGAAGAGAGTGCACGTACTCACTGGTATTCGCTTCGGCCTCGGCCATATTTTGTTAACTTAGCTTGCAACTATGTAACAGTTTTAATCTAATAACATCTCGCAAAGAATTTGGGCGATGACACTATGGAATAGTAGGTAAGTGCGCGCGCATTATGGATGCATAAGCGGCGTTTATATTTGTTGGTGTTGTAAAACATTTCAGTGTGTGACACGTTTTATTTGTTACAGATGATTTAAAAAAATTTAAACAAGAACTTAACCAAGGAATACACCTTAAGCTTAGTCTCGTATCTAGCCAGGTGAGTTTCATGTTTATCCCGTGATTGGTTCACTCTGTGCATTTAGAGATCGCGACGGGTTGCTTTCTTTTCAGGAGTGTTGTGTCGTGTTATGAATATATGTTAACATTGAACGGTGTTTACAGCGATTGGATGCTGGCCGCTGGGTCTCCCCCTGTCCCAGTTATCCATAGGCCGTCGATCGGACGCCGTGAGCGTCGAGGTGCAGCTTGGCGCATGCGCCGGTACCAAACGCGGAACCCGTCACGAGCTGGTGGCCCCTGCGGTCATCAGGGGAGAAACGTTTCGTGGTCTGCGCGTGCGTGAGCTCCGCCGCGAACGCCACGTTTGACAGGTGACATCGTTCCGCAATCAAAATTCTAACCTCAACGTAATTTAACGCATTCTGTGTTGCCGGATATACTTTGTAAAAGAGGTCTATAATTTGTAACACACCTCAAGTTCTCACACAGCCGCTTAGTTTATTTTAAACTTGAAAACTATAATATTCTACTTTAGAGAGTCAAATTCAAAACCTTGGTCAGGTTGAGTCCGCCCTGGACAGCCATTTGCCATGACATATAGATATAAGAATAAAGTAGTGTAAGCAGGCATGGCCGTGTAACATTGTTTTAATGTGCTCTTACATATTCTAATATACATACCAGGTGGTTTTCAATTCAAGTTTTGTTTCAATCATCTAACCGTTATATATTCAACCCAAGACTCTTGGCATTTGGAGTATAAATATAAATGCCTGGCGCCCTCTATCTTCTCTATTCCAATCGAGTATACTATTAGCGTAGATCCACGACCGCTGCCCAAACCTACCCACGTTCATCCCTGAAAATACTCTCAGCTGACTAGACCGAGGCATACCAACAAGTGTGGAAGGACGTTGTACCTAACCAAGTAACCATCACACTCAAGTAAGTGGGGCTGTCGCACAGAAAACTTAAATACCACAGCTTACACGTTACAGTATTACTAGATAAAGCGTTTTTGTGTTCATTAAGCTAACACCTATCCACTACAAGAGAGACCTAGGATACATGAAAGCACGACGTACACAAAACAAATAATTTCAAGTTGCTGAACACAAACAAATCCAGACTAAACATTTTTGGGCCTCCGTTTTCTAAACCACAAGTCATCATACTATAAATAAGAGCACATGCAAACAGCCACGCCAGACTATTTGTACCATCGTCTCTGTTTGCATTTATACTTAAGCATTTAAACCAACATTAACAGCAGCGCTCGCGAAACCAAAATGTCTATCATTAAAATCCGGCAACATAAACTTTGTAATCCCATACTTAATCAGAACAAACGGCACGTGAACAAACACGAAAGAAGCATAACTCCGGCCAAGTGAAAAGTTGCCTCTTACGGCACCGCAAAGCCGCTCTAAGCCTCTTTGCGTTTTTATTCCCTTACACACTCAGCAATTTCAACTACACGCCTCGCTGCGATGCGCCCACGATAAGTTTGCTAAATGTTTGCCAAGTTGACAGAAACTAGTCAAATGCACCGCAATGAAAAGTTTACGGGCCGGCGGCGCGACAGCGGTTTAATGGTTCTCATAAAACCGGCCGAGTTCGCAGTGCGATTTCACAGTCGCAGAAACGCCGTAAAAATTTACTTTGCTACAAAGGTTATAAAATTTGCACGCTGTAAACACTACATTTTGGACTGTAGCAAACAGTTTCGACTTTGTATTATTAATAGTTTTATTAAGACGTCGGCATCTTACTTCGAATTTGAAACAACAGTAATTCATCACATTTGTTATTTCTCATAGCAAGAGCGTTTCTTGCTATTATAATTCTTCATATACGGATTTTTTTCACTACAAGTTCTAAAAACCGGTTCCGAATATAAAAAAAGTAAATATTAGAGGACAATCTTACACAAATCGAACTAGCCCCACAGTAAGCTCAAGAAGGCTTGTGTTATAGGTACTAGACGACGATATATTTAATAGATATAAATACTTAAATACATAGAAAACATCCAAGACTCAGAAACAAATATTCATGCTCATCACACAAATATTTGCCCTCACCGGGAATATATAGTAAAACAAAAAAATAAAGACACATTTTGTGTAACAATGAGGGACTGTGATTAAAAAATCTGAAGAGTTGTCTTAGAGAAAAAAAATGTTTGTAAATAATTGCGATTTGTAAAAATTTTTTTTTTACGAAACGAATTTTCAAATCGAAACTTAAGAGTCCTTATCAGTTAAAAAACCCTCATCTATTTAAGCCATTTTCTGTTTGAATTGACACGTATCTTGACAATTTCTCAGTGTTACTATCTAGGACAGGACTATTGGGACCTAATGACATAAACTTTAAATGTATTTTTTTTGATTTTTCATTAAGACTTATCGTTTCAAACATCACTCCAAATCGACCATTTTCAAACTAAAAACTTAATTTTTCCGCTTAAATTCTACTTAACATAATAAAATAAAGAAATAATAAAATAAAGTTATGTTACTATTTAAAACTTTAGTAAAATCATCGTAGCCTTCAATCACTTATCTTTTCACTTACCTTTGTCATAATTTATAATCAAAACATTTAAAAACTTATAAGGCCTCATAATGGACGTTTTCCTCCGATCACTGCCTGACCGCAATGGCATACCTAGGCAATAAATCTTGGAGACTTAATTATAACTTAGTTCATCTACAGTCTTGATTTGAAATCGAATTGGTAAACTAGCTATCTGATGAATCTAGGACATCCTATAAAGCTTGTCTCTAAGGTCAACAAGACCAAAATTGCAAGATCATGTTTATACGAAAAATAAGTAAGATATTGTTCAGTTACATAGAAACACATTTTTTTGAATCGAGAACAGAATGACAAAAATATTTTCTATCTTCTCATTACTAGTACTATTACTTTCGTCCAAAATGAACATTTTTGAAACCTGGAGTCACACCGTGTTGTGGATTTTTTCATGATATTTAAATGTTTATCATTATCAATACCATCATTTATCAATGAAAATCCTCTTCTAGGTGTTATGCCCTATGTGCAAAAATTATTAGTCTACATATTTAGAATATAATAGAGAGATGTTTATTCTGATAACACAAAAGTAAGTAATATACCTTAAAATTAACAAACAGAGATGTGCCACCGAAAAGGTCTCCACTCAGCAATGCAGTTGGCACAGCAGTGCCAACGGCGCTGGTTTTCTGTGGATCCACACTAAACTTGTGTTAGGGGATATAAATATATAGGTACAAGGATAAAAAAGTATTAGCATATATGTTTTAGAGGTAAATCCTACTAATATTATGCGAATGTTTGGATGTTTATTACTCAATTAAATCTATTTAAAGATAGTTCCTGGCAAACAGCTAATACTATCTACATATTTTCAAATCATGTAGAATGTAGAATGTACAAGATTTTAGAGAGGGTAGGGCACAGCAAAATGTCATCTTGCTCGAATTTGGAGCAGCCCAACTGGGGAAGTACCTCCGCCTTGCAGAAGACCACAGCCATAATAACATTATCTACTATACAAGTATGTATAGTGTTGTGTTCCTGGAGGTGCGCAAGGTTGCCAGAGCTCCCGAGGATGCACTGTGTTGAGAGCGAGGGACCTAAATATTATAAAGGGTCGGCAACGCGTACGTGACTCCTTTGGAGTTGCGGGCGTCTATAGGCTGTGGTGGCCGCTGATCATCAGGTGGACCGTAAGCTTGTTTGTCACCGGCATTGTATAAAAAAAAGAGAAATGATTATTATCTTAGGCATCAGAGCTTTTAAAGTTTATGAGATGTTTTTTAATTTAGTTTTAAAACCACTGACAGTGCTACTTGCCAATATCGGTGGTGGAACATTATTCCAGCACTTTGTAGCAGCATACCGAAACCTGTCACGAAATGCAGCACTACCGTGCATCGTTTATTGAGTTGACAACGCCAATCTTATTTAAATCATGTCCATCTGAAGAACGACATCACTTAGCGAAAAGGAACGTAATCCGTTTACATTATGGGATTTACGAGTAGAACCGTTGAGGTAAATTTGATTACGGTTGGGTCACCTCGGACCCTCTGCTCTTATAAGAACATCTCTATTTCCCGTCACATTCGATCGATTTCGAATTATGCTGTGTAACTTCTTTATAATATTGGTTCGGGGCTTTCTGGGTTTCGCAAATAGATTATGACGTTTATGGATTGTCCAAATTGAAGGTTTGCCAGCGCGCTATGGAGCGCAGCATTTTGGATGTCAAAAGGACGGATCGTGTCCGAAACACTACACTGCGCTCTAAAACACGCATTGCTGACGTAGATAAAAAAAACTGCCAGGCTCAAGTGGGACTGGGCCGGCCACGTCTGTCGCATGCATCCAGATAGGTGGGCTAATGTAGCTACCAAGTGGGTGCCACATGAATGACGACGCAGACGGGGCAGGCCCAGACGGAGATGGCGGGATGATCTGGATGCATTTGCCAGGAATTGGGAGGAAGAAGCGCTCAATAGGGAGACCTGGAAAACATGGGGAGAGGCATTTGCCCAAAAGTAGGACAGTCAATAGGCTATAAAGTAAGTAAGTAAGTATGGATTGTACAAGTACGACGTGGTGTGCTCAGGTCCCTTAGGCTGTTTTTTACTTTTAGCCGTCTAAATATTATGGTAATCGACTTGGGCCTAAGATTTATAAGTGTCCTTAACAGTGCTTGTTGCTAGGCCTATTTGAATAAAGAATATTTTGAGTTTGAGTTTGAGTTTGAGTGACTAATTCATCGTCATATAGGTAATATTTTTCTTTGTCGTTTCTTCGTTCGTCGCCAATTACGATGTCCTTATATATGTAAACTAGCGACCCGCCCCGGCTCCGCACGGGTGCACTATTTAATGGATGTTATTATACATATAAACCTTCCTCTTCAATCACTCTATCTATTAAAAAAAACCGCATCTAAATCCGTTGCGTAGCTTTAAAGATTTAAGCATACATAGGGATATAAGGATATAGGGACAGAGAAAGCGACTTTATTTTATACTATGTAGTGATTATCCGAATAAAGAAGTTCTCCAAATATCACAGGAAATTGAAGAATTAGATCAATTACAAAACAACTCATCAAGTTATCCTTAACTTTTTAATATTGCATGTTTATCGGAAAACATTTTTAGAAATTTTAGGTGATTCTGCATTTCAAAAATTATTTTGAAATGATTGTAATTAGTATAAGAACTTGGTTTTTTTACTTTTTGAAATATTGATCCGTTTCAGTAGTAAACAAGGAACCCTTATAGTTTCGCCATGTCCGTCCGTCCCTCCGTCTGCGGCTTAGCTTAGTAATTGTTAATAAGTACCTACTAGAAAGCTGTAATTTTTTTAGATTAAATTTATTATTGTGTACATATTAATGACGCCGAAAAAACGGTAGAATAAAATCTTAAAAATATTTGAGTACCCACCTCCCCTACTCGTAAGGTAGGATACATTTTCATTTTTAGAGGTTCATATTAAATTATTGTAATTTAAGTTTTATCTATTCAATTTAATTTAATTCAATTCAATGTCATTTTTAATTTTAATTTTAATTTTAATTTTATAATGCTATCTATCTATGGACTTGTTCTGGAATAAATTATTTTCATTTCATTTCATTTCATTTTTTTTTCTTTAGCTGTTTAAAAAACAGTTTTCAGTAGGGTTTGCAAATCATTTTATAATTCAAAAATCCGTTCACGTGATATTAAGCTATAAAGTGACAATTTTTGTTATAGTCCGTCTGTTTACTATGACTTTGTTAACGAGGATATCATATTGATCTAACACTAGCGATTATCCACGTGCATTTTTCAATTTTATATAGATTTTCCATACAAGATTTACATAGAACACACATAAAGAAATATTTACTTAAGATTAGATTTTCCAAATACCTGAAGATGCCTATTAAATACAATACTCTAGGACGAGACTAATAATTTACTACAATATTATAAAATTTATAAAGATAATTCTGTTAAGATAACATTTTCACATTTCTGTAAAAACATTGATCCCTCAAGACACCAAAATTCAAACTTAAATATTCAATTATGAAATGAAATCAATGAAATGAAATGAAATGAAAATAATTTATTCGTGGCATAGATACTAAAAGACACAGATACATTTATAACTATTAACTAATAAAATTGCCACGAAATGGTCGCGAATTTATATTATCAAGACTACATTATCATCGCAATTATTTACAATATCTTCACTCTTTACTTTAAGACGCCGTATCTATAAACAGCCTCGTAAAATATATTAATTAATTAGGCCCCGCCACTCATGAATAAGTTAATTGTAACAATGCAGCCTCTCCCTCTCCCTCTCCCCCGTTAATTACTGCAGGTAAGAAACGTGGTTAATTAATATCTCAATCAAACTTTAAGTGCTTCGGTGTCGAGAAAACTGCTTGATGTGTGTTAGCAGTCATTCTAGTAATTTAATTATTATACATAGATGCTGTTAAGGTCGATTTCCACTAAACGGCTCGCATCGGATCGGAAAGAATACGAACGGATTGGCGACAGCCGATTGATTACCACCACAGACTTACCAGACGCGACACACGCAAATAATAAGAAATAAGAAATATTTATTCGAGACAAAGACAACAATTAATACAGCAAAATAGAATATAAAAATAAACAAAAAAGTTGTGTTATCTCGAAAGGGTACCATCTCAGCATAATGCGGGCAATCGCCAGCGCTGGTCTTCCGATGGGACCGTCGAGTGATTTCACGGTATGTAACTGTACGAATATAAAATAATAATAATAAATAAACGATTAACACGAAAAAGAAGAAGACGGATTTTAAAAACAAAGTTTGTCATTTTTTTTTAAACCGTGCTGTATGAACGCAGCAGCCTGTGCTATCTGTTCCAGCTAATAATACCACAACCGAGCAAGACAGTCATATACATTTTTGTATAAGAGCGACAGAGTTACATATTTGTTGTCCCTGTCACAGTTTCATTTTTTTGTAGAGCACAACTTATTTTATATGACAGTTGTGCCCAAATACGCATAAACGATTACCCGCCCAAATTAAGGAAGTAATTTATAGTAACCCGGCAGGCATTTTAAACCAACTCTCAATTTATCTGCATAAGACGTTTTCTGTCACTCTTGGTGGCCCGTGTATAGGATCTCTTTAGAAATATTTATACTCTAAGATTACCACCGAATGGGTCGCATCGCATCGGATCGGAAAGGATACTGTGACAGCCGATCGTTTCTGTGCCTAGTTTCATTCCTACCGTGTGGAATAAAAGTGTTCTAATTTTTTAAATGGATGATGTTGACGTAGTAACTAGTAACACAGTTGTGTTTAAGCATTAGAAAGTAATGGGATTACAAGTTGTCTGTAAGGTACTCTCTAGCGACATTCATAGTTAGACATAATATTAAGCTTTTAGTGTAAATGTTCATTAAAATGATTTTATCTGGATTTCCCATTTGGGTTTCAGGAAACATAATTCTGATTAACAGAAGCTTGTTACGAAGTATTATTATAATCATAATCATAATCATATTCGGATACAGAAGGCGGTACTCCAGGACACGGCGCGGATAGTCAGGAGGTTCCTCTCTCTGTCGCCCGACACCGCCGGTAGCTTAGGCCCCGCCTCGCTGCCGGCGGCACACTAGGTTAGGTTTTTATAATGATTTTATATTTTGTAAATATTGTTTTATATTTTACTTTTTATATAATTACTAGCTTTTCGCCCGCTTAATAAAAGTAATTTTTAACCGTCTATAAAAAAGGAGGTTCTCAGTTTGATCCGTATGTTTGTATATATGTATGTAGATACGTATGGATGTCATTTCCGTAATCGGCACCCCGTGGAACCATAAAGACGACACCTATATAAATTTTTAAGATAAATTAATTTCCGCCATCTTGGATTTGAAAATAGATGTCATTTTCATAGTTGGTACCCCGAGGAACCTCGAAGATGGCAACCATATCGATTTATAAGAAAAATAAATGTCCGCCATCTTGGATTTGAAAATGCATGTCATTTTCGTAATCCGCACCCCGAGGAACCTCGGAGATGACACCCATATCGATTTTTAGGAAAAAAAAGACCGTATATCCATCATATAACGTCATCATATTTGAAAATGGTTGTCATTTTCGTAATCGGCACCTCGAGGAACGACAAAGATGACACCCATATCGATTTTTAAGAAAAAGAAATGTCCGCCATCTTGGATTTGATAATGCATGCCATTTTCGTAATCGGCACCCCGAAGAACCTCGAATATGACTCCCATATTACTGCTCCCCGCACAAACTTGAAACCCCTTTTTCACCCCTTTAGAGGAGCAATTCCGAAAAACGCTGAAATGTGTTTTGTTGTATTTAAACAGAGTCCATATACGAAGTTTTAAATCTCGCATTTCAAAACAATTTGCTTCCCGTACAAATTTGGACCCCCTTTTTACCCCTTTAGGGAAGAATTTCAAAAAACGCTGAAATACGGTTTGTTGTATTTTAACAGTCTATAATATATACGAAGTTTTAAATCTCTCACTTCAAAAAAGATGTGCACCCCGTACAAACTTTGAACCCCCTTTTCATCCCTTTAGGGGAGCAATTTAGAAAAATGCTGAAATACGTCATTAATGTATTTAAACAGAGAGTCTTTATACAAAGTTTCAACGCTTTTTCCCGCGACTACGCCCGCGTACTAAGAGTAATTTTTAACCGTCTACAAAAAAGGAGGTTCTCAGTTTGACCTGCGTGCAGATATGTATTGGATGTCATTTTCGTAATCGGCACCCCGAGGAACCACAAAAATGAAACCCATATCAATTTTTAAGTAAAATAAATGTCTGCCATCTTTGATTTGAAACTGGATGTCATTTTCTTAATCGGCACCCAGAGCAACCTCGAAGATGACACCCAAATTGATAATTAAGAAAAATAGATCTCCGCCAAATGCATGCCATTTTCGTAATCGGCACCACGAGGAACCTCGAAGACGACACCCATATTGATAAAAATAAATATCCGCCATCTTTGATCTGAAAATGAGTGTCATTTTCGTAATCGGCACCCAGGGAACCTCGAAAATGACACCCATATTGATTTTTAAGAAAAATAAATGTCCGCCATCTTGGATTTGAAAATGGATGTCATTTTTGTAATTTGCACCCCGAGGAACCTCGAAGATGACACCCATATTGATTTTTAAGAAAAATAAATCTCCGCCATCTTTGATTTGAAAATGCATGCCATTTTCGTAATCGGTACCACGAGGAACCTCGAAGACGACACCCATATCGATTTTTAAGAAAAATAAATGTCCGCCATCTTTGATTTGAAAATGCATGCCATTTTTGTAATCTGCACCCCGAGGAACCTCGAAGATGATTGATTTTTAAGACAAATAAATGTCCGCCATCTTGGATTTGAAAATGGATGTCATTTTTGTAATTTGCACCCCGAGGAACCTCGAAGATGACACCCATATTAATTTTTAAGAAAAATAAATGTCCGCCATCTTTAATTTGAAAATGAATGTCATTTTCGTAATCGGCACCCCGAGGAATCTCGAAAATGACACCCATATTGATTTTTAAGAAAAGGAAAAATTTGATCCCCGCTCAAACTTGGAACCCTCTTTTCACCCCTTAAAGGGAGCAATTCCGAATACCGCTGAAACATGTTTTGTTGTATTCAAACAAAGAGTCTATATACGAAGTTTTAAATCTCTCACTTCAAACAAGATTTGCTCTCCGTACAAACTTGGAACCCCCTTTTGAACCCTTTAGGGGAGCAATTTAAAAAAACGCTTAAATATGTTTTGTTGTATTTAAACATAGAGTCTATGTACGAAGTTTTAAATCTCTCACTTCAAAAAGATTTGCTCCCCGTACATACTTTAAACCCCCTTTTCACCCTTTTAGGGAAGCAATTTCGAAAGACGCTTATATGTGTTTTATTGTATTTAAACAGAGAGTCTATATACGAAGTTTCAAATATCTCACTTTAAAAAAGATTTTCTCCCGTGCAAACTTTCAACCAACTTTTCACCCCTTTAATGGAGCAATTTAGAAAAGCGCTGAAATACGCCATTAATATATTTAAACACAGACTCCATATACAAAATTTCATGTCTCTCACTTTAATTAATACGGTTTTTCATACAAACTTTGGACCCCCGTTTCACCCTTTTAGGGGGTGAATTTTGAAAAATCCTTTCTTAGTGCACCCCTAGACCATATAAGGAACCTACGTGCCAAATTTGGAATCTCTAGAACCAGCCGTTTGGGCTGTGCGTTGATATGTCAGTCAGTCAGTCAGTCAGTTTCTTCTTTTATATATTTAGATTATATTGACTCATCTCCCCTCCTCGAAAAAGTATTTCTTAAATTGCCCCGCCGTATTCCCCCTCGCCACCCCTTAACATTTCATGTCAGCCTATGTCATTCCAATTTCGCTAGGAACACTTTCTTTAGAAGAGTTTGTCATGACTACAATACAAATTTTATAAATTTAGATATATTCTCATCATCTCTCGGCAAATATAGTAGCGCTCTCCGTAGCATAATTTTCTCAAAATAGTGCGAATAACTTTACTACTTGTTAACTGAGTATAATTATCGCATACTTACCCCTGTTTTCATAATTTTTTGTTCTCGTGCATATATAATACCTATTGTTTTTTCTTTTACTTCTAGTAGTAATCTAAATTTATCATTGTGTAACTCTAAGCATAGTGGATTTTTCCAGTATCATTGTATAACTTTAAATGTAACATAATATTGGCGTGTAAGTAGTAGGCATGCGTACTTACCCCACCCTGTTTGGAAAATATATTACAACTATTGTTATTTCCTAAATAACTAATGGAACTCCAGGTTTGTTAATACATCTCTTAAGATATATTCTTTTCTGTACATGACCGTTTGTTTCCTGAATAAATTAAAAAAAAAATTTATAAAATCTAACCTAAGTCTTAAAGTAAATAAAGATAATCATAATCATATTTATTAGTAATATCGAATTACATGTCAATTCATCTTAATATATCATACATTAAATGTAATGTAGGTAGCTATGGTATTGTAATACATTATTATAAAAATACATAGTATTTATCCTCGCGTAATACAAAATAACTCCTTATTATTATAAAACGCCTGCTCGATTCTGCTATTATTAAACAAAGTTGAGTTTTGCAATACAACCGTTAGTTATTCTATTAAAATCAATTCTATTTATTTTCTCTGCATTCTATTGTCTACACCGAAGGGATAAGCGGGTTATTTCAGACACAGCCTGTCTTTTTCAGGTCTCGAAGCCGATAAAGCCTCGGAGTCCTATTTGCATTGAAAACAAGCCTCAATATCGACATAGTCTTACCTAGGCACGTGTTATACCCGCCGGTGGGGACGTCCACCGCGCGATCGCGATAACACAGACACATTGTTAAGGTTGGAGACCATGAGCGCAGAGCGAGAGAAAAGACTTGCTAATAGAAAACTTATTTATTAAAATATTAAGGCAGGGTGTCGACCGTTTGAGTTCGGGATTGTGAAGAAGAGGCGGTGATACCTACTGCATCGCCTTATATAGGTAAGGTTTAACGGCATCTGCTGGCAGAGCCGTGAACTAATTACAATACTCGGTAGTTAACTATATCTAATTAAACAAGGTAAATGATTCTCTAAGAATCAAGTAGATGGCGTTACTAAGCGCCATCCAATCCATTAAATCGGTACATATTTAAAACGCATAGGATAATAGATGGCGCTGCGTAGGCCAGCCTAATCTTATGTTAGTACCTAACACACATATAGTCCCTATTTGTCCCAGTACCGCCGCATATCGGGTAGTCAGTTCAATC
Source organism: Epiblema foenella (assembly GCA_963556455.1). Taxonomy (NCBI): domain Eukaryota; kingdom Metazoa; phylum Arthropoda; class Insecta; order Lepidoptera; family Tortricidae; genus Epiblema; species Epiblema foenella. Next base: position 23,717,626 of record OY747105.1, read on the forward strand.
CAGGTGGGGCCTAGCTGAGTTTCTTGCTGGACTCTTCTCACCTAGGCTAGGTTTAGTGACAAGTGCCCTGTAGCCCGGGCATAGAATATGGCTACGGTATCCTCTGCCTGTCGTACAAGGCGACTAAAAGGGGGTCCTCGGGGTCGTAGACGGTCGTAGTTGGGGGCTACGATCGTCATAGAAACATAGCGCGACCCACATAAGTGGACTCTAGGGCGGCACTGGCGCGTTCCGTAGGAGATCCCAGAGCCGCCCGAAATGGTTTGAGGAGGACAAGCGGGGGGTTTTTATAACTACCGCGCCGCCGCCACGAAGTTTTTTAAAAACCTACATATCATTTTAAAGGCATATCCATGGATACCTCACACTACTATGGGCGTTGAATTTTTTTTTCATACACCCGTTACATCTATGGAATAACGGGGTCATTATTTAATATTTTTTTTTATAATTTCACATCACTTTCATCATAGAATACACCTTCCTACCAAGCTTCATAATTGTAGTGTTTATAGTCTCCAAGTAAATCGGCTGTGACATACGGGCAGACGGACGAATGGACGGACAGACATGGCGAAACTATAAGGGTTCCGTTTTTGCCATTTTGGCTACGGAACCCAAGAGCTACGCTTACTTTAAACTACTCGTACATTATGTTTCATTAGTGTAATTAAAGCAGCGAACGTGGCCACCATTGTACTCTTCATTTGACAATTGAGTGACATCGCCTATTGTGATATCCCCGAAATATCAGGAAATTTTACCGTGGCGTATCAATTTTATCGCTCATTATTTTCGATTATGTAGGTATTCAATATTACAGTTCACATCGCCAGCATCGCCTTTTTTCACACGAGGATCAGATCACGATATTCATATATTGATATTAAAATTTGGAATAGAGGAAAAATTTAAAAATTTAGGCACCGAGCAGGATTCGAACCTGCGACCTCCCGGCACTCGCGGCCAGTCGCTCTAGCCAACTGAGCTATAGGTGCAATCCCTTAAGGCCTACGCTAGGTGTACGCCTCCCTTAAGGCGTTTGTATAAAAATATTGATATTAATATCGTGATCCGATCATTATTATTTATTAAAACAAAATGAATTGCTCCCACTTCAATCCAGCATGGCTACCAAAATAATGATATGGTTTTTAGGATTCCATACCAAAAGGGTACAAGGGAACTCTGGCTGTCTGTCACATAGCTCTTTTGTCCTCCACTACCAACTTACAAGCATTAAAACTGTCTCAAAGCGAGATTTGTTTCAATTTGCCCCCTTTGATCCCGCTGAATAGTGAGCTGCAATTTGGCGCTCCGACTTGCGACAGATGATCTCAGCTAAGTCGCCTTATAAGCCGTAATTGAAAGCTAATTGCGTTGCCATTAGCACGATTAAGAAATCCGCAATCATTACATGATTCTGAACTGTTGCAAGAGAACTAGTACATATGTTTGCTATACTCGTACACCGAAATGATCTACTGGGAGAGGGGCGTTCGATATATAATAAAAAAATGAAACCGACTCCAAACACTAAAAAGTCAAAAATAATTGCCTTACTAGAAGTAAGAAACAAAGTAGTAGCAAAGTAGTAGTAGTAGTAGTAGTAGTGTAATGTTAGAAACATGAGACTATTTACGCTTCTTACTGAATAATGTAGACGTAACTATCGTAATTTTTGAAGCCGGTGCCATCTAAAGAAATTGTCTAAAGTTGACGAAATGAAATGTTAAGATTCAATGACATGCTAATAGAACCATAATATTCTACGCCATACAATGGCTGATTGTGAAGAACTTTTGAATTATTTGTCACCTTTTTCAATACTCACTTTCATACAATAAAGTATTTGTATTTTTTTTGTTTGTATGAAAAAAACGCTTGATTTATTACGGAAAATACTAAAATCGCTATATGTTTCCCTTCAATTTTTGAGGAGTTCCCTCAATTACTCATGGATCCCATCATCAGAACTAGATTCTGGTAACAACGGGACCAACCTTGAAGCATATGCTTTCAAACAAAAAAAAAACAAATCGGTTCATAACCGACGGAGTTCTGAGGTAAACACACATTAAAAAAAAACATACAACCGAAATGAGAACCTCCTCCTTTTTTGCAGTCGGTTAAAACAGGCTTACTCTAATAAATAATACAGATATACATCATCATCATCATCAATGAGTTATTCTCTTGTCGGTGGAGTATTTTCAATTTCTGTCTCCCTTTGACTTTCTGATACGACACGACGCCAACTGTTAGACCAAATATCAGTGAACCGCTTTTCTACAACAAAATATAGACAAAAGTTTTCAATTTATTTATGCCACGAATAAATGATTTATCTTTCTTTCGTTCTTTCTTTCTTCAAAATGACAATATAAATATGTTCCGAATAACTTACTTGTTGACTCAAAATTTTACTGCTCCAAAAGACTACTCCAAAAGAAACAAGGCATAAAAATATGCCAAATGGTGTAAATCCTATTCAAATACCTAAAAATATAACGAATTATGGTGTATACTAGATATACATATGTATGTAGCCATAAGACCCTTATATATAGATTTGTTACTCTCATATAGAGGCAGTAATAAAGCATCGCTTATCTTGAACAGTTGTCTCAACTCAGCTCCGAACTCTCACCTTACATGGCGACCCTGCCATGATTAATAATAAAATTCAACCTTATTGATTTTCTTGTCTGGTTATAACATCCTTATTAAGTTAATCACGAAAAAAACAGATCCGAATTCACATTAAAGTAATGAGTTGGCTCGAATAGCTCAACACTATTAAATTTAATCACTAATTACCCAATTCAGGATAAACTACAACACCTCCCACACTTAAACCCTCCGACCCTTTAACAGATCGCCCATTAACAGGTTTAATTGAAGAGAGCACTGGGATTTCACTGATCTTGTTAAATCACAAGTTTTATTGCGGCACCCGACGTTAATTATGCTCCATAAAATATGGCGGGGAATTAATAAACATCATTTTGAAGTTAATGTAGTAATTTGTGAAAACGCCCTAATTAACTGGATATATGGACGAGCTCTTGATTGGTGCTGGGATTCAATTTCAGATATACGTTTCGTATTTTAATTTGATACTTATTTTTGGCGCCAGCGCTCATGGCCCAGCCCGCCCGTGTACCGCGTGCGGTATACGAGGTTAAGCAACGTCGGCCTAAGTCAGTTATTGGATGGGTGACCGCTTTGAGTGGTTAATAGCGCTCCCGTACTTTGGAAGGCACGTTAATCCATTGATCCCGGCCGCTGTCTATGATAGCAGTCGTTAACCACGTTAGAGGCCTTCGGGCGGCTTGAGAACTTCTAACAGTCAAATTGCCCACTCACTTGACAAACTTAATCACAATAAGGTCTGGTTTCCCCTCGGGTTCGACGGTCAGATGGCAGTCGCTTCCATAAAAACGAGTGCCTACGCCAAATCTTGAGATTAGGTAGCGGACCCCGGGCATCCTTCAGGATGCAACTGTACCTGGATAACGCTATGATGATTTGACGACCGGTTTAGCCTAGTGGGTAGTGCACCTGCCTGTGAAGCTGACGGTCCTGGGTTCGAATCCCGGTCAGGGAAAATATTTGTGCGATGAGCATGAATATTTGTTTCTGAGTCTTGGATGTTTTCTATATATTTAAGTATTTATATCTATTAAATATATCGTCGTCTAGTACCCATAAAACAAGCCTTCTTGAGCTTACTGTGGGGCTAGTTTGATTTGTGTAAGATTGTCCTCTAATGATGATGATGATGACTTATTTTTTGCCCTCATCCGCAATGTTGCGTTGAAGTGGGCATGCAAAATACGTTGCAATCAATCTAACGTCCCGGTCGTGGAATGAGTCCCTATCACATGCTCGTTTAGACACACTCCTTTTCTGGAGAAGCTCATTCCACAGCCAGAGCGTCCGGGGAACATCATCATCATCATCATCAGCCTGTGTCAGTCCACTGCTGGACATAGGCCTCTCCCATGGCACGCCACTGAGCTCGGTCTTCAGCTCTTCTCCTCCAATCCCTGCCCACTGCCTTACGAATATCATCGCCCCACCTAGTTACAGGGCGTCCTACACTACGCTTGCCGACACGCGGTCTCCACTCAAGAACCAGTCTGCCCCAACGGCCATCGGTTCTGCGACATATGTGACCTGCCCACTTATTTATTTATTCGTATGGCATATTTAAAAGTAGATACAGAAGATCATAAATCGAACTCCAGAGAATTAATCCACTTGAGAGCTTCGTCGTTTAAATTGACCTGCCCACTGCCACTTCAGCTTACTAATTCGCTGAGCTATGCCGGTAACCTTTGTTCTCTGACGAATAACTTCGGGAACGTTCCTCTGAAATCGGCGCACGCGACCATTTTAACGGTCTGAGGATGAATGCGGTGTATCTGATGACATCATCTTAAACGTAATGTACACACCCCGTATGGTTGCCGGGTAAGAATTGCGCCACCCCATCTCTTCCCGTGGGTTTCGTAGGAGGCGAATAAGGGAAAATCGGAGGGTGGGCAGCAGCATCCTTCGAACATTACCACCATCAAACTGCGGTCGCCAACCCGCTTGCCAAGCGTAGCTACTATGGCAAATCCCCCCAAGGGAAAAATAAAAAACATGCCAGTGGAAACGAACGGCACAGGACCGGTCTAAATAGCGAGCCTTAATTGGGGGAGGCCTGTGTTCAGCAGTGGACGTCTTTCGGCTGAAATGATGATGATGATGATGATAATGACATACCCATTCCTTTTTTTTCGTATTTTTGACCCATTGAAATGATATCTGTATCTGCTTGATACCATGTCCGTGAAGTTAGCATATCAAGTTCCAGCAGATCACAAAATAATTGGAGTTCTATTCGCATGCAGCATAGTTCTATAGTTCCTGATACGTTACAGCAATAGTTCTGCCGTTTTTGTTGAAAAAATAAAACATATGGATTTCTACCAAATGATACCTGCGTTCCCTTTAAGGGTTCTTATCATTTAAATAAGCTCATCTATTTAGACGATTTTCTGATTGACTTGACACGTATCTTGACATTTTCTCAGTGTTACTATCTAGAAAAGGACTATTGCGACCTAGTATCATAAATTTTAAATGTATTTTTTGGATTTTTCTTTAAGAAACATCGTTTCAACCATCACTCCAAATCGACCATATTCAAACTAAAACTGTGTTTTTCCGCTTAAATTCTGATACACACAATAAAATCAAAAAATGACCCTGTTACTATCTAAAACTTTATTATAATTATATCTTTTAATCTATTTAATGGTATTATGACTATTTTGTCATAATTTGAAATCAAAACATTTTAAAAATACGCCTTTTAATAATACACCGCCAAGTCTTTTTACTTTATATAGGTACCACTATATATAGGTGCGAACAGCCACGTCTGTCTGAACGAGATGCACTGACATTCGGAATAAAATTGAAATGGAACCGTTAGTTGTAAAATCGAGTTCCAGTTATCCAACTTACGTTTCGGCGTATTGGTTTTCAATAAAAGTCCATTGTGCTCGTTGGCCGATTGAATTTTTACAAGATTTAAAATCGGTCCGACCTCCGGTATACCAGCCGATGCTGGCTTTAAAGTGTAAGTACTCGATGGGGCCATAAACTGCTTGAGTGGCGTCCACGCACCGGAAGACGAGCTGTCGGTAGGCATCCGACAAGGTGGAGTGATGACCTGGTGAAGGTCGCGGGAATCCGGTAGAAACGAACGGCACAGGACCGGTCTAAATGGCGAGCCTTGGGGGAGGCCTATGTTCAGCAGTGGACGTCTTTCGGCTGAAATGATGATGATGACTCTTTGGTAACAAAACAGGGAAAGACGAATGAGGGGATGAGCGTTCGTGGACCAGCGGCGTCCGCGTACCGCATGCGGCATGTGAGGTTAAGCAACGTCGACCCGGGTCAACTCTTGGATGGGTAACCGCTTTGAGTGGTTATTAACTCGGTCATTATCATATTTAGGTTCGTCGTTTCGGTGGACATATCAAAAGTTAAGAACCACAAAGCTTAATTTTGGATTGGTCTAGTAACCCGCATAAACGGTGTTCCTATAAATCCATGTAATAAAAACATAACTTATATGTGCATAAGCCGTTAACTATTGACCACCGGGTGGACAACTTTTGTTTTTACAACTGACAACGACCCAACTAAGCGTTCCCGTGCTTCAGAAGGCACGTTAAGCCGTTGATCCCGGCTGCTGTCTGACAGCAGTCGTTAAGTAAATTTTGAGGCCTTCGAGCGGCGTGAGAACTTCTAACAGTCAAGTTGCCCACTCACTTGACAAGCCTAATCCCAATAAAGTCTTAGTTTTCCCTTGGGTTGGAAAGTCAAGTGGTAGTCGCTTCCGTAAAAACTAGTGCCTACGCCAAATCTTGGGATTAAGTAGCAGACCCCAGGCATCATTCAGGATGTAACTATGCCGGGATAATATTAGGAGGATAATGACAGGGAAAGACAGATAAATACAAACAACAGTCCTTACAAGCAAACAAAAGTCACTAAGTAATAAATAACTACTTAAAATAAAGCTCGCTAATAAATAAAATAAATAAATAAATAAATATTAGAGGACAATCTTACACAAATCGAACTATCCCCACAGTAAGCTCAAGAAGGCTTGTGTTATGGGTACTAGACGACGATATATTTAATAGATATAAATACTTAAATACATAGAAAACATCCAAGACTCAGAAACAAATATTCATGCTCATCACACAAATATTTGCCCTGACCGGTAATCGAACCCAGGACCGTCAGCTTCACAGGCAGGTGGCACCCACTAGGCTAAACCGGTCGTCAAAACGCCTCGGTCGGCTTATATCTCTTAACACCCCGAAAATCCTTGCTAATCAAACAGATATTAAACCAAATAAAAATGTCAAGTTTACTGAACATCGTAACTACACCGACCATCCCATACAAAACCTGTCCGAGAATCCCACACGGCGACTTACCTTTTTAATCTCAAAAGTTGTCGCACTAAAAATAAAAACAATCAACCTAATGTTAAACCGGGCCGTAACATTAATACGGGGCGTTTACGCGGCGGGTTAAAAAGGGTTAATTTGTAAGTACAAGCGAAGAGGCGAGTGTGGGTTAACCCGTCGGCTGCAGATTTCCCGGGAGGGCACTCGGGGTACGGTCAGCAGCGACGTGTCGAGGTGCCTTTTGGAAGTTCACTTTTTGTGTTTGCTTTTGTACGTTTTTTTATATTATTTCAGGTCTCAGGCCATTTTTGCGGCGAAGTGAATGTGTATTATTTTCACGCTTCCTTTTTGAATGAATGAATGAATGAATGTTTTATTCACAAGAACATACAGTATACAACAGGTGTTACATAATAATATATTAACATTGCAGTTCCAGTCCAGTACATTCAGCCATTTCAGGCATGTGAAAATTAAGATCAACTTAACTAAGGAATATATCAGATGAGTAATAACGCAAATTCATCCAAGTCATAACAAATTCATGCATAAAAAGTCGTATTGAAATAATTGATATTAACAAAATAGAATTTAAGATAAAAGTCAATCAGGTTAAATTAAAGAATACAAATTACGAATACAAAAGTCAAATTGATAATACTACATTAGTTACTTATTTATAACAAATGTCAAAATGTGTGTCCCAAAAATTCATTTACATTATAAAAACAGTTATCGCATAAAATCTTATAAATTTTTTGTCTTGCAGATTTCAAATTATTTATTGATAAATGTATATCTCCTTTACATTTCACTCAAAAAATACGTACATTACATTTATAATTACAGAATTTTACATATCAATTCATTGTTTATTGATTTTAAGATACTTATAATTTATTATTTGACAATAGATCTTTTACATCTCCATAATATTGGTATCTTATTGTTTGGTTAATTTTAGTTTTGTTTCTCATTATTTTTGTCATATTTAACATTTTTAGATAACAGGAGACCTTTTACATCTCTAGTAAAATGGAAGTTTTTAAATATTTGTATATTGTGTATGTACTTATTGTATGACATTCAAAAGCACCCGAGGGGCCCACTTGGAGAATAAATTATTTAATTTCATTTCATTTCATTTCATTTCCACTTTTGAGTCTCACGTGCGTTTTGTATTTAGTTTGCAGCTTTAGAACTGTATTCTTTGATGCTGGTCAGGTCTGGACCGGAGAGCCTGGAATAGTACATTATTTCCGTGGCCGGGAAGGAGGCAATTGCAGGCTGAGTATTTGTTTAAACAGACGAGCTTGCGAGTCCATTTTTTTATAATGAAAAGCTTGCAACATCCATTCCGGCCGAGGCTAATATAGTGCTTTTCTCGGAAATGAGAGAAATAAAACGAAATTTGAATTAAGATTTGATATACACTTTAAACGTCAAAAATGCTTTCCCGTCGATTTTTTTAACAGAATCGCAAGTTTATTTTTTTAACAGAATCGCAATTTTATTTTTTTAACAGAATCGCAAGTTAATTTTTTTAACAGAATCGCAAGTTTATTTTTTTAACAGAATCGCAAGTTTATTTTTTTAACAGAATCGCAAGTTTATTTTTTTAACAGAATCGCAAGTTTATTTTTGTAACAGAATCGCAAGTTTATTTTTCTACCCAAAATTGCGAATTATTTGAGACACATACAAAAACGTCGCGTTTCTAAAAGAAAAACACGATCTGAATTGGCTGAATACGATCTGTGCCGTCTTTTATATGCCTATTTCTACTTTTTAAAAAGGTTGGAACTCTACAAATAAAGGAATTTATATGTAACATTCCAGGCGGCCTGCAATTTGTAGGTTTCCGTACCCAAAGAGTAAAAGACGACCTTATTACTATGACTTCGCTGCCCGTCCGTCTGTCTGTCTGTTTGTCCGTCTATCACCAAGCTGTATCTCATAAACCGTGATATAAAATAAATATTTAAGGGGGCTCCCATACAACAGCCGTGATTTTTTGGCGTTTTTATAGATAGTACGCAACTAAATTTCAGGTAAAATAAAATTGTATCAAAATCAAAATCAAAACATTTATTCTGCAAATAGGCCTCAATGGTACTTTTACAAGTCAAAATCTATCTAGGTACATCAAATAAAAATAATACAATAATCAAAGTATCATTAATTAAATGTAGTGTTACATGTCAAAAATAAGACTAAGAAACTAATAACTCTCGTCTCTAAGCGTCAAGATAAAAGGTAATAAAGTAGGTACACTAATCATAATATTTTATCATCTCTTATAATGCGCACTTCTAAGATTTGGAATTCTCTGCCGGCGTTTGTGTTTCCGAGCTCATATAACCTAGACCTTTTTAAGGCACGAGTGAATAGGCACCTTCTGGGTGAGTTCGCTTCATCGTCGGCCTCATCTTTTCCCCCTGGCTAGATGCTGGCCAAGAGCGACCCCATTTTTAATAAAAAAAGCGACCCGCCCCGGCTTCGCACGGGTGCACTATTTAATGGTTGTTATTATACATATACCTTCCTCTTCAATCACTCTATCTATTAAAAAAAACCGCATCAAAATCCGTTGCGTAGTTTTAAAGATTTAAGCATACATAGGGATATAGGGACAGAGAAAGCGACTTTGTTTTATACTATGTAGTGAAGTGACACGTCAACATGAAAATAATAAAATCTAATATATTCTAATACATATTTTAAGAACGCATTTTACTGTGCTTGACACAACTAACGTAATTATCTAAGTAATTATAGGATATTATACACGATTTGCTTTAAAAAGTACTTTTCGTAAGTGCGGTTACTCCTCGATAATTAGTTATAGGTTTTTTAAATTCTAATCTAATGTATATACGACTACCATTATTGTTTTTACATTTATCACCCAATAGCAACCATTTAGCTGACAAGGAGTGGGGATGCTTGAGCATAACAAAAAAATAACATTAAAGCTTGATATCACGCAAATGGATACCTGAATACAAAAAATCTGTTTTAAAACAATCAATATTTTCGGATGAGCTATCCAACAGTATGACGGGTTTTGCAAAAAAAAATGCTATAGGGAAGGTACCCTAAAAACTGTTTTTGAGGACCGTACTTCATATGTACATACGAATATTTAGTTTCACACTACGCTTTGTATTTCGTTCCAATTATTATTTTAGACCGAGTTCTGACTACTGAAATGAGAAAAGTAATTACATTTTGGATGTTAAATAATACATTTCGTCGAAATTATACGAAATTAATATGTCGGCCTTTATGATACCTTCAAAACGAAATAACCTTTTTTGGTGTTCTTTAGTAAACAAGGAACCCTTATAGTTTCGCAATGTCCGTCCGTCCGTCCAAAGCTTAGCTCAGTAGCTTTTTTATACTTAAAAAATGACATTAAAATATACCTAACATTACGTGATTAGCCTGCCGTAGGACAAACTTTACTTTTTTAATAACGCGTCTTTGAGTCTGACTTTGGAGATTATCTTTTGTTTCAGATCTCGATTAAGTTACTTGTAAGTCCTTTCTTTGTAAATATTTACAAGACCCGAGAGGTAAGCTTTATTAACCGGGGAATGATCTTTTGGATACTTCAAAGGATACCTGTTTAATTCCCTAAATGTATACGGCTATAGCAGTTTTGTTGGTTTACTTTGCAACAGGCTTTTTGTCAAAGAAACCTTCTGTTTATGATAACTACTTACTATAAATAACTGAACGAGAGACACCCGCAGAATAACCTTACTCCCTAGATTTCCTAGTGCTATTGTGACGTTGGGATGGACTCCGCAAAGCGGGGCTCCTCTTTAGTGGCGTGAGCTGGCAAATGCTACGCCACCTTGCAGATTAACCTGGTTGGTGCCATGATAATCGATTTCCTAGTGACTTGGGACGGGCTCCGCAAGGCGGGGCTCCTCCTTAGTAGCGCGAGTCAAACGCTACGCCACCTTGCAGACTAACTTTATAGGTGCCATGATGCTCGATTTCCCAGTGACTTGGGACGGGCTCCGCAAGGCGGGGCTCCTCTGTGTCTGTTTCACGGCAGACTTACGGATTCTAAATTTAAGTCTGTCGTGAAACAGACACTTATTTCAATAGCATATTATAAGATAAACGATTATGTCATGGATAGGGATGTTTGGCAGTAATAGCGTCCCGCACAAGTAATCTAACACAGAAATATTTTGTCCTTAATATTAAAAAATATGTACGTATGTTTATATTGTAGCATTTGAATTCTGTAGTATTATGATACTGTTATTTTATATACATTGTATATTGCTTTGAAAAAATGACACCTCGCCGAGTTTCTTACGGCGGTTCTTCTCGAGGCATAGGTTTATTTTATGAACCGGTGGTAGTTTTTTGATATTCATAAGTGCATGTAGCATGCCTAAATTGAAGAATAAATGATTTCATTTCATTTCTTTTCGTTTCATTTCCTCCTTAGTAGCGCGAGTGATCAAACGCTACGCCACCCCGCCGACTTACCTTATAGGTGCCAAGGTGCTCGACGACGCACGGGAGACTGGCATCGCGCCCCAGTGCCACTGTCACGTTGGGGATGGGCTCCGCAAAGCGGGGCTCTTCCGTCAACACTGCAAAAAAAAGAAACTTTAAATACTGGCAACCGTGCACCGACTTTTGTGTGTTTCATGTACATACTTGTTTATTATAAATTATAAATGCTATACTATCTTATTTTCAATTGTAGTCGTGAATGTCTGTAGCAGGCCCCGCCATTTTTGGACGCACCTTTTGACAGTTGGACATTCATGTGACGGCCCGACGTGACAAGACGGCGGTGTCAAGTTGTAATAGGTCGCGTTCAATTTTTAGGCGGAGCGTGCTACACACACCGTCATTAACAACCTAGGTTTCGCCGGAAGATCAGCGCCAGCTCCCTGAGTCGGCATTACGCTGAGGCGAAACCTTTTTATGGCGATTCCTTGTTTTTTTTTAGTTACGTTTATTTATCTATATTTTATGTTTGTATCGTCACGAATAAATGTTTTTCTTTCTTTCTTTCGATTATACAGTACAGTCCCGTTCATAAGTGTACATTCCCAAAGGTTCAAAATTATTTCACGAATAAGTTCTGCTTGGTACCAACTACGACTATCAATACTAGTAGTTCCTCTGAAAGACAATTTTATATAGGTAGAAGTGGAAATAAATAGAATGTCGCTTCTTCAGGATTTCTGAGACAATGTTGTGTAAATTGCTCTCAAAAGTGGCGCGACCTGAGAGTAATGACCCATTTTAGCGACAAACGGCACTTATAAATGTCATCATGCTGCTAGTGTTTTCCTGACTGTGCCCTATAGGTAAATAATAAATAAATAATCCATACTCAAAATCAAACATTTATTCTGCATATAGGCCACAAGAAAAAATAATAATTTCGAGTTTACAATTATAACAAAATTAATGACATACAGTGAAGATAAACTTGCAAAGTTATCTATTACACATATTACAACAACAGTAAAGTTAGAGATGTATAAGGTCTCAAGATTAAACAAGGAGTATAATGAAATTAATATAATATCCCAGAGATGTACATGGTCTTTGAGCGTCAAAATTAAGATTAATTTAATATTGTCAGAGATGTATACAATCTCTAAGTCACTGATAATAAAAACGAATCCACAACAGGATGATGTCTCTCGTCAATCCCCTATAAAAAGACACTAGTATTAACGTAGTCACTATGTCCTAGCAAACATAAATAGACCGGACTCCACAATACTAATGTTATAAATGCGAAAGTGCGTGTGTCTGTCTGTCTGTTACCTCTTCAGGCTTAAACCGCGAACCGATTTAGATCAAATTTCGTATGGAGATAGTTTGAGTCCCGGAGAAGGGCATAGGCTATTTTTTATCCCGGAAATCATTCCTCAAGGGGGTGGAAGTTTGTATGGAAGATCGATGACTAGGTAAGCGCCTGATATAAAAAATAGCAATAAAATTTTATCACGATGAACGAGTTCCACGCAGGCGAAGTCGCGGGAAAAAACTAATAATAAATATGTGGACAATCTTACACAAATCAACCTAGTCCTAAACTAAGCAAAGCTTGTATTATGGGTACTAGGTGACGATACACGTACTTAAATAGATAAATAAGTACTTAAATACATAGAAAACATCCAAGACTCGGGAACAAATATTCATGCTCATCACACAAATAAATGCCCTGACCGGGATTCGTACCCGGGACCAGCTTCGTAGGAAGGATCACTACCAACTAGGCTAAAGCGGTCGTCAAATGGAGACCGGAATCCGCTTTGACATGTTAATGACTGGCGAACAGAATTTAACTAAAAACTAGTAATACTATTGTACAAAGTGTTGCTATTAACGAAATTACTGGGATCAAGCTTGCGTCGGCCAGACTTTATTAGGTAGTTTTAAAAGTGATCATTCAGACATTAGGACAATGTCAAAAAATATACATAGCCTAATATAAAAAAACCGGTCAAGTGCGAGTCGGGCTCGCGCACCGAGGGTTCCGTACACAGATGTGTACCCGTCCCAATCCAACAAATTCAGGAAAATCTTAAAAACATGGTATGGAAATTGAACGCCATGGGTACAACGCACTCTATCGGTGAATTTGTATGGTGGTTTGTACCAAGGATAATTCTTTGTTACGTAAACAGATTTCAATTTTTTTTCTTTATTTGAAAGAAGGTACCTTCAGCATATCATTTCATCATCATTTCAGCCGAAAGACGTCCACTGCTGAACATAGGCCTCCCTCAAGGCTCGCCATTTAGACCGATTCTGTGCCGTTCGTTTCCACCGGATTCCCGCGACCTTCACCAGGTCATCACTCCACCTTGTCGGAGGCCTACCGACAGCTCGTCTTCCGGTGCGTGGACGCCACTCAAGCAGTTTCTGGCCCCATCGACCGTCAGTCCTGCGAGCAATGTGCTCTGCCCACTGCCACTTAAGTCTCGCAATTTTGAAGGCTATGTCGGTGACCCCAGTTCTGCTACGGATAGCCTTCAGCATAATCTCGTAGGAATTTATAGTACAAAAATACATGCAAAGGTTTTTAAATTACAAAACTTAGTATAGAAACTTTCCCTCATAAATCGTAAACCACTTGACGTAAAACTCAAGCCTTTTCATATGATACCCAACTTGACATATTCGCTAGACTTAGAAATTTTAAAGCTTTTATTTGTCATTTTTCACGGAAAGTAAAGAGAAGTAAGAAATAAAACCCTGTTTTATGCATCGAGGTTACCATTCTTTATATTAACTTTTCCAAATTTCAAATCGATAGCACAACATTAAACACACATCACACACATACAATTCTTATATATATGTAGGTACGCTGCTAAACAATATAGATAGATAGGCAGTTATAGTATTTGAACACATCTAAACGCTCTAAACCTCAAATGTAAAAGTTGCCGAGCAAATGTTAGCAATTCAATTATTGTCTCCTAGACGTAGTGTTACGACCAACCCTGTCGAAGGGACTCGTCTGAAAGGCCTAAAGCCCTTCAGATGCTGAGACGAGCACCCCTTGCCCAACCTAATACAAATAAATATGTATTTTAAGTGTCTATTTTAAGTTATGTTATAAGAGATCCTTTGTACTGTACACATTTTGTTTCTTTTTTGGCAATAAATCATTTTGAATTTGAATTTGAATAAGTAATACTTGAGATATTTAGCGATGTGACAGACAGGCAGACAAATTGAAACCATAAGGGTTCCCTTTTTACCATTTTGGTACGAAACCCTAAAAACCAAGACACGAGCCAAACCCAGACACAATTTTTTTGTAACTAATTATTTCCAAGTACCTATACTTAAAGAAAAATAATATACAACTCTCTAAAACCTACTCCAGAATTCTCATTCATTGTTGAATATTGAACGAAATCGGCACAAATTTTACTGAACATCGTTTTGTAATGCTTGAAGCCGAGTAATAAAAGATAAAACTTCATCAAAGACTATTTTCTCTTACAATGAAGATGGATGAGGCTCTGTCAATACACTCGAAAGATAATATCTTTTTGTAAATATAAGAATTTAGGCAAGACTATTGCTCAGGATTGAATATTAGGATCAGGTAAAGATGTTTGCGTCTGTGTAAATGTTTGCTTTAAATATTCGTACCGAAGTAATCAATTCGATGGAATTGGTGAGATGATACTTGAAATATCTTATATAGCAATTCTTTGGACGCAGACACTACAGGGTGTAACAAAAATAGCGAGGATCCGTTTAGCCTCCTGACGACCGGCATCGTATACATAGTACATAGGCCCCAATTAAGTTTTGACTCTGTGTCAATTTGACAGAGTAACATTTATTCTGCCAAGTTTTGATACCTAGTCGTCAGGAGGTTAAGGGCGTATTCGGTATCGTATTCTGATTAGGAAAAAGTAGAAGAATAATTTTCTTGATTCAATATTTTTTCGTCCCTTGTATGGACAGTTGGCTGACTTGGACGACGTGCCCCATAGAATAAAAAAATTTTTCGCGTCAAAAAAATTCTTCTCTTTCCTAATCAGAACACGATACCGAATATGCCCTTAAACGGATCCTCACTATTTTTGTTACACCCTGTATAAGAACCTACGAAGTTTAATACAAAAAGCCAAATGTGTATCGGCCACGCGGGTTCAGTAGTTATCCAACGCGAACGCAGTCGCGTGCAAAAGCTAGTACACAAATTAACTTATAATGTGGTATGTGTAGGTACGACTTACATGCAATGTAGCCTGTTAGTGGCTACAGTACAGACTTGTCATTATTACTTTATTTATTTACTAGCGACCCGCCCCGGCTTCGCACGGGTGCAATGCTGATACATTTATTATACATATAAACCTTCCCCTTGAGTCACTCTATCTATTAAAAAAAACCGCATCAAAATCCGTTGCGAAGTTTTAAAGATTTAAACATACATAGGGATATAGGGATAGAGAAAGCGACTTTGTTTTATACTATGTAGTGATTCAGAAATAATAATACAACACAAACAAGTATATAGTCCTACAAAACCGTTTGCACAGATTGACTGTGATCGAACGGTCTCTTCTCTCTTCTAACAATAAATTATTTTATGAGTTTAACATATTTAAATATGGTATAGCAACCGTTCTGCGGTCTGTTTGTTTACTATCTATATAATGTCAGTCGATCAAGTAATGTGAACAAGTAAGCTGAAGTGGCAGTGGGCAGGTCACATATGTCGCAGAACCGATGGCTGTTGGGTCAGACTGGTTCTTGAGTGGAGACCGCGTGTCGGCAAACGTAGTGTAGGACGCCCTGTAACTAGGTGGGGCGATGATATTCGTAAGGCAGTGGGCAGGGATTGGAGGAGAAGAGCTGAAGACCGAGCTCAGTGGCGTGCCATGGGAGAGGCCTATGTCCAGCAGTGGACTGACACAGGCTGATGATGAATGTGAACAACATTTAATAAATTCATCATCATCATCATCATCATTTCAGCCGAAAGACGTCCACTGCTGAACATAGGCCTCCCCCAAGGCTCGCCATTTACCGCAGTGCCTCAAGTCAAAAGTCTTTGACCAGTGTGTGTTGCCAGTGATGACATATGGATCCGAGACATGGGCGCTGACGATGGGCCTCATAAGAAAACTCAAGGTCACCCAAAGAGCAATGGAAAGAGCTATACTTGGGGTTTCTCTGCGTGATAGAATTAGGAATGAAGCTATCCGTAGCAGAACTGGGGTCACCGACATAGCCTTCAAAATTGCGAGACTTAAGTGGCAGTGGGTAGGGCACATTGCTCGCAGGACTGACGGTCGATGGGGCCAGAAACTGCTTGAGTAGCGTCCACGCACCGGAAGACGAGCTGTCGGTAGGCCTCGGACAAGGTGGAGTGATGACCTGGTGAAGGTCGCGGGAATCCGGTGGAAACGAACGGCACAGGACCGGTCTTTAATAAATTCCTTATACGTTATTCTGGTTTATCTACACCAATCTTCTGCCCAAATAGTTATCCCGATACAATATTTATGCGATGGAATTTTTAACGCTTATTTTAATTCATATTATCCTGTTCATCCAGAACTTCATAATAAAATGTTAATAATGCGTTATGAAAAACCGTTCCTTGATTATTATTGTGGATCCGACCAACTCAATGTTCAGGGAAACGGAAAATCGGAAAACAAATATCTGTAGCAATAACATTGAGGAGTCTGTGGATTAATAATTCGTTTTTAGTTTCCTCTCGCTGGGTTACCATGTCAATTTTTTTTTTATTTATATTTATTTTTTTGACGACCGGTTTAGCCTAGTGGGTAGTGCACCTGCCTGTGAAGCTGACGGTCCTGGGTTCGAATCCCGGTCAGAGCAAATATTTGTGTGATGAGCATGAATATTTGTTCCTGAGTCTTGGATGTTTTCTATGTATTTAAGTATTTATATCTATTAAATATATCGTCGTCTAGTACCCATAACACAAGCCTTCTTGAGCTTACTGTGGGGCTAGTTCGATTTGTGTAAGATTGTCCACTAATATTTATAAAAAAAATGCTTTTATTTCAGACCTTATGATCCATAATGGGTTAGTAACAATAACAATATAGTATCTTAAAGGTACTGTGTTAATTTTTTCAATTTAGCCACATTCAAACTTTATCTAGTCACATTCAAAAGTATGACCACACACACTTAGTACGTGTATGTGATCACATTTAAATGTGCTTTCGTCAAACTTGTAATTATGAAACAAACAGTCATACAAACATTTTGCTACAAGTTAACTCTTATAATATATACACCTATAGTTTCCAATACTGATTTTTTTAAACATAAGAAACATGCTTAAGTATTAGTTGCTAAGTACATTAGTTATAGACTATAAGTGAAAAATTATTAATAATTCTACAAACTTGTCTGAACTGTACATACTAAATTTTTTGATGGTGCAAGTATTATTAGATATAATGTTTTTGAACTACAAGATACTTACAATTTACTATTTTACTTTTGCCATCTTAAGAAACTTTCCTAAATAACATTAACTTTACAAATAAAACCAATAAAGATCAGTTCGATTGAGGAGACAAAGGTCAGTTCTCAGATGGGTGACCGCTTTAATAGTTACCGTCGTCTACCGGTCCCTGGGATCCCAGGGATCATAACAAAAGAATGCTATTGTTTATTTTTTTCGCCGGGACACGACGGCTTAAGTGAGTTTCCGGGCTTTGGAAGGCACGTTAAGCCATTGATCCAAGCTGGTGCTTACGATAGCAGTCGTTAAGCCAATTTAGAGGCCTTCGGCCTGCTTGAGAACTTCTAACAGTCAAATTACCAACTCACTTGACAAGCCTAATTCCAATCAAAAAAATCAAAAATCAAAATCAAAACATTTATTCTGCAAATAGGCCTCAAGGGCACTTTTGCAAGTCAAAATCTATCTAGGTACATCAAATAAAAATAATACAATAATCAAAGTATCATTAATTAAATGTGCCAACTGCAAGGGCGACCGCGCTCCTCAATGTCATATCCATAGATGCCCCACAGATCGACGTATTTGCAGACAGTGTGGGGAGTTTTCGCAAGTTTTCGAGTTTTTAAACAAATATTTATGACAAAGTTGTATGTATATATATGTGTTGTATAATGACTGTATATCAAACTAATGTATCAATATCTATTGTGAATTTGATATTATATGACTGAATTTTATATATTATTGTGAATTCTGTAATTGTGACTAGTTATGTAAGCGATTTGGTGCATTTTACTGTTATGCTTATATATGTCTGGTATAAATAAATAAATAAACCCAACTGTCCTGTGTTTTTCAGAAACATTCCTAAGTTCTTAAGTTCTGGTACCGAAATTAATCTTTTTTTAACAACTCTCAATGAGCTTCTTTTTTCTCACGCAAAAATAAACGCGGAGGAGTCGCGTTGATGATTCAGAAAAACACATACTATAATGACCTCGTAACTCTAAAAAAAAATTTCAAAAAGAATTTGAATGTTGCGGCATAGAAATTGTAAATAATAATCTTATTGTTGTCTGTCTGTACAGAACTCTAGATACAAATGCAAAAAAAATCATAGAATGTTTACGTAACCCACTTAGCTTCCTTCGATCTAAGCACAACAAAAATATTATTATATGTGGAGACGTAAATATAAATACTTTGTCGAACAGTAATACCACTAAGGAATACCTAAGCCTGCTTGATAACTATAACATGCGCATATCAATACACCTACTCGTAAAAATAATTGCATTGATCACGTCCTTAGTAATATATCCCGAGCAAAAGGTCACCCACCCACTAGGCTTATCTGACCACGATACGTCGCAAACTTTAACATTTAAATGCAAACTCAAAAAGGTGGCACCCTACACGTACATACAAGAGAGGGATTACTGCGACGAAAATATAGAAAAATTCAAAGAATCTAGCGTTACACAAAAATGGACCTTATTCGATGACAGTAAAGATCTATAATATGCTACCTGATCACATAAAGAATGAGCCGAATAATAATAAATTTATTAACACACTTAAAAAAAAAATAGTGGCAAATGTTTATTATACAGTGAATGAATATTTAAATCGCAATAATAATGACTATTAGGAAATCGCAATTCAAATAAATTATTATTATTCTACTATTCTCCATTATAGCAAATAATGATAATTATGAATCAAAATGTTATTTTTATAAATTAATTACTATTATTATTAATTAATTATTATCAATCAATGTATATGATTATTATTTATTAATTATTATCAATGTTTAATTATTATAACTGATTTTATCGTTTTTTTTTACAAATTTTATTTTTTTACTGTGATCTTTTTTTGTTGTGTATTCAATATTTAATGTGAATCTAATAAATTACTATATTAAATTGCTATGCCCTCACAGGGTTGTGTTGATATCTATGTATTATGTTTAAGACCTTATTTGTACACACAAAGCAATGAATAAATGAATATGAATATGAATAAGAATGTATAATCAATTTATCATTTTCAGAAAATGAAAAGACAAGCTCAGATATATCATTTGAAATATTTCACGATCCGTTGATGCTATTTCACAACCTTTACTTTCCATTGATTAGATTTAAACTAACAACTAATCAAAATAGGAAAAATGGCTAACAAACTCTTTAAGGAGATGATGTTTTAAAAAGCGAAAACTTTATTATCAGTATCATAAGAACCATGATACGAGTAAAAAAGAATTACAGGCTTATACAGGCATACTAAGAAAATGAATCGCACACTCACAACGAATATGTAATACAGAATTTATAAAAAAATCCAGTAACAAGTGCCGCGCAGCATGGAATGTAATAAAACATAACTTTACTCAACCAGCAGTGAATGAGATACCTAGCATTACAGATAGATGTAAAAACCAATTACAGTCACCACAAGACATAGCTGAGGAATTCAATGATTATTTTACAAATGTAAACAAAACTGAAACACCTGACTCAGTTCATAAGTATCCAAGCAAGTTAAATAAATAAATAAATATTAGAGGACAATCTTACACAAATCGAACTAGCCCCACAGTAAGCTCAAGAAGGCTTGTGTTATGGATACTAGACGACGATATATTTAATAGATATAAATACTTAAATACATAGAAAACATCCAAGACTCAGAAACAAATATTCATGCTCATCACACAAATATTTGCCCTGACCAGGATTCGAACCCAGGACCGTCAGCTTCACAGGCAGGTGCACTACCCACTAGGCTAAGCCGGTCGTCAACCAACCAACCAAGTCAATTACCAACTTGCCAACGAAGTATTTTTCTGTCGCCTACCACACCTCACGAAATTCACAAAATAATACACTCACTCAAAAATACACAATCCACCGGTTATGACAAAATACCTACTACTCGTAGCATACTAAAAGAAGTATCATATCCACTTTTATTCCATATCTCGCAATTGATTAATATATCATTTGAAAACAGGTTATTAAGTAAACAAACTATGCTAGTGGTGTATTATGCATTAGCGGATTCTGCCATTAATTATGGACTTGGCGTGTATGGTAGAACTTTCCAAACATACTTAGAAGAAATCAAAAAATTACAAACCAGAGCTATTAAGTACATAGTAAATAAAAATACCAAACATAAATGTAAAGGCAATTATGATAAATTATACAAAATTTGTAAAATTCTGCCGATACATGAAAGGGTTCATTATTTGATTGATAGCCGTAGAGAATTATTTTAATGAGGAATATAAGGTTACTAAGTAACAATGGACTACCTCTTACTGACTTTAAGATGGCGGACGCATCCCGCTTGGCCAGTCCGACTCACATTGGGCCTAGCTGAGTTTCTTACTGGACTCTTCTCAGCTAGGCTAGATTTAGTGAACCAGCGACAAAACTCCTAGTAGCTCGATTCCACTCACACTTCAGATTCGGTTGAAACTGCTCAACTAATCTCACTGGAGCGCAAACTCTTAGAGTATTCCAGTGTTCCAAACCACACACGTCGTCGTGTCGGAGGTTTTCCCCTGGATTTTCCCCAGGCTACTCTCCAACCACGCACTCCTATCGCTTTATTGGGCCCGGCCTATAAAGCCACAGTCAGGTTCAAAAAAAAGCATTTGCTTGAAAAAATTTAAACACTAGATTAAGTCGAAACTGTTAGTAACCGAGGACCTGTGTCTGTAATAAATGTTGACAAATATTAATTCATACAAAAATACGCTACGTCTTATCATCATCCTAGCGTTATCCCGGTACAGTTGCATCCTAAGGGATGCCCGGGGTCCGCTACCTAATCCCAAGAATTGGCGTAGGCACTAGTTTTTACGGAAGCGACTGCCATCTGACCTTCCAACCCGAGGGAGAACCAGACCTTATTGGAATTAGGCTTGTCAAGTGAGTGGGCAAATTGTCTGTTAGAAGTTCTCGAGCCGCCCGAAGGCCTCTAAATTGGCTTAACGACTGCTATGATAGACAGCAACCGGGATCAACGGCTTAACGTGCCTTCCAAAGCACGGGAGCGCTCAGTTAATATCAAAATCAAAACATTTATTCTGCAAATATGCTGTTTTTATGTTTTTTTAAATATGCCTCAAGGGCACTTTTACAAGTCAAAATCTATCTAGGTACATGAAATAAAAATAATACAATAATCAAAGAATCATTAATTAAATTTAGTGTTAAATGTCAAAAATAAGACTAAGAAACTAATAACAATCGAGATTTGTTAGAGATCTATAAGGCCTCTAAGCGTCAAGATAAAAGGTAATAAAGTAGGTACACTAATCATAATAAAATATTTTGATATCTATAACACGACGACATGAAAATAATAAAATCTATTAAATAAATATCCTCAGAGATGTATAAGGTTTCTGAGCGTCAGTCTAAAAATAAAATCAAATGAGAACAGAGCGAAGTCTCTCATCATGTCAATTCCACTGAACACTAGTACGAAGTTTCTAGTCCTTGCAAACATGAACAGACCGGACCCCACAAACAGCACCCGTTCACGAGTATGACGCGTATCTCAGCCATCGCCTCCCTCGACCATTATGTTAGGGAAGGTTGCGACCCGATCAACGACGCCACCGTAAGCAAAGACCTTTAGGCGAGCATGACATATTCAAGCTGCAGGACATTTATAATCAAAGTAGTACTTAATAATAAAATATCGAATACAATGAGATACCTCATGATGTGCTCAAATGTATGCATGAAATGATTTTAGAACAATAACCACTCAAAGCGGTCACCCATCCAATAACTGACCTGGGCCGACGTTGCTTAACCTCGCATACCGCACGCGGTGCGCAGGCGCCACTGAACCACGAGCGCTCCACAAAAATACGCTACGTATATTATAATAAAATTCATGTTCATTTTTGTCACAAAATATCTGTGCTCACAAGTAGGCAATAGGCATATTTAATTAGATAAAGTTCTGCTCATAATATTGTCTTCATTAAGAGCCCTTTGAACAGTTTGAACACGTTTTATTAGAAAAGTTTCCATGTAACTTCGGAACTCGGCAATCTAACCGTCACCTAAGCAACAATGGACTATTTGGATTGTTCGGTAGATTTATTCGAGTTTAGGTATTTAGCCTAATGGTAGGAGTGTCCGTTAATCTTGGGATAAGTGTGTGGTGGCAGTTTGCGTGTAATGAAATGACTTGAACGCTTAGGTCAGTTCCGTAGTGTAGGATCAAATTAAATAAATGAACTTTATTCTGCAACAGGCTGCAATGACCATTTTACAAGTCAAAAACTACTTGACAACCGGTTTAGCCTAGTGGGTAGTGCACCTGCCTGTGAAGCTGACGGTCCTGGGTGATGAGCATGAATATTTGTTTCTGAGTCTTGGATGTTTTCTATGTATTTAAGTATTTATATCTATTAAATATGTCGTCGTCTAGTACCCATAACACAAGCCTTCTTGAGCTTACTGTGGGGCTAGTTCGATTTATGTAAGATTGTCCTCTAATATTTATTTATTTATTAAAAAAAACAAAAAAAAAACTACTAGCGTTTCTCAACAGGCCACTGCCGAGAAGAAAAGCAGAAAGAAACTCGAAAGTGAGTCGTTTTCAGAAAGTGTTGTCATCTGACCATTGGTAGACGTTATCACATTGGATTAAGGTTCACGAATGGTTAGTTACTTATGATGCTGATATTACTGTATTGTCTATTAAGGTACACTTTAGTGTCTGGCCTGTGTTTAGTGCAATAAATCATTTGGGGAAACATTTTTTCCCAAATGATTAATTACATCGAGTTATTTTCCAGACCAAAAACGACAGGTCTAATAAAGTTGGACAGGCTATATCAATTAGCAGAATAAAGTTAATCTAGGTCTAAGGTGGTGGTATGAGATTGTCTGGAAGAGATCGCTCTTCAGCGATAAGATCGTCTGTTGCCTCTACTCTTTCTACTGGACGTATTGTGTCTTCTAATTGAGGTGTGCAACAAAGAGCGTGGTGCCGGATTAGAATAACACTCCTCCCTTTCTTCCCGTGGGTGTCGTAAGAGTCAACTATGGGAACCGGGTTGTAGTGTGTTGTGGGCTAGCAACCTATCACTGCAATATCAAATTTTCTCCATCTTTAAACCTACAATGCTAAATGTGGCACTGGATTTGAATTTCATGTGCCCTACCTACCCCTTTTGGGAATATAGTCTTCTAATTTATGTATGTGTGTTATGTACGTAAAGAGTCATCATCATCATCATCTTCAGCCTGCAGTCATCCACTGCT
This sequence comes from Epiblema foenella, assembly GCA_963556455.1. Classification (NCBI taxonomy): domain Eukaryota; kingdom Metazoa; phylum Arthropoda; class Insecta; order Lepidoptera; family Tortricidae; genus Epiblema; species Epiblema foenella. Next base: position 23,741,913 of record OY747105.1, read on the forward strand.
GGACATAATTCCCTGATTCACGCCATCACACCCGGTCCTCAGCTCTCCGCATCCCGCTTCCCGCCACTCTTTCAGGTCGTGAGTCCACCTGGTGGGGGGTCGTCCCACAGGTCGAGTCCTTCATGGTTTCCACTCTAAAACTCGTCTGCCCCATCGGCCATGCTCTGTGACAAATATGTCCCACTCTTTCAGGTCGTGAGTCCACCTGGCGGGGGGTCGTCCCACAGGCCGAGTCGTTCATGGTTTCCACTTTAAAACTCGTCTGCCCCATCGGCCATCGGCTCTGCGATAAATATGCCCCGCCCACTGCCACTTCCCACTCTTTCAGGTCGTGAGTCCACCTGGTGGGGGGTCGACCCATAGGCCGAGTCGCTCTTGGTCTCCAGAACTCGTCTGCCCCATCGGCCATCGGCTCTGCGACAAATATGCCCCGCCCACTACCACTTCCCACTCTTTCAGGTCGTGAGTCCACCTGGCGGGGGGTCCCACAGGCCGAGTCGTTCATGGTTTCCACTCTAAAACTCGTCTGCCCCATCGACCATGCTCTGCGACAAATATGCTCCGCCCACTGCCACTTCCCACTCTTTCAGGTCGTGAGTCCACCTGGCGCGGGGTCGTCCCACAGGCCGAGTCGTTCTTGGTGTCCACTCCAGAACTCGTCTGCCCCATCGGCCATCGGCTCTGCGACAAATATGCTCCGCCCACTGCCACTTCCCACTCTTTCAGGTCGTGAGTCCACCTGGTGGGGGGTCGTCCCATAGGCCGAGTCGCTCTTGGTCTCCAGAACTCGTCTGCCCCATCGGCCATCGGCTCTGCGACAAATATGCCCCGCCCACTACCACTTCCCACTCTTTCAGGTCGTGAGTCCACCTGGCGGGGGGTCCCACAGGCCGAGTCGTTCATGGTTTCCACTCTAAAACTCGTCTGCCCCATCGACCATGCTCTGCGACAAATATGCTCCGCCCACTGCCACTTCCCACTCTTTCAGGTCGTGAGTCCACCTGGCGCGGGGTCGTCCCACAGGCCGAGTCGTTCTTGGTGTCCACTCCAGAACTCGTCTGCCCCATCGGCCATCGGCTCTGCGACAAATATGCCCCGCCCACTGCCACTTCCCACTCTTTCAGGTCGTGAGTCCACCTGGCGGGGGTCGTCCCATAGACCGAGTCGTTCTTGGTCTCCACTCCAGAACTCGTCTGCCCCATCGGCCATCGGCTCTGCGACAAATATGCCCCGCCCACTACCACTTCCCACTCTTTCAGGTCGTGAGTCCACCTGGCGGGGGGTCCCACAGGCCGAGTCGTTCATGGTTTCCACTCTAAAACTCGTCTGCCCCATCGACCATGCTCTGCGACAAATATGCTCCGCCCACTGCCACTTCCCACTCTTTCAGGTCGTGAGTCCACCTGGCGCGGGGTCGTCCCACAGGCCGAGTCGTTCTTGGTGTCCACTCCAGAACTCGTCTGCCCCATCAGCCATCGGCTCTGCGACAAATATGCCCCGCCCACTGCCACTTCCCACTCTTTCAGGTCGTGAGTCCACCTGGCGGGGGTCGTCCCATAGACCGAGTCGTTCTTGGTCTCCACTCCAGAACTCGTCTGCCCCATCGGCCATCGGCTCTGCGACAAATATGCCCCGCCCACTGCCACTTCCCACTCTTTCAGGTCGTGAGTCCACCTGGCGGGGGGTCGACCCATAGGCCGAGTCGCTCTTGGTCTCCAGAACTCGTCTGCCCCATCGGCCATCGGCTCTGCGACAAATATGCCCCGCCCACTACCACTTCCCACTCTTTCAGGTCGTGAGTCCACCTGGCGGGGGGTCCCACAGGCCGAGTCGTTCATGGTTTCCACTCTAAAACTCGTCTGCCCCATCGGCCATGCTCTGCGACAAATATGCCCCGCCCACTACCACTTCCCACTCTTTCAGGTCGTGAGTCCACCTGGCGGGGGGTCGTCCCACAGGCCGAGTCGTTCATGGTTTCCACTTTAAAACTCGTCTGCCCCATCGGCCATCGGCTCTGCGATAAATATGCCCCGCCCACTGCCACTTCCCACTCTTTCAGGTCGTGAGTCCACCTGGTGGGGGGTCGACCCATAGGCCGAGTCGCTCTTGGTCTCCAGAACTCGTCTGCCCCATCGGCCATCGGCTCTGCGACAAATATGCCCCGCCCACTACCACTTCCCACTCTTTCAGGTCGTGAGTCCACCTGGCGGGGGGTCCCACAGGCCGAGTCGTTCATGGTTTCCACTCTAAAACTCGTCTGCCCCATCGGCCATGCTCTGCGACAAATATGCTCCACCCACTGCCACTTCCCACTCTTTCAGGTCGTGAGTCCACCTGGCGCGGGGTCGTCCCACAGGCCGAGTCGTTCATGGTTTCCACTTTAAAACTCGTCTGCCCCATCGGCCATCGGCTCTGCGATAAATATGCCCCGCCCACTGCCACTTCCCACTCTTTCAGGTCGTGAGTCCACCTGGTGGGGGGTCGACCCATAGGCCGAGTCGCTCTTGGTCTCCAGAACTCGTCTGCCCCATCGGCCATCGGCTCTGCGACAAATATGCCCCGCCCACTACCACTTCCCACTCTTTCAGGTCGTGAGTCCACCTGGCGGGGGGTCCCACAGGCCGAGTCGTTCATGGTTTCCACTCTAAAACTCGTCTGCCCCATCGGCCATGCTCTGCGACAAATATGCTCCGCCCACTGCCACTTCCCACTCTTTCAGGTCGTGAGTCCACCTGGCGGGGGGTCCCACAGGCCGAGTCGTTCTTGGTGTCCACTCCAGAACTCGTCTGCCCCATCGGCCATCGGCTCTGCGACAAATATGCCCCGCCCACTGCCACTTCCCACTCTTTCAGGTCGTGAGTCCACCTGGCGGGGGTCGTCCCATAGGCCGAGTCGCTCTTGGTCTCCAGAACTCGTCTGCCCCATCGGCTATCGGTTCTGCGACAAATATTCCCCGCCCACTGCCACTTCCCACTCTTTCAGGTCGTGAGTCCACCTGGTGGGGGGTCGTCCCACAGGCCGAGTCGTTCATGGTTTCCACTCTAAAACTCGTCTGCCCCATCGGCCATGCTCTGCGACAAATATGCCCACTGCCACTGCAGCCTGCTTATCTTCAGCGCTATATCGGTGACCCTAGTTCTCTGTCGGATATCCTGATTCCGGATTCTGTCCTTCAGAGAAACCCCGAACATAGCTCTCTCCATAGCTCGCTGAGCGACTACGTAAAGAGTATTTGTAATGTATTATATATATATTTTTTTTAGTTTATTTAGAAAACAAACAGCCATGTACATAAAAAATCATACAAAAATGGACGCCGATTAGGCCTAAAGTTTCATATATTACTAAGTAACAATTATTGACTAAATAAGTTACAGGTGCCGTTATAATTACCTATTAAGTTGTGTACTCATGCAAAGTAGTTTAACTAAAGTAAAAGACATTATTAAAAACAATGTTTTCCCTCACTTCATATTAATCTAGAAAACAAACATTGCCGAACTTTATTCTTGAAAGAGGGCAAACTATGAGCAAAAATGTCTATGTCATTAAGCATTTCGTTATACATATTACAAGTACGCCTAAAGAAAGAAGAATTCATAATCATAATCATTTATTTTGCAAAAACATACACAGATGGTACAGTAGTCATGTCAGTGGTATTACATTTTCATGAATGCATGTTCCGCCACAGCTGGCATGCAAAATTATTAAGATTAAAACAATTACAATAATTCAGTATCGATAAAATTTACATTCACATTTAAATTGCACTTTGGATATACATAAAAAGAAAAAGAAAAAAGTAGGTATCTAGTCAATCAAGCACGTTTTCAAAATATTCCCTTATTGTATAAAATGGTCTTGTCAATAAATAAGATTTCAATTTATTTGTATATTTATTAAAATTATTACATTCTTGAATGTCATTTTTTAGGAAATTAAAACCTTTTATTCCATTGTACTCCACACTTCTTTTAAATTGAATATAGTTATTACATTTAGGTAAGACAATCTCCAATATTATTTCTTAGAGCTCGTGACTTGTTTTCGCCCTTACAAGAATAGTTGTACCTATTTTTATAAATAAATATACTAAGTACATAAATATATTAGGGAGACCACCGTCAATACTTTCTGTTTTACAAAAAGTGGGCGACAGTGATCTAGCGGTTTGGCTCTAGCGACGCATCTTATAGCTTTCTTTTGTAATATCAGTATTGGATGTATGTGTACACTGTTTCCCCAAATCTCTAGACCATATCTTAAGATACTCTCAAAGTGTGCAGACTACACTACTTTGAGGGCTGCTGAGTCTAACATTTTGGACAAATTTCTTAAAACATAGCAGGCACTGGCTAGTCTTTTTCTTATGGCTTCAATGTAATTTGACCAGCGCAATTGATTATCTGTCTCAATACCTAAGAATGTAGTAATTGAAAGAAGATATTGTATTGAGTACCTTGGCAGATGATGGTGATTATCTGCAGCACGCTGACCGCGAGGCTGCGGCCCGGGCCGCGCCTGCTCATGGTCGCGGCTCAACACGCTCGGGCCCGGAGCGGTTTACTCATGGCTGCTTCTGGAACAAGCACATCGATAGTATTAACCACTACATGCTTACACCAGCTTAGAATAGAATAGAATAACATTTATTCAACAACGCGTTCAGGGCGGTGATGGGACTCAAAATCAAAATCAAAATCAAAACATTTATTCTGCAAATAGGCCTCAAGGGCACTTTTACAAGTCAAAATCTATCTAGGTACATCAAATAAAAATAATACAATAATCAAAGTATCATTAATTAAATGTAGTGTTACATGTCAAAAATAAGACTTAGAAACTAATAACAATCGAGATTTGTTAGAGATGTATAAGGTATCTAAGCGTCAAGATAAAAGGTAATAAAGTAGGTACACTAATCATAATAAAATGTTTTGAGCTATATTTATAACACGTCAACATGAAAATAATAAAATCTATTAAATAAATATCCTCAGAGATGTATAAGGTCTCTGAGCGTCAGTCTAAAAAAATAAAATCAATTGAGAACAGTGAAGTCTCTCATCATGTCAATTCCACTGAACACTAGTACGAAGTTACTAGTCCTTGCAAACATGAACAGACCGGACCCCACAAACAGCACCCGTTCACGAGTATGACGCGTATCTCAGACTGTCTCGATACTGCAGCGCATCAGGCATGTTCGCGCAGGCAGGCACGGCGTGCTTCCACAGTACCATGCGCGTGCGCTGCGTCCCTGGTGCGGCGCGTACGAGCCAATCCCAATGTCGTCCTGGCGGTAATCGCAGACCGGGTTGACTGTCCCTATATTTTGCATTGCTGTGACAGACATGTTAAGACCGGAGTGGGGTAAACGTGGGGCGTATAATTTTGACAATTTTAATAATTTTGACAATTTTAATAATTTTGACAATTTTAATAATTTTGACAATTTTAATAATTTTGACAATTTTAATAATTTTGACAATTTTAATAATTTTGACAATTTTAATAATTTTGACAATTTTAATAATTTTGACAATTTTAATAATTTTCACAATTTTAATAATTTTGACAATTTTGACATTTTTAATCTATTTTAATTTTATTGTAACTTATTTTAATGTTTAAAGTAATTTATCTAAAATTCTTAATTTTGTATTTATATTTTGTAGACTTGATAATCGTGATATTCTAATAATTGTAATGGTATGTCTTTTTATCTCTCTGTATGAGCCTATAGACGCTTGAAATAAATGATTATTTTTTTCTTTTTATTCAGGTAACACATCATAAGTGAAAAAGAAAATAAAAACAAATAAAAATTACATCGAGAAAGTAGGTAGACATTGAAAGTGACAAAATAATAATAATACAAAACAAGTGCCATCAGGATGTGAACCTGAAATGGCCTCCACTCAGCAATGCAGTATGCAGTAATGCAGCTTCGTAATTACTTACGGGCAGTAAAACAAAAAAGGCAGACCGCAAGTACTGCATATTTATCACCCTCGCCTTCGGCTCGAGCAACAAATATGCAATTTGTATCTGTTTGGATACGCAAATATAAGACTACAGCATTTTGAGGTAAATAAATAAAATTATACATAATTAAGTACCCGTTTAGTTAAAATACAATTCAAATCACTACATAGTATAAAACAAAGTGGCTTTCTCTGTCCCTATATCCCAATGTAAGCTTATATCTTTAAAACTACGCAACGGATTTTGAAGTGTAAAAAGCCGCTTTATTTTCACCCTGTATAGCTAGCTGGCTCCCGACGATAGGTATAGCTGGCTAGGAAGAGAGACGAGATAGAGTATATATAATATGAGTTAGTACTGTGTCCCAACAATTATTATAAATTCCAAATAATTTGTTATTCCGATCACAAATCAAGTATCGTGAATATTCGGGGACCGTCAGTTGATTGATGTATGCCGCCCTGACCCAAATCGGGTGATTAATGAAATGCACGCGATAACATCTGTCGCAAACCGATTGTTTATTTAGCTGCTCCAATGACGCTTCTGACAGTTTCAATGAGGCCTATCGACAATTTGAATTGTATTGAAATATAATAAACGGGTCCCCCGTGTGGTTGCCGGGTAAGAATTGCGCCACCCCATCTCTTCCCGTGGGTTTCGTAGGAGGCGAATAGGGGAAAATCGGAGGGTGGGCAGCAGCATCCTTCGATCATTACCACCATCAAACTGCGGTCGCCAACCCGCTTGCCAAGCGTGGCGACTATGGCAAATCCCCCCCAAGGGAAAAATAAAAAACATGGGGAGGCATATGTTCAGCAGTGGACGTCTTTCGGCTGAAATGATGATGATGATGATGATGATAATAAACGGGTCACTCACGTTTTCAAGGACTAATACGTGACCCGTCGTCTACCGGTCCCTGGGATCCCCGGGGTCATAACAAAAGAATGCTATTGTTTATATTTTTCGCCGGGACATGACGGTTTAAGAACTAGCCGCGACGGGCGCACGTGGACCTTAAAGACGTGAGTGACCCGTTTATTATATTTCAATGTCTAAAACTCAGGGGAGTTTTATATTTAAACTAGCGACCCGCCCCGGCTTCGCACGGGTGCAATGCTGATGCATGTATTATACATATAAACCTTCCCCTTGAGTCACTCTATCTATTAATAAAAACCGCCTCAAAATCCGTTGCGTAGTTTTAAAGATTTAAACATACATAGGGATATAGGGACATAGGGACAGAGAAAGCGACTTTGTTTTATACTATGTAGTGAAGACGACGGCTTCGTCACAGGTCGAATCATTACCCGTTTGATTATATTTCAAGGGTACCTTATGTCAAACATCTGATTGAATCCCAGTTTGGTAAAATTTTGACACAGTTTCGTTTTCACAACCATGTAATCAGTGCCCTTACCACGAGTTTACATGACCGTACTCGCTAGCGACTGCGTAAAAAACTTATGGGCAAAAGTACAGCGTCTCTGGCGGTGACGCAGTAGAACTAAGAATCGGCATACTAAATCGTTTTCACCTCACTAGCTCGGAAAGCCCTTTTTTATTATTTAAAAGCAGATAGCAAAACTGCATTTTATCCACAAGAGTGCAAAGGATATTTGAAATCCGAACGTGTTATTTGTAACTTTTTTAAACAAACATGTAAAGGCCAGTCTAGACAGTCCAGCAACAATAATTTTATATTGTGCTGGTGTTTTAAAAAAACTAGTACCTAAATCTGGGGATTAGGTCGTGGACCCCAGGCATCCAACTATATTTAGGATGCAACTGTACTGGAATAACGCTAGGAAGAGGAGTAAAAAAAATCCTCGCTCTAGTGAGGTGAAAAGATTTGTGTTATACACGGCTGCAAAGTTATTTTACGTCTCAACACTGGCTACGCTCAGAATTCTATTTTTGTACCACTCGCTTCGCTCAGGATTCTATTTTCGAACCACTCGTTTCGCTCGCGGTTCAACCATAGAATCCATTCGCTAGCTAGTGGTTCAACCCTAGAATCCATTCGCTAGTTCGTGTTTCAATTCCACACTCGCGGTTAAAATATAACTTTGCACCCTTGTATAACAAATAACTATTACGCAGTTACTAAATAAAAATAAAAATTTGTAGACAATCTTACACAAATCAACCTAGTCCCAAACTAAGCAAAGCTTGTACCTACTATGGGTACTAAGTGACGATATACATACTTATATAGATAAATAGATACTTAAATACTTAGAAAACATCCAAGACTCAGGAACAAATATTTGTGTTCATCACACAAATAAATGCCCTGAGCGGGATTCGAATCCGGGACCTCCAGCTTCGAAGGCAGTGTCACTACCAACTAGGCTAAAGCGGTCGGCAAACGTGCGCGAGCGAGTACGGTCATGCAAACTCATGGTAAAGGCACAGGTCGGTATTCTTGTTTTTGAACGACATAGTTTTTTTTTTGTCTACCAGTCAGTAGGGTTCGATGCAGTTACACTAGACACAAAGACGCTGTAAGTAGCCACAAACGAGCGCCCGGGCCGCACGACAAAGGCGGGCGCTGGCGCAAGGCATTGGCGGTCACGTCTTTTTTTTTAATCTGACTGTCGCTTTGTAGGCCGGTCCGAATAAAGCGATAAGAATGCGTGATTGGAAAAAGCCCTACCGAAAATCGGGAGATTGGTTGAGCAGCTTCAACCGAATCGAGCTGCTGGGAGTTTTGTCACTCGTTCACTAATAATCAGAGCTCGGAATAGGTAGTGCCTATTTACCTAAACTTCGCGGGAGGACGTAACTAAGAGTGGTTACAAACACCAAAAATAATTACTTCTTTCTATTGAATGTGGGGTTTCCCGGGATTTAATGTATTATTCTAGAGGCTTAGTACATTTCTCTTTACTTATAAATCTTGTTATATTGCATATCATTTGTTTATTTACCTTTAAATAACAATCAGTTTCTGTCTAAGTCAACTAAAAAGTATCAAATTTCGGAATCCTTTTGATTCAATTTGATCCATATTATATTTTTAATTAAAGGTAATTAAACAAATAATAAGCAATATAACAAGATTTATAAGTAAAGCCAAATGTATTAAGCCTCTAGAATAATACAGTAAATCCCGGGAAATCTCGCATTCATTAAAAAGAAATAATTATTTTTGGTGCTTGTAACCACTCTTAGTTACGTCCTCCCGCGAAGTTTAGGTAAATAGGCACTACCTATTCCGAGCTCTGCTAATAATACCAATAGTCTTTGCACCTGGCGGGAACCATCCCCGGATGTATGATGTTGCGCGTTCGGAGATGGTATCCGCCATGTGTATCCCTTGCTTTTAGATTATTTTTGTCTTAAAGGGGCCTCTGCGCTGTTGGCTTCGGCCCCACACATGCCTTCCAAAGGTCCGGGACCCCATGGTCCCGAGATATGGAAAAGACATACAATAATAATAATAAGACGTTTATTCAATGATTGTATACATTTACAGGTAACCAAGACAGGTACAATAAAACAAAGTATACAAATACAATTGAAAGGGTAGGTGGCTCAGCTTGTGTCTGTACCAAGAGACCACTAGAGACTCTTGTCTACAGACGCCGACACTAAACCTAGCCTCGCTGAAAAGAGTCCAATAAGAAACCCAGCTAGGCCCGACCTGGGTCGGACTGACTCTACCCGGTATGCGGCGGTACCGGGCCGAATAGGGACTGTATGTGCCTGTGATGTATGAGAGTATTCGTTTAACGTACTTGACGTACTGGCTTTAATCTGTTCGAATATACGGATATATAACGAGTATACGGATATATAACCAACTGCCAACTGAGTTAAAGGAATTGCCCATTTACTATGTTCAAAAATCATGTCACAAAGTGGCTATTACAAAATTGTTTTTATAATATTAATGAATATTTTAATTATAAGGTTGACTTGTATTGATCACTAGCTATGTTTAATTAATGTTAATTCTATTTTATTCTTACCTTGACTTTTTATCGAATTCTATTTTTTTTAACCCTGTTGACATTCCCATTAGTTAATTTAATTGTTTATCAATGTATTTACCGACCGGTTTAGCCTAGTGGGTAGTGCACCTGCCTGTGAAGCTGACGGTCCTGGGTTCGAATCCCGGTCAGGGCAAGTATTTGTGTGATGAGCATGAATATTTGTTTCTGAGTCTTGGATGTTTTCTATGTATTTAAGTATTTACATCTATTAAATATATCGTCGTCTAGTACCCATAACTAGTGTAACTAGTGTAACTAGTGTAGTGTGTAGTGTGGGGCTAGGTCGATTTGTGTAAGATTGTCCTCTAATATTTATTTATTTATTTTATTTATTTATTTATTTAATTTTGACGACTTGTAATATGTAAATTCTTGCATGCTTAGTAAAGCAGAATGTATTGGACATTTAGTATCTATAACACCTTGTTTTGTAAACTACATTGTTGCAATGAAATAAATGAAATAAACGAAATGAAATGAACTATCTCATTGGAGATCTTCTCTAGATCTGGTATCTTCTCTTGCTTGACACTGAAAATGCAATTCTAACTTCTATATAGAAGATTCAAATTCTCCGACCACTTGATGCGAATCCTACAGAAGGCTGAGGCTGAGGTCTGGATAGCTGACATTATCCAGAGAATCGGTCGCCCGTGGCTTGCGCCCGCGCCGCGCCGTGAGCGGAAACCTGATTTATCCCCGGATCAAATTCAATTGCGTCACTAGAGAAATTGACTAAAAATTCCGCCTTCGAATAGGTACCATTTTTGTGACATTTCGAAGTCCCTTTAAAAGCGAATGCGATTGTAGAAGTCAAATTAATATCTGCTGAGTGTTGGAATTCGAACGGTTTATATTATATAAGTTTTGGACGAGTAAATTTTGCTGCTTGAGTTTTGAGTACAATTAAATTTAAAGAGACAGTGTCTTATTATTGACAAGTGAGACAGTGTCTTATTTCTTCAAAATTAAAACTACATAGCAGTGGACCTTATCCAACTTCTGTACGCCTTTACAATAATTTGCCACGCGAGATTAAAAATGAGGAAAACTATAAAATATATACAAAAAAGCTTAAAACATATTTAATAGAGAAAGCATATTTATTATGCTGTTAGTGAATATCTAAATCCTCTCTAATCATATACATTACATATTTAACTACGCAGGTCTACCTTTATCTCTAGTCAAATAACCTGTAGTGCAATTATTCAACGAATTATTCAATTATATACAATAATAATTATTAGTTGCAATATTGTCACTTAACTAATTAATTTTATAGCATTATTTTTACCAATTTATTTTTATCGAATTATTTTATGAAATTCTTTTTTTTTTACCCAATGTTGCGAATTGTAATTAAGCTTAAATCGTGATTACTATTTGCTGCGCCCTAACAGGGTCCTGTATGTACTTGGGTGAATCAACTTTTTAGTGCCTCTCATCGCCGTGGTTACGTCTAGTTGTCCAGGGGACAAAATTCGAATACAATCGTCATTTGATGCTATTTCAGTTTATCAGACATACGTATTTGTGGTAATTATAAGCTATTTCCATAATGGTCCATCTACTAAGCATATGTTAGTAGAACTTAATACAACATTTTTTTGAACAAACTGCGCCACTAGAGTCCCGTGGACAACGTGTCAAAATAACAACACAAAAAAAGTTGATCCACCCACTTGTACTTTTACCTAGCATTAAGTTGCATGTGTTTACTGTATGTACATGGTTGCTAAATAAATTGAAATTGAAGTGCTAAAATGGGGCGTACAACTTACTCAAAAACACTTATGCGCCATGACCGAGTCTCTTAAGCCGTGGTCTTCCGGTGAAAAAAATAAACAATAGCATTCTTTTGTAATCCCAGGGACCGGTAGGCGACGGGTTAAGTCAGCGAATTTAATTATAAGTATTCACTGAATTATAATTATAAGTATTCACTGAATCAATGTTAACTCACCTTGTAAATGTTCTTCTAAATTTAAGTTGTTAATATTATGTACGTATGGGCATTTTTGGGATGACCTGTAAGCTCACAGGAGTTTTAAATAAATAAATTAATTAATTAATTAAGTGCATATATTTATATTAATATTTATTTATTGGTAATATTTCATTACATGTCATAATTTTACATTTATAAATAATGTCTTAATTAATAGGTCGGTACCCGTCTATATCCTCCCTCTTTCCCTTTCCCTTAAACAATGGACAGATTCGGCTTTCTTTATTTATGAGGGGATTAATTCGATATATCTTTTTGTACTTGTCTATAACTTTAGTTTAAGGTTTTACAACACTTTTTGCTTAAGTAATAATTTTAGTAACAAATTGCGCAGCGTGTCTTTAAAAAAATGTGGTAGTCCATATCAAAAGGGACCTTATAGCGGCCGGCACTTACGCCTTTATTGCCGTTGTTCGAGTACAATAGCACCGATTCGCAGCGTAAGCGCCTGCCGCCGTAAGGTCCCTTTCAATGTGGACTATCACAAATATAAGTATCTAATAAACAGTTCACTATAAAAAATACGCAACCTTTTTCTGTTGTCTGATTAACGTGCAAATATTGTTATCGTATGTTTTAATTACTTTTAGTTTAAAATAATATTCGAGCAGTTAATTGCAATAACGAATCCGGTCAGGCACATTAATCTGAGCAACTTAACTCAGTAATATAAACAAAATACATATTTCCAACGAATGGCTTCCCGATAAAAAAGGTTAAACAATAAATATTCCACCAATAACAGCCCGTCAGCAGGACAATGGCGGATTCGTCCATAAATATCGCCGCTTCAGCCCGCGGTCAAACGGCATCTAACCGAATAATAACACCGTCACAAATATTGGCCGTCACCGTCATAAAATTAAAAAGTAATTTCATTTGAAGGTGGGTTAGAAAAATATGTGTGACAGCATGTATTTATTTCTTCCATTTCCCGAATTATCTTTTAATTGTCAACACACATCATGTATCTACACAAACACGCAAACATATACTTTATCATCCACGCAAACACACACACACTTTTCGTGCTCATACTTTTTTTTTGTTACTAAAGTTGGCTTTAAATAGTATTTTTGTGGAGATCTGTCATTGGATATTTTTTTGGTTATTTAAGTTATGGTATCTTTGTATTTTATTGCTACTGGTGCTCCAAATCACTAAAATAAAAAAAAATGTCAAGAAAATCTTACAGCAGACTCCGTCGTTCAGTGCCCTAGAGGAATCAGTTTTACTAAATCGGTATCTGTTCTCAGCACCTGGTTACATATATTTTAACTGATTGTAATTCTAATTAATTGTTACAATACTAAAAAGAAGGCGGTACGAATCAGTGGTAATCTATCGACATTCATAGGTGCAAGTAGTAAATAAAATAAATAAATAAATGAACTTTATTCTGCAAGTTGGCCGCAAAGGCACTTTTACAAGTCAAAAACTACTAGCGTTTCTCATGAGACCACTGCCGAGAAGAAACGCCGAAAGAAACTCGACAGTCAGTCATTTTCTCCAAAATAAATAAATAAATAATAAATCAATATTTTGTTGACAATTTTACACAAATCGCCCTAGTCCCAAACTAAGCAAAGCTTGTACTATGGGTACTAGGCGACGATATACATACATGTATAGAGAAATATATACTTAAATACATAGAAAACATCCAAGACTCAGGAACAAATATTCGTGCTCATCGCAAATAAATGCCCTAACCGGGATTCAAACCCGGGACCTCCAGCTTCGTAGGCAGGGTCACTACCAACTAGGCTAAAGCGGTCGTCAAATATGCTTATTACAATGATACTACTTAACCTACTTAAATAAATGTAAGTGGTAAACAACAAAAGAGAATTGAAAGAAAAACGAGGAAAAAATAACAATGTGTAGTTACACAAGAAAACAAAACATGTCGAATCGTTTGATATGCTTTCCTGCGAGAAATGTGATGAAAGTGAGATAAAAAAAGCTCAAACATTTTGTGAGTTTAAAAAAGTTGAATAGCAATTTTTGTAAGCGAAATTGCGCTGTCGTCCACTGTAATAGTTGTCTGTTCAATGGCAAGCTAGCCGGGGGCCGACATCGTCTACTGTAATTCATCTTTGGAGCTGCTCAGAGATGAATAAGGTCTTAAATTCAAACAATTTATGTTGAACTTCGTCTTATTTGCTTCGTTGTGGAGGCTGTGCTCGCGGCGATCCACTGCCTTTCTCGGACTCGGCGGGGTTAAGTAGCTTCTCAGCCAATTCGTTTTGCTGATAATCTCGGCTCGAGGAGTATTTCTGTTAGATATGTTTTACTTTTTCAATGGTCGGTGGTCTTAACATGATTTAGTGGTAAGACGGACATTAGAGTGTCCATTTATAGAGCTTAGTATCCATTATTTTATTTACAACTTTATTTGTGGCACAAATCAAAACCAAAGTCAGCAAAACTTTATTAAAATCAACGTTAAAAGGCTTCCAACTTGATAACGAGTCACCGTCAAATGACTAGTTAAAATAGAACCTTAAGGATATTCACTCAATAATTACCAACGAGCATGTTCAGTTACCTTTTGTTCAGTTTAAATTACTGGTAAATTATAATGTAAACCTCATAAACATTTGTTACATGTTAGATTTAAGTAAATAGGCTAAGTTAAAAGCACTAAAAATGAGCGTGTCTCACCATCAAACGCCACAGTTTGGCGAGTTTTATTATAGTGTAATAAAATGTTTTTTTGTTTATCAAATAAATTAAAAAAAAATAGTTCAGTAGTTCCGTTTGGTTCAGTAGCTCAACAGATCTACGATATAGATTGGGTAATGATATCAGTCATTCATTCAATCATCGCGTCTATGTCACTCTCGGAGCGAATGAGTAGGTAAACGATATGATTCATGAACTGGTCTGACTGAAATATTGAAGTATATGAAATCACTGAATCTACTCATAAAATAATTTACTGTTAGAAGAGAGATGAGTCTGATCGATCCCACAGTCAAACTGTGCAAACGGTTTTGTGGGTCTATGTACTTGTTTGTGTTGTATTATTATTTTTTAATAAATAAATAAATAAATAATGAATCCGAACTGAACTTGTGAATGAAAGAATGACATGAAGTGAAGTAAGTACATACGTCATTTCAATCATTCATTCGTGAACTACTCATGTCTAGTTTATACATTGATTAGTGTTAAATATGAAAGTCCATAGGTTTGCTACGTAAACTATTTTATTGTGCCGATACGTATAGGTACACACTTATGTTCAGAAGCGGCGTTAGGTTAGTTGTGATCCACCACTTACGGCCTAGTCTCGGCGCTTACGCACCACACAACTCGGACGCACATTATAAAGTTGCTTCTTATACCACCACCACCACCATAGGACCTCACTAAATGTACCTTCACACATCAAATTTTGTTCTTGCCCCTTCCCTGCTTATCTTGTTAGTTAACCAATAAATATTCCGAGTTTTTCCCCTAGATTTTCCCCAGGCTACCCTCCAACCACGCACTCCGCTTTATTGCGCTCGGCTTATAAAGCCACAGCCATGTTAAAAAAAGCAATAAATATTAGATTAGGTTATTAATTTCGTTAGTTTGGGAGTATGCCAATTTGTGTAATATTGTCCACATATTTATTTATTTTTATTTATGTCAACTTTGATAATTACATGAATTACAGAGATCTTTATAAAGCGTACAACAATCAGTGATTTTTTTTACCTTTCGCGTAAATTATTCAAATATCTATTCCCTATAAGATTTCAAGCTTACATGGTTATTTACATTAGAATTACGATTTGAAACGGGATATTTACCATGTATATTATGTATTGTATGTATGTAATCGAGTTTCAAGTGACAAGGCGGACGGTGGTAGTGACGGTGACACTGTGGGAAAAAGCGAACCAGGAAGAGGGTAGACCGCTATGGTGTGTGGGTAGACCACAACTAAAACTCGCAGCACGTCAGTTAATCCTTGATAATGGCGCTTGCAACAGTGCCGAAATATCGGGAACTCAAAAATACAAATATACATGGTAAATATCCCGTTTCAAATCGTAATTCTAGTGTATCTATTCCCTGTATTCCACCCACCACTCCAATCACCAATAATATAACAAGTTCAGCTAAAATTATCAATCGTGACGACCGTGGCAATTAGGTAGACGACTGTGAAAGTTTAGATCTACTTAATAATAGTGATGTGCGTGGGCATATTCCCTTTCTAAGTAATATTACGCTCGAATATTCTCTAGAAAGCTGTTTACGTCACTAACTCAAAAAGCCGTCCTTAAGATTCCGTAGCCAAAATGGCAAAAACAGAACCCTTATAGTTTTGTCATGTCTGTCCGTCCGTCCGTATGTCACAGCCTCTCATTTCGTTTTTTGTGTTGCTCTAATAAAATTGTACCATTTGATCATCTGTAAACTGATTCGAATGGCATGATTTTTTTTTGTCATCAGGCCGATTGTGCTTCTCACTGGTAATAATTAAATATTTGGAAAGAGATTGTTGATTCAAAGTGGAAAATCCAAAAAGACTTACTCTTTAATAGTAAGTTCATCTCAAAAGGTACCTATACCCATTTAATCGAACATTAATGGCGAAGTTAGCCTCTCGCAGTCAAAGGAAAGGCACTCTCCACCAATCAACCTTCAGGCCAAACAGAAAACACTCATATTAAGTTCGTGATATGACTAAAATTATGACGACCGGTTTAGCCTAGTGGGTAGTGCACCTGCCTGTGAAGCTGACGGTCCTGGGTTCGAATCCCGGTCAGGGCAAATATTTGTGTGATGAGCATGAATATTTGTTTCTGAATCTTGGATGTTTTCTATGTATTTAAGTATTTATATCTATTAAATATATCGTCGTCTAGCACCCATAACACAAGCCTTCTTGAGCTTACTGTGGGACTGACACTGACACAAATCGAACTTTGTGTAAGATTGTCCTCTAATATTTATTTATTTATTTTTTATTTATTTATTTAAAACACAGAATTGAATAAAACTAAATATTTATAGCCACATTTTAGTCGGTGTAACACATAAAATTACAATAAAAAGTTGATCAGTTATATGGAGCAAATGCAAATAAATGTACCAAAGTAATATGGATGCATCACATCACTATTCGTAACAACAATACTGCTCGCCAATTGACTGCCTCGGCCGCAACTCGTCTGCCGTTCGTCTACGAACTTTATTTAATCTGCTCATCGGTTAAGTTTCTCATTCAACAAAAATAAAAATCAACCACAAAGAGATGTATCCACGCTTTATTACCTTTTGCCGTTGTAATGTCTAACTACTAGCTCTGTGAGTTCTAGAACTCGCGAGTATTTTTTTCTTTTTAATTTCCAAAAACTGACTCGACAAAAAAAACTATATAATTATCCAACCTGCAAAACACGATAATCGTTTGAGAAATGTGATATATAGAGGAGAAAACGGAAAATCCTTCGGCCGGACGTACGAAAGCATTTTATAGAAACTGGAGCGAAGATTTTCGTTTCATTCGGTCAAGAAGGTTCAAAAGTGGATGGGGCCCGATTTCAGAAGTATTGTAAAAAAAATCAAAAGTGGATATACATATACATCTCATATCTCATATGTAGCAGACTGTATAGACGAAGCGAAAAAAAAATTACCCGTGGAAGTCTTTGTCATTGATATAAGTTAAGTTTACCAGGCCTGTCATGTGGAAAGAGTGCTTCATTAGCTGGTAGACCCTCAGTACATACGTACAATACAATACAATATAATACAAATATTCTACTACTAATAACTACTACTTGTACTATTAATAATCTGGATTTATTTATGTATAACGTGTTTTTTTTTCAACTTTAGCTTGAAAAATTATGAGTTTATACGATCAACACGCACAACACGCATTGCACTTAGAACCGATGGCCGTTGGGGCCGGAAGGTTCTCGAATGGCAACCATGGACCAGCAGGCGCAGCGTGGGTAGGCCCCCCACAAGGTGGTCTGATGACTTGGTAAAGGTCGCGGGAGTCCGCTGGATGCGGGTGGCGCAGGACCGGTCATTGTGGCACTCGTTGGGGGAGGCCTATGGACCTATGGACGTCTTTCGACTGATGTGATGATGATGATGATCATAAGATCAACTTTATTCAAAGATACATGGTTACACAATATTAAAAGCATTATAGATAATGTTGGACGGAAGGCTATGATTAAAAGAAAAATGTTAAGCTGAAGGTAATAACGAGCATGACTTTTCAAACCCATTTTATTAAACCTTCCTCGAGGTATTTTCTGCGAAATTCTTATAACAGCTCTCAAGGATTTCAGTCATAAATACACCGTGGATGAGAAAATATAAGGTACCTATCAATACCCACTCCCAAATAATTAGGAATCATGAATGTGGGCCAATTTGTAGGAGAATTAGGTATAACCGACACGTACTATAACTTATATTTCTCTTTATTTATATTGTTTTTTTTCATCCTGTTTTTTAAACTGAAACAGGTTCCACTAATCTACATAAAACAAGCCAAGCCCCAAGCAAGTTGGCTTTCAAACATATGCTCTACAGGCACCTGCTAGAACAAGTCTAGCGTAAACTAATCAGTTAGTATCCCCTGTACTTATGCAGTAGTATATATTTGTGTATATATATATAAATATATGTATGTAATATCTATATATTTACGTATGTATTTGTATATATAATTCCGTGGTAAATGTATATTCGTTACGATTATACGTATGTTTATTCTTTCGAAATCGTTTAACTTTTATGAATTATTTTCTCATTGCACCCACATTTGCTAGTTTCTGTTTGGTTCTATGGTCGACTGGTAAAGAATGCCTCATGGCATTAAGTCCGCCCTTTGTACTTATATTCTTTTCGTGCAATAAAGTTTAAATAAATAAAAAAATACATTAGTTATTTATAGCCGAAATTGTGAGAAAAATAAGACTATCAACAAATTCCATGTGGAAGAAGTCGCGTGCAAAAAATAGTTTAAAATAAATTGCCAATGTTTTCCTCTCACTTTTTTTTAAGCTTTTGCCTTTGTCGCACCGTTCTACGATGTCATTATCGGTACTTAGGTACTGTGATCCTGAAAAATATAAATATTTTCATTTAATTAACTAACTTTACAATAAAATTACTATTAAGTCGTCTTCTAATAACTGGATGAGAAGTTCATAAACTACTTATGAACTTAGTACTTTGATAACTTTCATCTTGACACACTCATTAATAATTTTTCGAAAGCCACGTTATATTACCTATATAATTTCAATAGGAGAAACCGGTCGATAATCGTATATTATTTTTTGAAATAAATACGAAAGCGTTAACTTCGGTCGTATTTAAATAGACTCGCGTCGTGATGTACACTTACTAATTTATTCACATTTTTTGTTATAGTGTAATAGTAATTTTATTGTAAGTTCCTAGGCTAAACTAATCTTTTGTAAACCATCTTTGTACCATCAAATACTACCGTGGTGACCACAGGCGTCACTGAAAATCAGCGTCACGATGTAAAACCACGGTTTGCTTCGCGACTTCAAGCTGAGTGACGACCTTTTTAGCATCTATAGCTCTATATAATATCTTTTTGTTTGTATTTCTTTAAATTTCTAAATAAACTTATTTTCTTTCTCTCTTTCTGATGTCTCTCTTATTATGAAAAGAAATAGTTTCTCTCTATTACAAGGTTAATTGCATCTTTTGTTACCGTTCCTGTATATAAATAAATAATAAATACTTACCACATTTTAACATTAAGATGCTATCGTTTCTAATTTGCTTGGTTTTTCCTGTATGGCATTATCCAACTCAAAATATACCTCCATTGCCAAGACAAAACGCTGTAACAAAACCGAGAATAATTGCGCCTTGTGCGTCTCGGAGTAATTTGTTTCCCAAGAATAAGGAACTTAATCAAACACGACCGAAAGACAAAGCGTTGTAACTCTTTTTTTCAAGAAAACGGGTACACGTCACGCCACTCCGTCCACGTAATTCACATTATTTTCGTCTGGTATTTAAACTTTCGTTGCGAGTGTCACGGGCAGGTTCGGGGAGACATAATATGAAATATAGCGCCCCGTCGGGGGGTTTTTATTGCCGCTATGAGCAAACCTTGTGAAAAAATTACTCGCGTCTCAAGTTTTTTTATTTGAGCCGAAAGCCCGCGAGACGGAATGAGGTGATGATAATTTTTTATACTGCTTCCTTCCCCTTGAATATTGCTCTCGAAACGTCTTTATTTGTAGCCCCGAGTAATTGTTGAAAGGCGAAATAATGGCGGATTACGACGCTCATTCTGTGTGTTGAATTTTATAGAAAAGTTTTAAGTAAATAGGCGTTCGCTTAGTTTACTTAAGATTTGGGGGAGTTAGGTGTACCTGGGCCGTGGTTGGCCGAGACTCCGAAGTCGAAGTTCGGAGATTGTAATAACATTTTCCAATTAATTTAATGGGCGCTTTATAGAATCCATTATTTTAACTAAACGATTTAATTACTACTGACTTATTTGGTAATTATGTGTGGGTGTAATTGACAGGAAATTAATTAATCGCAATTAATTATAATAAGACTGTATAAGTTCAAAATGCTTTAATGAAATTCATACGATTAACGTTCAAATTTAATGCAGAAAATAATTACTATGAACACCTTTTTGCATGTATAACTAATTAGCGAGACGCCGTTATCTTTTGTTTTTGTTTTTTTTTATATACAAACAAGCGTACGGTCCATCTGATGGTAAGCGGCCACCGCAGCCTATAGACGCCCGCAACTCCAAAGGAGTCACGTGCGCATTGCCGACCCTTTATAAGATTTGAGGATGCACTGTGTTGACAGAAGATGGAACACTTTTAAGTCCCTCGCTCTCAACACAGTGCATCCTCGGGAGCTCTGGCAACCTTGCTCACCTCCAGGAACACAACACTACATACTTGTATAGTTAATAATGTTATTATGGCTGTGGTCTTCTGCAAGGCGGTACTTCCCCAGTTGGGCTGCTCCAAATTCGAGCAAGATGACATTTTGCTGTGCCCTACCTCTCTAAAAAACCAACAACTTTTTTTACCAACATTATCGAAAAGAAAACCACGAAAGCATAAGTTGCGTTTATTCGCTGCAATCAACACTGTTTCAAAACCCTACGCCATTAAACTATGAAAAAAGAAAACAGTAAAAATAAGCCCAGTAATAACTTTATTCACAAAAACCGTCTGTAGAACAAGGCAAATAATAATAATTGTTCAATTTAACGCCGAGCAGAATTAAAATGGTGGTGGATTTTCCCGGCAAAGGGGACTTATTCTTGTGAATTGTCTCGGTGATATTTAATTTTGCCGCGGTCGCTCCTTACAATCGTTTTATTAGATTCTCATTCGACTTCTATTTGAAATGGGAAGGTTTTTTTAAGCTTTTGAGTTACGTCTGTTTAGCCGGTGGCGTTTTAGGTGTCCTTTTCAACCGTATTTGGGGATTTTTGAATCGTTAGTGAAAGCAGCTTTGGTGTAGCTATTGGGCCAATCAACTTTTTCTTGTTGTTATTTTGTCCCGTCAGCGAGGAGACAACAGTAACCGAGTTTCTTAGAAAAATGTTTATAATATAATAATAATAATAATTTATTCATAAAACATGTTGTACAAAATTAAGAACTATAATAGGCTAGGAGTTTACAAATATATGGTAGTAAATAACACGTGCCTGAGCTAGGAAGCCCTGTGTTTCAGGCAAAGAAGGACTTACAATTACTTAGAAATATTCACATGCAAAATAAAACATATGCTACGATTCAAAATTATTTTAAAACAATTAATAATTTCTCTGTGTCATCATATGACAACTTTTTTAGGGCTTCTCGTAGCGTAGATTTACATCTCATGTAGTTCAGTGAATATAAATCTAGCCGCGCATTAAGCCTGTTATAAAGAAGAATATGGACTTCAAGCATGCTCAAGGGATGACCCATGTCCAAATGGATCTTTGCTCATAGCTAAAACTCATGATTAATAGATTTAAACCCTATAAAATCACAGTTTTAAAGAGTGACTCAGGAGACGTAACCATGGTAACGGGCAACAAAGAATAGTTGATCCACCCTATTATTGAATCAAAGTTGAACACGATTTTGAAAGAAGATCCTCGCGGCTGTGCCGCGGGCCAATCCCGGACAGGTTATCGACGTATTAGATAAATGGTGTAGTAATAGTACATTACTGCAGAGACCGCGAAATAGGGGATTGCCGGCCGAGATACGAGGCCATCAATTCCTGTTCGCGCTGAGGCTTATAGCACTATATAAGCCTCAAAAAATGCAATGAAATTTGAAAATTATAAGAAAACTCGAAATGAAATAAAGGATCCAGTAATAAAAACACGATCAAAGGCGATCAATTTGCCGGCCTAGGCCGACAATGTTGTATGAAATTCTATTATGGGCCGCTTGCGCCGCACCGAAACGTGATACTTTGCAGCCTGTTATAACGAACATTACGTCAATATCTTCTAGGCAATTACGTTCCAGTCAGGGCCAGCAGGGCTGCGTCGCACTATACAAAAATTGTCTATGCGCCAACGCAAGAAACAGCATAAACCAAGACGATTCGCTCTTTTGAGGATCTATTCAGATTGAACTTATTGGATTCAAATTAAATTTACATTGTGATCATGGATTCGCTTCCACGCGTGCTAGAACGAGCTCGTTATGGTCACTCAATCTCAGTTTAGTGAGTACGTTTAGTCGAATAGACTCTGAAATACATTTTTCTGTGTTTTACTCGTAGTAGCAATTTTAAGGGATTTTTTCCCCATTCATTAGCCTTGTACATGTCTGTCGCTAGGAGGTCCATCTGAAACTTACCTTTTCCATTACCATTTGATCTGTATATGATTTGCTGTCTCCCTTCTACTCGCCTCGAGCTAACTTGTCAGAACGAGCGCGCGCATCATATTGAAATGAGAATAATGTGTCAAATTGATCTCCAGATGACAGAGGAAAATACAGAGAGTAGCCAAAGGCGTTTAATCAAGTCTTATCTGGACTTACAAGGTTTAATGGAGACGTACTGTATGTTACACAGAGTTAAGTGGTGTCTTTGGTTGGAAAGATAGCATCATTCAGTGTTAAACTCAAACTCAAAATATTCTTTATTCAAATAGGCCTAGCAACAAGCACTTTTGAATCGTCAGTTATATATTACATAAACTGAATCTAATTATTCAGAGCAATTTATTGATGCATATGAAATTAAAAAAAGACATGAATTGCTGTAATGTATGTCAAAAGAGAGTATAATAAATTCACAAAAAGATCGTCAATATGCAAAATAATCACTCTATTAAAAAAAACTGCATCAAAATCCGTTGCGTAGTTTTAAAGATTTAAGCATACATAGGGATATAGGGATATAGAGACAGAGAAAGCGACTTTGTTTTATACTATGTAGTGAAGTCTCTTTCTCTATCCCTATATCCCTATTATATGCTTAAATCTTTAAAACTACGCAACGGATTTTGATACAGTTTTTTTTAGTAGATAGAGTGATTGAAGAGGAAGGTTTATAAATTCAGATTCAGATTCATTTATTCACAATATAAGATTACAATATAAATTACATGTCAATTTACAGTAATCTCTATTGTGATCGTCAATGACATTAAATAAAACAAAATAAATTAAAAATCAATGAATAAAATAGCAGTTAAATAATACAATGAGTACATATATGTATAATAACATCCATTAAATAGTGTACCCGTACAAAGCCGGAGCGGGTCACTAGTTTCCTTATAAATTGTGTCGTCCTGATTGGCGCGGCATGCGCGGATTTATAATTCACAAAAATCCGCTTAAAATACGAACGTCGCAAAAACACAGTTGAAATAGGACTTTAAACCAATGGCACAGATCTAAAATTCATTCGCCAATTTCACAACCCCAGAAATAAAGGCTCATAACTGTAATATCATAAAATCCAAAGTTACAATTGGCTTAAAACAAACGAAGAAGATAGTTCGCAAACTATAAATCAGAATTTCCTCCAGCAATCGTGGGTGAACTGAAATATGACTTGTTACCTGGAATTAGAGTTGGGATTCAAGTGCACAGCTTAATTAGACGTTGTCTTCGCTCAAGTGTAAATTACGTTCAGTTTTAGTGCAAGTCATAAGTGGTAATTGGCGAGGACTATTAAAATACTTGCTTAAGCCTCCCTCGTTTTGATTTAGCATTCGTGTGATTTTATTTCAAGCTATTTAACTGCTGCTCTTAGTTGATATTAAAATTATTTTAAAAAGTACATAGGGATGATGATTCATGTTACAATTTATAACATAGTGTGTGGTTATATTAGTGACAGCCTTTACTAACGTCTCAAATAATATTGAGAATCGTCAGTTACGATGCGCCATCCCATACCCAAATTTAGAATGAAGGAAAAATTGAAAAATTTAGGCACCGAGCAGGATTCGAACCTTTGAATGTTAGTGCCGTTAATGAAGCATGAGTCTTCTGGTAGATGTCGCTGTACGCCTCCCTTAAGGCGTTTGTATAAAAAATAAACGCAATAGTTCGTAACAAAAACGGCAAATTTCTTTTTACCTTACAACGGTAGTAGGAAGCTACGCAGGTGTGACGTCACACCCAGCTGTTAATCAGTATGGAGCCTTTGCAGTGCTCGTTAGCTATGCTTTACTTTCCCTCTCATTTTCGTCTTTTGTGTACTCTAATTGTAGTTGGTCCCATACAAACGTTTGATCGTCTTTAAAACTGGTTCGAATGGCATGGATTTTTTTCGTCATCATGCTTACACGTATTAGGTGAGCCATTCTACTTTTTCATGTACATAATTTTCAGACACTTTTTTTTAATGCAGATTTTGGAATACCATTTTTTATGTTATAGGGAGCAAACGAGCAGACGGATCGCCTGATGGTAAGCAATTACCGTCGCCCATAAACACCTGCAACACCAGAGGAGTCTTGACCCTCACTTCATATCTTGGTATTGTTATTTAGAAAGAGGTTTAATTGCAATATCACTTCCGATAGTTTTGGTAATTAATATATTGGTAATTAACGAATTTGGTAACTAATATCCATAATCGAGTAACTCAGTAGTCCTTGGATGTCTCACCATTTGTATGAAAAATGATTTTACCACTGTGTTACCCACTTTATACAACACTATTTTAATTTTAAATATTTTACCTATAAATTATTTTTATAAGGTTGAGGTACTATTTCGAAATCCTATTTTGTACACTAATATATATATTTTTAAATACATACCATATATATTTTTTGTAATAGAAAACTGCGGGGTAATCACGTAACTTATTTACTACCGTTAGGCAGATTTTAATGTCAAATTTTAATTGTCAGCTCATACATTTATACTTCAAAATTGACATTAAAATCTATCTAACGGTAGTGAAAAAGTAGAATGACCCAGAAGTGCGCATTTGGAGAGTAGTCTGGGGAATTCAGAAGAAACCTCGACACGATCACGCTGACTGTCTTCATACATCTTCTAATTATTGATTTATAAGGTCTAATAGATTTTAGACATTTTTTGAAATAGGCTAGAAGGTGAAGTTAGGTAGTTCAACCTTAATTTACATTATTTTATTTACTCGAGAGACTAAACTCGTAATTTATAACCGATAGTGAAACGATACTAAAATTAAAGTAGAATGACCCAGGTACCTGGATTTAACTTCTGTGTACCACGACGGTAGCCAATGGTTTTACATAGGGAGAGCACAGCGGATTATCGTCTCGCTTATACTCGTATTCAGAGCAGCCAAATTTTGGGTGCTTGGTGGAGTCATCACCAATTCTGATAGGTTTGTGTTCCTGGTGGCAAGTAAAGTCGCCAGAACTCCCGAGGTTGCGATGTCCTCAGAGTGAAGGACCTGCATTTGTCTCCAGCTGTCAATACAACGAATCCTCAAAACAAAAAGAGTACCAGCACGCTTTTGATTATTCTGGAATCACAAACATTTGCTAGTTTATGTTTGGTCCTTTGGTCGACTGGTAGAGAATGCCCCATGGCATTAAGTCCGCCCTTTGTACTTATATTCTTTTTGTGCAATAAAGTTTAAATAAATAAATAATAAATAAACTATAGGGCCGTCTGGTAATTTAAAAAATAAAAGTAAAATTCAAAAACCGTTAGATTATAATCTAACTAAGCGAGATTGTAAACAGTTGAAAGATTATGAACCAAAATTTGTTTTGTACTATTCTTCAGCGAGTCGACGAAGTCCCGCTGCGCGGGGCTTCTATTTCCGCTATGGAGAACCTAGATAACGAACGAACCTAACCTAAATTATAAGTTTCATCTTGGAAAAGAAACCCGTAAAAATACTGCTTACAATCTAACTCGTTACTTCTCAGTAGATTACAATCTTTCGACAATTTTTAATCTCGTAGTTAGATTATAATCTATTTATAAAGGTTTTTACAATCTGACAGTGACATATACATGTCATAAAAGCTACAAATAGAGCCCAGCGGCGCCCGCGTACCGCGTGCGGTATGCGAGGTTAAGCAACGTCGGCCCAGGTCAGTCATTGGATGGGTGACCGCTTTGAGTGGTTATTAACTGAGCGCTTCCGAGCATTGGAAGGCACGTTAAGACGTTGATCCCGGCTGCTGTCTATGATAGCAGTCGTTAAGCCAAGTTAGTGGCCTTCGGGCGGCTTGAGAACTTCTAGCAGTCAAGTTGCCCACTCACTTGACAAGCCTAATTTCAATAAGGTCTGGTTCTCCCTCGGGTTGGAATGTCAGATGGCAGTCGCTCAGGGGCGTATTTACCCTAGGGTCATCAGGGCCATGGCCCGGGGCGTCAATCCGCCAGGGCGGCGTAACCGCCTAGCCGCCCCCGACCGGCAGCTGCAACGTGTGTTTTTATTACAGAATCCTTAGAATTTCATTTCAAGTTTTCTTTTAATTTTCAAACTTTATTGCATTTTTTGAAAAAAAAAAACACTATAAAAGCCTCTGCGGTACCGGGGTTGTCAGCCTCGTATCTCTAGATGGCCTCGTTAATACTCGGCCATCTATAACTACTCGGCCGGCAATCCCCTATTTGGCGGCCTCTTCAGTAATGTACTATCATACAATAAAAATGTAGACTATTAAAAAATAAATTACATTATTTTTCTTTGTTTGTGGGGCGGCGAACCTTATTGGCCCGGGGCGCCAAATTTAAAAAATACGCTTCTGCAGTCGCTTCCGTAAAAACTAGTGCCTACGCCAACTCTTGGACCCCGGGCATCCTTTAGGATGCAAGTGTACCGGGATAACGCTAGGCTGAAACAGAACAAAGCCAGGCGTTTATTTCCCCATTTGTAACAGCAAGAAGTTACCAACTTGCGCTGTAGACTACACAGCCAAAGTTCGGGCTTTTGTTCATTTTTCGTGCTAATAACTAATTCCCTTGCTTAATTTAAACTACTTAAAACTTTGCGGCGAAGATGTTGACAGACTTCCAATTTGGAACTTTCTCATACAAAGATTAAGGTATGTTTTGCATTAAGGACTGCCGGTTACCAGTTTTAAGACGTCACATGATATGTCCGGTACAATGCTTGTTTAGGACGATATCGTGTTTGTGGACCACTAGATGGCGCTGTACCTAATAGAAACTAGATAACGGTTGTTCGATTCGAATTCCCTAAGAAAGAGCCGTCTAGTCGTCATATTTCATTGGTAACCAAGTGAGTGCATAGTAACGGTGTAAACAATTTAGTGCCGTATCGCTTCAAGTTTGTCATAAACTCATACGGTAGCACATTCGTTTTGCTGAAGTGACAGGGTTATAAAATACCTGTATTTTCTCAATTTATGCCACCCGTATTTCAAATAATAAACTTATTTTTAGTATCGTTTCACTATCGGTTATAAATTACGAGTTTGATCTTTCGAGTAAAGAAAATAATGTAAATTAAGTTTGGAAATGTCTAAAATCTATTAGACCTTTTAAATCAATAATTAGAAGATGTATGAAGACCGTCAGCGTGGTCGTGTCGAGGTTTCTTCTGAATTCCCCAGGCTACTCTCCAAACGCGCACTTCTGGGTCATTCTACTTTTTCATGACCAGTTTTCTATTTCTCGTTCCGGGAAGATGAGACGACGCAAGAGTGTCTACATAGGTAGCGTCCCACACCAAAGGCCGCCCCATCCTCCACGGAATAAGGGTCATCCCATCGGGTCTTTTATCATTATTTTTAGGGCTGGTGCGGCGGCAGAATCGGCGTAAAACCACAAAAGGCGCAAATATAGTACCCTCGATAGCGGGTACATATTTGAGCCTTTTGGGGTCGAAACACTTGGGCCGTGGGGACCAGGAGCCCATAAGATCTTTAAAGATCTATCTGGACGTCTGGTCGACGTAACACGTGACCAAAATGCTGGCCTTTATCTGGCACAAAGATTGAGCATTGCCATCCAACGTGACAATGCGGCCAGCATTTTGGGAACATTACTTACTGGCAGCGGTTTGTTAGATTAGGGTTTTTTGATAACTATATTTAGTTTCATTTTAGGTTAGTTTTAGTTTTATTTTAATTTCTTTGTTTATTTGTAATTACTATTATGTAAGTCTTTACCATTACACAATAAGTTTTGTTTTCTGTTATAGAAAAGAAATCTATGATACGTATTGAATTCGTGTACAAAAATGGGATTTCGAAATACTACCTGAACCTCATAAAAGGAATGTATAGGTAAAAATACCTAAATATTTACATATTTCTGTAAAAGGTGGGTAACAGTTGTAAAAACCGTTTTTTCATACAAATGGTGAGACATACAAGAACCACTGAGTTACGCGATTTAAGGGTATTGTACTGTGGTTCGGTAATTACCAAAACTATCGGAAGTGATACTCTAATTAAACCTCTTTCTAAATAATAATACAAAAATATGAAGTGAGAACAAGGTATGCCAAATTCTGTATTTTAAAATAAATGTCCGAAAATTATGTACATGAAAAAGTAAAAAAAAAAATTGAACTGTTTATTTCAGTGAAAAAATATATTGAATTACATTTCATTCTTAACAAACTAATCTTAAATTAAAAAGATTTTTGTGTTAAGGAGTCTGTTATTGTTTATAATAATAAATTCATAGTAATTGTTGTGTTATAAATAAGTAGGTGTACAAACAGTGCTCAGATTTTTTTGTTTAATTAATTTGTAATATGCCCTCTAATTTTAAACATGTACCTTTTAATGATATTTCTGGCTTGCCCTCTTGTTCGACTCCCAATTAAGTTAATTAATTCTTCTGAAAATCTATTCAAGATGCGCGGTAGCATATACTTCCAAACTCTTTAACCATAGTAGATTGGACACGGCCTATGTAGCCATAGTCAGGTTTTAAAAAAATGCAATAATATATAAGACACAACAAGGCGGGCAAAAAGTTAGGACTTTTTTAAACAAATGTTTTCGTGATGATATTAAACGATCACAGTAGTCTGTGGACGCTTGACAGTACAAGTCCAGGTGTGTCAAGTTTTCCTCCGTTACAATTTGCACTCCATATTGTAGGCCCTCGAGAAAACCTCGATAGGAAGCTCATTTCATAATCAATCAGTCAAATATTGGTTTAGGTAATTTTAAATTTAACATTTGCAGCTTCTGCTTCTTACTGGCCAAAGGGCTTGGTTTTTCTGCTTCTTATTGGCCAGTTTAATACAATTTTCACTCAGATTCGGTTGAAACCGCTCAACCAATCTCACTGGAGCGCAAACTCTTAGGGTATTCCAGTGATCCAAACCACAGGCGTGGTCATTGCGGAGGTTTTCCCCTGGATTTTCCCCAGGCTACTCTCCAACCGCGCACTCCTATCGCTTTATTGGGCCCGGCCTATAAAGCCACAGTCAGGTTCAAAAAAAAAATACAATTTTCACACATTTTTTCTCCAAGTGCCAATAGTAACAGTTTGAGCTGGATTCATATCACGTCTGCCTGAAACAGTTCCTGAATGGGGCTGTACAATGCTTGTCGAAATCACGCGGCGCGGGAAACCTTCGCAAATCACGCCCGCGCCGCCCCAAGGTATGACCGGCAGCGGTCCGCTGCGCGAACCATAAGCGGAAGCGATTAATTTTTTTTTTATTTTTTTTTCCCAAAAAAGTATGGTACAGTTTACATTTGTTTCCGTTTCGCCAAACGTTAAACACAATATTACACTCACTTTCATTTTTTGTACCAAGTTATAGTATCTAATGACCTAAGTAATAAAGTAATAAAGTAATTAATCCCTATCCTTTGAATATAAAACAAGATGGGTACTAGCTTATTTAATTAATATTAAGCATCTTGGGTTGAGGTGTTTAATAGCAACCCTTTGAGTTTGTTTTTAAATATATTTTTACTGCTACACTCGTTTTCAAACAATTCTTCCACTTTCAAGAGCTTCTATTCACTAAATGACATAAAGTCAACAATAAGAAACAAATTCGACAAGTATAATTATAACAAGGGCACTTTTGTGTGAAAAGATAATTTATTGATTGTAACTTACACTATTTTCACACATTATACAATACAAATACAATACAAATATTCTTTATTGCTCACCAATCGAAGTACATTCAAAGAACAACAGAAATTGAAATACATGTAACAGTGGTAGACAACAGGCGGTCTTATCGCTAACAAGCGATCTCTTCCAGACAACCTTTGTGTAGTAGAAACTAAGCTAGAAAATTTAAATTACTTGAGTAGGTAAACAGAAAAATAGAGTATAAACAACCTATAATACTAGCTATGACTAGTAATAAGCACCATAAACTTACATAAATACACAGATATGTAAACCCACATACATATATAAATACAATAACTAAGTATTCAAGAAGCCGTAGCACCAACAGTCTAAAGTAAACAGCACACACAAAGATAAATCCTCAAATGATAATCCCTCAAAGGTTAGCTGGAAGAGATCCCTCATAGGGATAAGTTCGCCTTTGTACTCTAATCTTATGTAACATGTATATTGTTTTAACCTGTTATTGTGTACAATAAAGAAATACATACATAAATCCTACGAGTAATTACGGGTGAGATAAATAGCACTCATTTAATCTGCTTTTAAATACGGGAAGAGACTTAGACTTAGTCTTATTCTTGGGAAACGGGGTTTAATGACGAACACTAATTTATTTACATTTTTGTAGGTTTGCCCTACGTTTCGAATTGTTGACTTATGCTTAAACTTGGTTGCGTCAGCTCGCGATCAAGAATGTCAAAAGGATAGCACCTTCGTAGATTTATTGTCTCTGTTTGTTCAAATTCTGGAACTTATCTGTTTCTGAATCATTCATATTCGTTATTAGACAAATTAAATAGAAAGAAGAAGAAGAAATAAAACATGTTTATTTAGCATATACAATAATAAAACAAAGGAAAATTAAAATACAGCTAATATATGCTAAAATGGTCGCCACTCAGCTTGGTGCCACAAAATAAGCTATTAGGCATTAAGTCTTGGCGCTGATTTTCAGTGGCACCTGGTAACCGGAGTAGCTGCCACTTATTTAGTATACTACTTACTTAAGGGTCCTTATCAGTTAATAATATATATCTGTGTGACTTAACACTTATCTAGAACTTTTCTCATTGTAATTATATTAGATGTTGTACAGGGTTTTTTTCAAACAAGTACCGCTGCAAACAACACTTCAAATCGCTAATATCAGACCAGAAACTTGTACTTTAAATTAATGACGAATACAGAATGAGAAGAAATAAGACTGAAACAAAAAACGAAAGGCAAGACGATATCAGACCTAATATGTATTAAATTAAGGCGCGAGTGAATAGGCATCTTCTGGGTGAGCTCGCTTCACCCTCGGCCACATCTTTGCCCCCGTGCCCCTATTTTACCAAAACTGACAGGCGCGACAATTGTCAAAAAACATTACAATTGTAGTTGGTGAAACAGTTTTCACATGAAAATTCTCGACTTGTCAGCCTACATATGTCAAATGCATACATATGTCAACTAGCTTTTTCCCCCTGCTTCGCCCGCGTCGTAAGCGTAATTTTTAACCTTCTACAAAAATGGCGATCCTCAGTTACACCTACGGATGTAGGTATGTATGCACGGATGTCATTTTCGTAATCGGCACCCCGAGAAACTACAAAAATGACACCCATATCAATTTTTAAAGAAAATAAAAGTCCACCATCTTGGATTTGAAAATGCGTGTCATTTTCGTAATCGGCGCCTCAAGGAATCTCGAAAACGACACCCATATCGATTTTTAAGAAAAGTAAAGATTTGCTCCCCGCAAAAACTTGGAACCCCCTTTTCACTCCTTTAGGGGAACAATTTTGAAAAATGCTGAAACATGTCTTGTTGTATTTAAATAGAGAGTATATGTACAAAGTTTTAAATCTCTCACTTCTAAAAAGATTTGCTCCCCGTACGAACTTGGAACCCCCTTTTCACGCCTTTAGGGGAGAAATCAGAAATCAGAAATCAGAAATATTTATTCATGCAAAACAAAAAGAACAAGAAAATAAATGAAAACAGAAGAACAAGGTAGGTATTGCACGAAATGGTTCTGTCTCAGCGTAGTGCATGTAGTGGGAGCAATTTCGTATTAATAATAATCTGTGAATCCTGTGACTTGGCCCTCGCGCGCTGCACAGCACAATTGGTGGCGCTCCCAAGGGACCGACTCGATTGAAACGGAGGGCCGACCCTCGCGAAGGGTAGTTTATTTCATTGTAGAGGCGCGAACGCCCGGTATTATTGCAGTGTTGATAATTTCACTTTATTTATAACTTTCCAGTAAGTTTGTGTTAGCTGATACGAGGCTAAATTAAGACAACCGTTTGGGTTACGGGTTTATCTTGATCGGCCTTTGTGTTCGGTTGTTTTGGGAAGTGTTTGGTTTTGTTATCTTGGAATGACGCACGTATTGTTTAACAAACATATGGATATCAATTACTTATCACATACATTCACGTACTCAAATAATTACTCTTAAAGTTAAATATATTTTTCTCAAACATGCAATGAAATATTGAGGTTACGTTCGTTATAACAGGCTTCAAAGTATCACGTTCCGGGCAGTACAACTAGAGACAACTGTAACAGTCATACGCGGATTTAGGTTCGCGTCTTTTCTGTGGACATACCAAAACTTAAGTTAACTACAAAGTTTAATTTTGGATTGGACCAGTAACCCGCATAAACAGTGTCTCCGTTTCTATAAATCCCTGTAAGAAAAACAGCTAACATGCACATAAGCAGTTTACTATTGACCACAGGAGGGACGACTTTTGTTTTTTCAACTAAGTATGACCCGTAAGGCAATTTCATACAAAATTCAAGCATCAAGGGAAGCATCTTTTTTTTAAGTTTAATGTAAACATGGTGTGTGTTCATGAGCAAGAGGGTTGCCGGCTTCGTATCACTATCCGGTCTATACCTACTCACCCGGCAAGCCCTTCTTTCCCGACGTCTGCAGTAATGTACTATTTCAATATAATGTTTAGCTCCAGTCAAAGTTAGACTATCTTTTTCGTACTGTAATGGTCGATGGTCTCATACAAGCATTTTATCCTTTATAAAAAAGGCTTCTAGAAATAATTGCTCTATTAAAAAAATCAAGGTGACTGTGACGACTAGCCAAGTCGCTAATGTGAACTGGCAATAGTGTAACGCCAAAAAAACCCGCCCAAGTGCGTGTCGGACCACGCACAATGAAGGGTTCCGTACCAACACCTACTAGTCCACATTTAAAATCACTATCCAATACATTGAATCTAAAAAAGTCGTATCTTCATAAGGAACTCACGGCACTTACGACCTTTTGATTGGGCAAGACAGTTTTTAAGCGAAAACTCAAAAACCGTAAAACTTATATTGTTCAAACCAAATATCGTTGAAAGTCTATATATCTGGAGGCAACGGGTATAAGCAAAGAACTTTAAGGGCTGCCACAATAGATCAATACTGGTCGAGGCGGCAAAGAAGGCCCACAACTAACAATAATAATAATGTAGCGGTTCATAGAATACACCTTCCTACCAAATTTCATAATTGTAGTGCTTATAGTCTCCGAGTAAATCGGCTGTGACATACGGACGGACAGACATGACGAATCTATAAGGGTTCCGTTCTTGCCATTTTGGCTACGAAACCGTAAAAAGTATACTTATTTACGAAAATGATCAAATGAAAATGATTTCAAGATAAAATAAATAGGTCCACTTTGTATAGATAATACGTGGGCCAATTTTACTTGCTCTTGTCTACATTGAGACTATATGTAAGAGCACAAATATGTAATGTTTTAGTTTAGTTTTCAACACTTTCACGATTATGTTTAACAACTTTTGTTTGTAGTTTGTTCAATGCAAATTAATTTAATTGTTACTTACATTTTTTGCCACTATCTGTACCTCATACCTGTTAACTGGGCCATTCTAATTTTTCATGTCCTGAGACACTTTTTATTAAATGCAGATTTTGGAATACTTGGCCCTCACTTCATATTTTTGTATTGTTATTTAGAAAGAGGTTTAATTCAGTATCGCTTCCGAACCCACTAAAAAAGAGAAAGGAGCGTATTATTAAAAGATCTCTAATTATAAGACTTGATTACTTCATTCAGCGCTCGAATCGTATCTCCCTTATGTATTAATAATATAACGTACTCAAGTGTCAAGTGTAGCGACAGGACAGAAGTAATAACATCAGCCCTACCCGTCTACAGGAGTGACGGCTGTATTATTACTTCAAGGAAAGTAAATATCATTTAGTTCAAATAAATATGAGACAGTAATTGGAGAGAAAGGGCCATTTTTTGAACCTAACTGTGGCTGTATAGGCCGGACCTAACCCAATAAAGCGATGGGAGTGTGTGTTGACAATGGCCAGGGAAATATCCAGGGGAAACCTCAGACACGACCACGCGCGCGGTTTAAACAATGGGGGCTATCGTTTTTGTACTCACCAGTTGGCGCCACTGTCGAGTAAGGTCCAGTTGTCAAAAATTGTTATTGGTTATTATGGACATGAGAACGAAGTTTACATTATTCAATACCTTAAAACCGTACCGTAAAAATATCGAACATCCCGCATTGTAGCGCGATCCTGTTTTGTTCGGAAAAAAGAAGGAAATAAGTTTCCGAAAGACAAAACTGTCTCAAAGCCCTGACAGTCATTGACCCTTAACTCATATTTGCCATAATCAAGCTCAGGTATTGCAGAATAGTCACCATATTATTCCAATTAGATATTAACCCGCGTAGCGCAACCACAAAGAGTGACATTTGACGTTTCGGAGACCCCACGCTACACTAGCGCCTCTAGCGGCGAATTCATACGCGATAGCCCTCATTGAATACTTTTACAAGTTACTATGCGAGCGACAATGATAATGTTTTTAATGTACCCACCTTGTTGTGCATATTGCGGTGATACTATTAGTTACTAAGTCTATTTGAAATGTATTCTTTGCATTCGTACACCTTGTTAAACTAGATATTAAGAGGCCTTATAAGTTTTAAAATGTTTTGATATCAAATATGACAAAAGTATCGATATTACCAATAAAGCGATTAAAGGATGGACGATGGCTTTATACAAGTTTTAGATAGTGACATAACATTTATTTTATTTTATTGTGTGTAGTAGAATTTAAGCGGAAAAAAGAGGTTTTTAGTTTGAAAATGGTCGTTTTGGACTGATGTTTGAAACAATGTTTCATAAGGAAAAATTCAAAAAATACATTTTAAATTTACGATATAAGGTTACAATAGTCCTGTTCTAGATAGTAACATTGAGAAAACGTCAAGATACGTGTCTATTCATACAGAAAATGGCCTAAATAGATTAGTGTTTTTTAACTCATAAGGGCTCTTAACATATTAGGTGTTAAGAGGATGGATCGCATCCGGAACACCACGCTGCGCTCCAAAACACGCATAACTGATGTAGGCGAAAAAACTGCTAGGCTCAAGTGGGACTGGGCCGGTCACGTCTGTCGCATGCACCCGGACAGGTGGGCTAATATAGCTACAAAGTGGATGCCACAAGAGCGACGCAGACGAGGCCGGCCTAAACGGAGATGGCGGGATGACTTAGACGCCTTTCTTGCCAACTGGCAGGAGGAGGCGCTGATGCGGCAGTCATGGCATTCATGGGGAGAGGCCTTTGCCCAGCAGTGGGACACCCATATAGGCTAAGAAAAAAAAAAAAAAAAGGGCTCTTAAGGCATGCTATGTATTTCTCTTGATAAGTGAATTGTATTCTTTAAGAGAAATAAATTCTTAAACCATGATACTCTAAGAGCTCCAGCGACATTGGTTGAGCGGCTTCAACTTAATCTGAGGTGTGAGTGGAAACGAGCTAACGGAAGGTTGTCGCTGTCTAAGGCCGGGTTTTATAAAGATCCGTTAGACCAAATGTCAGATCAAATTTCAGTAACTCTTGTGAGGAGTGCGGAACCATCGAAGATGATGTGCAACACTTGTTGGTGGAGTGTGTTCGAACTCGGGAGAAAAGGGAGAAGTTGAACAGAATTTGGGGCTTCTCCCTTTTGCATGTTGGAATTTTTCAGTCCATTTTAGCGGATCCTTTTTCAAAAGCTGCAAGGTTTGTATACGGTTTTTTGGAAATAAGTATACAAATTTTGTAGTTTTATTATTAGTTTTTTTTAATAGATAACAACACAAACAAAGTTATCTGTCCTTTTGATACAGTTGATACTTAGAAAACCTAAAAAGGTACCTAGATAATATGTAAGTATTAAATGTTTTAAGTACAATAGATTAGCTTATATCAGTAGAATACTCAAGCGAATGTTTCCCATAACTAGCTATTACACATATATTCTTGAGCTGTGAAGTAGGTGCGGGCTGAAAAACAGCGCTGTCCAGCCGTCCAGGCTCGCAGCATATGCTGAGCCCGAGCCTATTGTCGCAATTACTTTTAATTTATTTTAATGTACCTACCTCTATTATTAATTTCTATTTCTGTTATTTATTGCTTTTATTTTGTGTAACTTCTTTCTGGCGACAATAAATCTCTTTTTATTTTTTTTTTATTTTTTTTATAATTCTAGTATTATGGTGATGATATTTTGAACAAATAATTAGGTTGGTAATGAAAACAAGAAAATGACTAAAACGAGAAATAAAATACGAAATCAAAATTAACGTAATAATTATGTTATATCTGAGGTTAATCATTTTGATGAATAGGGATGTTAACACCAAAGAAAATGAATAAGTTAGAATTTTCTCGAAAAGGGATCAAATTCTTAATCATATGGCGACAAAAATAACTCAAACGAATAAATAATTACATAATTACAAGTGTTCAAAGATTTTATTAGAGGGCATACTCTGTCCGTTTTTCCGAAAAACGCACCTTAGGGTCGGTTGCACCAACATACGATCACATGCCGGTCATCGTCAAATATGGCGCCGGCAGCTGTCATCCCATAGAAACTTGTCAAACTTTCCATACAATCAGATTTTAACGAACACCGCTTACGATTACAGACGGTTTGGTGCAACCTACCCTTAGTATTGGAACGATCGTCATTTACTATGGCGCTCGTGGTCAATAACGTCACTGATCTGTCGCGCTCTCTCTAACCAGTAACATTAAAACGGTTGTAGCATCGACATTATTGAGATATTTGAATAGGATTTTTACTATTTGGCATATTTTTTTCCTTGAAATGAAATATATTATTAATAACAATTGTTACAAGACAAGGTAGGTACAATACTGAGCTTACAATAGTGTTTAACTATTCTTAATTACAATTAGGTACTCATATTACATGTCACTTTTATTTAATAATTTTACCTTATAAAATTATCGGTAGGTTAAAAAACTCGTCGTATGAATAAAATGTGGCTTATTTCTTTTGGAGTCTTATAGAGTTGGTCTTAATAAACATATTATTATTATTATTATAAAGTAGTCAAATTTTGAGACAAAAACCCTATTAAACTGGACCGGACCGGTCATTATGGCACTCTTTGGAGAAGGCGTATGTCCAGCAGTGGACGTCTTTCGGCTGATATGATGATGATGATGAACCCTATTAAAGAAACTGGTGTCGCAGCGCTAAGAACTAAGCTTAATAAGGGACGTAAGGTAACTATCTGTCTCAAGTGTCATTGGTGTAAAGATGTACAACACACTTCCGAATGAGATTATTAACTCTGCAAATGACGCAATATTCGCCTGCAAACTAAAAAAACTGTCGACTGAACTGGCTTGTTACAACATAAATGAGTTTACGTTGAGGCCATCTAACTGTTGATAATTAAATGACATGTTATAAATAAATAAATAATACAACAGTAAGCAAGTTAATATGAAAATAACATGTAAAATTATTTATAATTGACATGTAAATATTACTTATAAT
This sequence comes from Epiblema foenella, assembly GCA_963556455.1. NCBI lineage: Eukaryota > Metazoa > Arthropoda > Insecta > Lepidoptera > Tortricidae > Epiblema > Epiblema foenella. The sequence goes on from OY747105.1 coordinate 23,780,358, forward strand.
TAATATGTAAAATTACTTATAATTTTATCAATAAATATCTCAATCTCAATCTCAGTCACGCGACCAATATCAAGTTTTCCGCTTTTTACTTTGTGCTGCGGAATGGCATCAAAAAGTGTAGGGTTGACACTTATTTCAGAACACACTTTATTGCTTTATTTTTTTTCCAAGCTGTTATAAAAAAAATTGGAAATCAAATTATTAGATTTCAAGCTTACATGGTCATTTACATTAGAATTACGATTTGAAAGACAAGGCGGACGGTGGTAGTGACGGTGACACTGTGCGAAAAAAGTGAACCAGGAAGAGGGTAGATCGCTATGGTGTGTGGGTAGACCACAACTAAAACTCGCAGTACGTCAGTTAATCCTTGATAATGGCGCTTGCAACAGTACCGAAATATCGGGAACTAAAAATACAAATATACATGGTAAATATCCCGTTTCAAATCGTAATTCTAATCAAATTATTATTACTAGGGATGCGCCGATTATTCGGTTATTATTCGGTATTCGGTGTATTCGGTATGTTTTTGAATGTTCGGTATTCGGCCGAATTATTCGGTTCAGCTGCCGAATATTTGCCGAACAATTTTAAGAGGGTTTTGTTACAAGTTACAAGAGTGTATTATAGTTACTGCTTCGTGAAATCAATACTTGACCCATTCCTACATGGAACTTCTTCCTGTTATCACCACCTTTTGTATACTGTTCTTGCAATAAAAAAATATTTTATTTCTTTCATTATTAACAGTGATTTAACTTATTTTGTGTCAATATTTTTGCTTTCGCTTTCGCTTTTTATTTTAATTGGTAAGTTACACAGCGACTATGTACCTATAATTTAATAACACCTTGTTTACTTGTAACTGCAAATAAATTATTTGGCTATTGACTAATGATAATGAACAAAAATTTTACCATTCAGTTAGTCTGTTTTACAACAGTAGATGAAGGAATTACATTGAACCGAATAATTCGCCCGAATATTGGGTTCAGCAACAGCTGGACCTAATATTCGACCGAATGTTCGTATTCGTTCAAACCCATATTCGGCGAATCTCTAATTATTACCTTATTTTTTGTCACTTACTTGAATTTAAATAATAACAATCAGAATTCAAATCATGATTACGACGATTAATTTTACTACGTCGAAGTTCTTCTTATATTAAAAACGTACAAAAATGCTTCAAGCCAGTAATAATGCCTACACAACAAGAGAGGTTTCATTTGCATTCGCATCAGATCCCCAAAACGAATTCAAACAGTACTAAATAGAAACAAACCTTTTGATTCGCTACCACAAAACAGCGCTAATTTATTCCTCCCGCGGCCATAATCGCGAAATGCCTTATTAACTCTTATAATTAGCTTGACGACTCGTTCTTTCGCCTTTAATATTTATCATTAATATTCAAGATGTCGGCAGTAGGAAAAAAACCGTTGTAATGAAACTACCTACTGAATCGTCTACAATAGACGTAAACGCCTAAGACCAATAAAACTGCTATAATATGACATATATTATAATTTTCATTCCAATACAAAGTACTATATATGTCAGTAGTTGCGATCGCGCGGTGGACGTGCCTAAGTGTACGCTCCGTGTTTGAGTTGGACGCCGTAAGCGCAGCGTTCCTTCTTTTTAAACATGCCATTATTTGTTAGCTGTAACTGTCAAGCTATCTTTAAAGCATTATTATATGGTGTTGAAATGCAGCATTTCTCAACTGTTTATAAAACCAGTAAATAATATTCTAAATACGTTTAAGCCAGTATACAGTTATCAAAGGCTATCTCAAGTTTCTTATTTAGAACAAAACATAATAACAATTGTTATTCCAACAAACATCTGACACATGCACAACCCTAGTTCACTTCCACTGCAATTTCAATCCTACTCCTAGAGCCACAACGTTCCATTTCGTATAGCTGAACGAGTTCCATGCATGTCAAGCACACGGCACAGGGCTGACACAATGGGCGTCTTATTTGTTGACGGTGGGGATTAATAGTGAATGAAACTTAGTGAATTAGTTTCAAACTGAAATTATAAGGTGTTGTGTAAGCGAGACAAAGGGATGGAACGTATTCTGCTGTCGGGAACTGAAATGTTCATTTGCCATTGTTAGTGGAGGATCTGCTAGTTAATTTTAGCTTTGTAGTGGCTTGGAGCGCTCAGTAATGATATCTTTATTTCCTATAATATGTTATCAAGTTTACATTCATTTACAAAGAAAAAAAATTAAGAAGGTTTATCACTACATAGTATAAAACAAAATCGGTTTCTCTGTCCCTATATCCCTATATCCCTTTGTATGCTTAAATCTTTAAAACTACGCAACGGATTTTGATGCGGTTTTTTTAAATAAATAGAGTGATTGAAGAGGAAGGTTTATATGTATAATAACATCCATTAAATAGTGCACCCGTGCGAAGCCGGGCGGGTCGCTAGTTGTTCATATAAAAAAAAAATTGTCTCTGCCATAATAACTACTTTTTTTTATACTGGTCTGTAGTTTATTTTTGGGTTTTCTTAAGTTTGTATCATATATTTATGTATGTATGTATGTTCATTTTTATATTATATGTGTTTTACGTTCATTTTATATTTTACTTTTACTTATACATTCCAGTACCTATAGTTTTTATTTTTGCACCACCCACTGAATATATGTTTAGTTCTCTCCGCTACCCAAAGGTTGTCTGGAAGTGATCGCTCTTTAGCGATAAGACCGCCTATTGTCTACCTCTGCTTGTATCTCGCTATGTTATGTTTCTGACCTGCTTTGTATTTTTTATTGAAGTGTGCAATATATATTATTTGTATTGTATTGTTCACTGAAGTATTACATTAGATATATCACGACACTGCGTCCTGCAGGCGAATCACGTAACTTTATGTCCTAACGGTAGATAGATTTATTAGTTACGTGATTACCCCGCTGAGCTAGGAAACCTTATGTTACAGGGCTCAGTTTCCTAAGTGTTATAGTTGCACATAAATTAATTATTCAAGTTATACAAAAAAAACACAAATCACACATTCGCTTGTCACCGTAAGACAATACACAGACAGATATTTAGATATTTTTTACTCAATTACCCAACAACGAATTAACGGATTATGATTAAACTTTGTATACAATGAGTTTATAGCCTAGATTAACATATAGAATACTTTTTAACCCAAAAATCCATCCCCTGAAATAGGGAGTAGAAATTTACGCAGACGAAGTCGCAGGCAAAAGCTAGTGTAAATAAAAATAACTCAAAAACGGCTTTATGGATTTACACGCGGTTTTCACCAGCTTGTAGCTTGATTCTTCGGGATGAGTTTGATGTATAATTTATGTATAGATCTCACACGCATTATGTGCGAGGGAAAAAATACAGAAAAAAAATTCTATAAAAATAGATATAAATAGAGATATTTATTATCAAACCGATATCCCGATGAGTGTTAGTCATTTAAAAATATTAAAGCTTAAATGTACTTTTTTTTATTAGCTTGAAGTAGTCCCTTTAAAGTGATGTTTAAAAATAGAGGTAATAATAGAGTATAGAGCAATTCCAATGTTTAAACCGCCCGCGTGGTCGTGTCGGAGATTTCCCCCGGATTTTCCCCAGGCCACTCTCCAACCACGCACTCTTATCGCTTTGTTGGGCCCGGCCTATAAAGCCACCGTCAGGTTCGAAAAAATGATCTAAATAATTCTTTAATTGGGTAGAACCTTTTCGACAATCATATCACTTTCTTACGAATTTCGTAAAACTATATTTCAAATATCGATGATCTTACACTAATGATGAGCGACTTGAATGATACTAAGTCGATCAGTCGATTAATATGATAATTTGAATAAGTGGAGTAATTTAAAGTACTAATACCTACTACTTTACTATTGTTAAGGGCCCAAAATGACACTGAACCAAATTAAAGTAAACCAAAAGTAAAGCTATTTACCTATATTTTAGGTCAGAAATTAAACTAAATTACAAATACAAAATACAAATACAATAAGGTTTATTTCTCAAAATTTTACATTGTTCAATCTATAAGTAAGTATGGGTATTAAAAATAAGACGTTGAAAAATCGGTGTGAGCACAGCGCTAAGCTGGTTTTAAGCCCACCCGTAGTCAGTGAGTTGGTTTCACACTAAATAAGGGTTATTAATACATCATATTTCAGTATTTATTTACTACGGACCTGCTTACGGGTGTAATCCACATTATAAAGTACTCTTTTTCCTAAATAACAAAGTACTATTTCACTTTTAAATCTAAAAACTTCCCGCGGTAAAGTTTCAAGTGCCTATTTAAGTTTGTTTTTATATTACATCGTCGGAATAAACACTTTGCCAAACTGTAACAAAATGTATCATGCAAATTATATAATCCCCCTGAAAATGGAACGTGTTTTATAAAATAATAACTGCACTTCACTCTCAAACATATCTAACAAACTAATTAACAGTTTATATACATAAACTTTTTCCCCAACATTGCGAGTCAGTGCAGTAGACAGCTACAGTACTCGCGGCTGTGAGGTTAAAAAATAATACAATACGAAATGTTAATAAACTTAGTTGAATATCGTTAATATAGTTATATTGTATACTAGCGACCCGCCCCGACTTCGCACGGGTGCAATTCTGATGCATGTATTATACATATACCTAAACCTTTCCCTTGAGTCACTCTATCTATTAAAAAAACCGCATTAAAACTGTTTATTTTTTGTGTTATAATGTTTGTCATATATGTCACGATTTGAAATTGTCTGTATGTTAGATATATAATTCAATTTCAACATTATTCCCAGTAAATTAATTATCTCCTAAGAGGTATATCTCCCATTTAAACCGAAATCAACCCACGCGATTTGAAGGATTTCTAGGAAACCTCTCCGGGGTATTCCCGACTTAACGAATTACAATATCAAATTTATCTTGCTCGCTCTCAATCATCTATACACCCACCTAACTAATGTCCTATTTCTCTTGCCGCTTCCTCTAAACTCGGCTCTCGTACACCTCCGAGCTGCAACTTACCCGAACGCGTTGATAACGGCGCGCCGTGTCAGAGACACCGCAGCCGTACCGTAAAGTGAAGACGCAAATGTGACAACCCTAACTGGAAAAATGCACGTGCTGCGCGGCAAATCGAGATTTTTCTGGTGTCAAACGTCGGTTTTGTTGGACAGTGGACCTTCTGCACATCAGTACAGAGTACTTGTAAATATAGATCCCATGGTAAGCTGTAAACTATATTTTGTAAAATTAGACGCTTAGAGACCTTATACATCTCTAACAAATCTGGATTGTTATTAGATTCTTAGTCTTATTTTTGATATGTATCACTACATTTAATTAACGATATTTTGATTATTGCATTATTTTTAATTGACATAGGTAGATTTTGTCTTGTAAAAGTGCCCTTGAGGCCTATTTGCAGAATAAATGTTTTGGTTTTCAGCGCTAAAATGGTTCACTCCAGCCCTTATGGCATGTCAATAAAAAAATATAATAAAATATCCAATTATATTAAATACATTGACAATTACAAATGGTTTATAAATACAATAAAATAATAAATAAGATGTTTTTTTAATGATGAAAATGAAGAGTGGACGTAATTATAATTGTAATGTCTTTTAAAATCTTATAGCAATTAATAAATAATAATTTATTTATCAGTGACGTAAATTTAGTGCACAAAAAACATACACAATACATGCTCTACTACCACGTGTATGCTTTTTGTGTCATTCTATATTAATTCGTATGTCAACGGATATTATTTCATACCCGCCTATGTTATGTCGTATAAGGCCGGGTTTAATAAAGATCCGTTGGACCAAATGTCAGATCAAATTTCAGTAACTCAGTACATTTTTTGACATAACAAACCGACATAAGTTCTAACGTATTTTTATAAAACCGAGCCTAAGTCAATTGAAATTTTAAACCAATATTCCCGCTAGGTCGTATGAGTCAACAAATAAATTATATTGGGAATAACAGGGTCTTATGCGTCATATCCCTACCAACCATACTGCCTTTAAATGTTGTAATCATTGTCCGATGCAACCCAAATAATTAAGAAAATTAAAATGCACAACAATTACGCCCAAGTTTTTTGAAAAAGCCTGCTTAGAGGTGAAAAAATTTAAGTCGTATTTGTGAATATCTTAAGTTCAACTACACATATCGATAGAGAGAAAAAAAATTAGTAATACTGTATCAAAAACTTATTTTAACCAAAATGGCGTTTACGCCCTTTGAGTATAAAGATATCGATATTTTCTATTCTGCTCCCGTTTCAAGATTACATGATTGGTTGTACTTTGAAAATATAGGCACCTTGTAAGTTTGTTTAGGGTTTTTTTATTTAAGGAACAATGAATATAAAAACAAGAACACACTAAACTAAGGATAAAAACCTACTTACAAATAAAAAATGGGCTCTAATTCAGAGCCCAGCGGTTGGTTGCCGCTTTAGCCTAGTTGGTAGTGACCCTGCCTTCGAAGCTGGAGGTCCCGGGTTCTAATCCCGGTCAGGGCATTTATTTGTGTGATGAACACGAATATTTGTTCCTGAGTCTTGGATGTTTTCTATGTATTTAAGTATATATTTATCTATATAAGTATGCATATCGTCGCCTAGTACCCATAGTACAAGCTTTGCTTAGTTTGGGACCAGTTTGATTTGTGTAAGATTGTCCACAAATATTATTATTATTAATTAATTAAAAAAAAAATCTCTTTTAAAATGACGTCATTTTCGCGCCATGTTGCTCGAACCTTAGCGCCACTATATTCACATGTATTTTTGTCCTTAGCATATCATTCATGAATAGTACAAGTTAAAATTACATATTTTTTTATTAGCGTGTCTTATAAATAAGAAAGTATTCTGCAAATATAACACAAAGCCAATTTAACTAGCGTTCGTGAATAGACACCTCCTTTCTAATTCCTCCACCTAACACCTCCTTTCTTTGTAAGTCTCTCAAAAAACCGTCCAAGTTCGAGTTGGAATCGTACACAAAGGGTTCCTTGTACAGAATTTAACACTATATACTTTTTTAGCACTGTTGTAAAATATTTTATCTATATTCCATTACAAATACAAATACAAATAGTTTATTTTGCAAGAAAAAGGGTTGTTATGATCTTAATACAAAACATTCAGTATTCCCTTAATCAGCCATTACATATGGCATGCAAAATATTTACAGTTTATGCGACTAGGTATTCAATTAGGTACATAAATTACATCTTAAGTTTAGTTGTCATGCACTCTTCTTAAGTATATTTCAATATATTATTCCATTGCATAAAATTATTATATATAATTGTTAGTCAGGTTCATCTTAAGTCAAGTTAATACATTTAGTTATTATTATTGTCTATTAAAAAAATCGTTTAATTTATAAAATCTGTGTTCAAGGAGCCATTTATACAGGATCTTATTAAATTTACAATTTGGGCTTTCTTTGATTTGTTGAGGTAATCTGTTATAGTTCACTACAGTTTTTTCGATTTCATTGATTGTTTTAATAGCAGCTACAGCAGTAACAGAAAGGTCCAAAGTTATTTAGGCGAAGCCTATCCATCAACCATTAATGTGAAATGTTAGCTGACATTCAATAAAATAAATAAATATTTTTTGGACAATCTTACACAAATCAACCTAGTCCCAAACTAAGCAAAGCTTGTACTATGGGTACCAAGTGACGATATACATACATATATAGATAAATAGATACTTAAAAACATAGAAAACATCCAAGACTCAGGAACAAATATTCGTGTTCATCACACAAATACATGCCCTGACCGGGATTCGAACCCGGGACCTCCAGCTTCGAAGGCAGGGTCACTACCAACTAGGCTAAAGCGGTCGTCAAAACTTATGCTGTAACTGTTTTCCCCGATTTAAGTTGTTAATATTATGTATGGAAAATTAATCTTGTGGACATTTCAGGGCCAACTGTAAGCCTACAGGCGTTTTATATAAATGAATAAATAAACTACTTAAGAGCTTTGTCGCGCGCCATACTTATTGTGTTCTGCTTTAGATGAGAAGGAAAACATTTAAACTCAATTTTCAATCAAAGAGAAAAATTGAAAAAAATATTGCCATACGAGTAGGTGGGATTTGAACCTACGACCTCTGGAATCCATCAATTTGGTTCGTTCAGTTGGATAGAAAATTGTATATTGTAATTTCGTTAACAGACGCATTCGCTTGAAAGCAATTTAATATTAAATTTAAAATCAGTCTTCAAAATATTTTATTCAGAGACTAATATATTAAAATATGTATTACTTTTAAATCTTTACTTAAAAATTCCTAAGTTTTAATAGTTTCTTTTTTTACATTTAGATTTATTTATAGATAATCGTCGAACCGTATTTGAGTTTTTTTTTTAACCTGACTGTGGCTTTATAAAGCGATAGGAGTGCGCGGTTGGAGAGTATCTTGGGGAAAACCTCCGGCACGACCACGCGTGTGGTTTGGAACACTGGAGTATTTGAGTTTAAAAAAACCTCTTTCTTTTATAATTTATAACTGACTACAGGCATTTGGAGACTATAGTAGTTCACACCTCAGATTCGGTTGAAACCGCTAAACCAATCTCACTGGAGCGCAAATTCTTAGAGTATTCCAGTGGTCCAAACCACACGCGTTGTCGTGCCGGAGGTTTTCCCCTGGATTTTCCCCAGGCTACTCTCCAACCGCGCACTCCTATCGCTTTATTGGGCCCGGCTTATAAAGCCACAGTCAGGTTAAAAAAAAACGATTGTAGCACTATTGTGTCTTCGTTACTACTAGAAACTGTTAACACTTCCAGCCCCAGTAACCGGCCAGTGGTCGTTTCGTCTTTTTTTCTTTACGTACGATTTCCGCATGTTTTTCGCTACAAGCGGAGCGGTACGAAATACGTTAATAAAAGTGCTTTTTAGGGTTTGGGTACCAAAAGGTAAAACGGGACTTTATTACTAAGACTCGTCCGTCTGTCACCAGGCTGTATCCCATGAAATTTGATAGTGAGACAGTTGAAATTTTCGCAGATGTTGTATTTTTTTGTCGTCATAACAAGAAATACTAAAAAACAGAATAAAATAAATATTTAAAGGGGCACTCATACAACAAACGTGATTTTTTTGCTCGTTTTTGCTCGATATTGATAACGGCAACAGGTAGACGCTTGAAATATTCACAGAATATTTAGTTATAATTATTAACTTATTAATTATTCACTAATTTGTAACTACAACAGTCGTGATTTTTGCCGTTTTTATAGATAATGATACGGAACCTTTCGTGCTGGAGTCCGACACGCACTCGGCCGGTTTTTTAAAGATGACTAATAAGTTAATGACTATGACATATTCTTATAATCTCTGCCTTATCTAAAAGTTGTACAATATTTTACCCAAGTATTTTATAGAACAACCTTTAGCTGAATGAAACAAGGCGTAATTAAAAAAAAATGTTTCCATATCATTTAAAAACGTATGTAAGTAAATATACATTAAGACGTGTTTTCTTATTTTTGAATAACAATATAATAATATAATGTAAACATGAGATAACGGTTTTAATATTCATTAAGAGTAATACACTTTTATCGCAGAACATGCCTGATAAAAAACCTCATAAGTCGTTCGCTGACATTCTTTTTAATGCTATAAAACAAGGTATAGGCCATTCTACTTTTTCATGTACATAATTTTCACTTTTTTTAATGTAGATTTTGGAATACTTGGCCCTCACTTCATATTCTTGTTTTGTTATTTAGAAAGAGGTTTAATTGCAGTCTCACTTCCGATAGTTTTGGTAATTAAAGAACCACAATATCCATAAATCGAGTAACTCAGTGGTCCTTGGGTGTCTCACCATTTGTATGAAAAAATGGTTTTTACCACTGTGTTACCTATCTTTTACAGCAATATGTTAATATTTAAGTATTTTTACCTATAAAGTCCTTTTATTAGGTTCAGCGGGGTAATCACGTAACTTTTGTACTATCGTTAGGTAGATTTTAATGTCAAATTTTAACTCTCAGCTCATACATTTATACTTCAAAATTGACAGTAAAATCTATCTACAATTAGTACATAAAGTTACCTGATTCGCCTACTGGTACTATTTCGAATTCCTATTTTTGTACATTAATTCAATACATATCATAGATTTTTTTTATAATAGAAAACTGGGCATGAAAAGTGGAATGACCCATAGAGCAAATGGCGTAGCACTACCAAAAGCTTGGCAGCGAAAGTGTTAAACTGCGTGTTCAAAGCCGCCGTGTTGTAGCGGTCGTAGCAAATTACACTGTAGGTTTACTACGATGCTCCTGCGCCGATTAAATTGGCTACTACGGGCGCTAGTTTCATAGGCGTTTTGCTTCTCTTCATACGGTTCGCATGCTATCGACTGCAAGCGTAGCGCTACGAAAACAATTGCCATTTTTTCAATCAACTATTTTTTGGACTACCTACGTTGCCTGAGTTAATGGTAGATTGTATAACAAGGGTTTAAAATGATGGCGCTAGTTTCATAGGCGTTTTGCTGCTCTTCATACGGTTCGCATGTTATCGACTGCAAGCGTAGCGCTACGAAAACAATTGCCTTTTTTTCAATCAACTATTTTTTGGACTACCTACGTTGCCTGATTTTTTTTTTTTTTTTTTTAATATTTCCTTTAGAAAATAACATTATTATTTTACATCAAAATAAAATGGATTCATTAAAGGATCGTCTACAATAATTTCAAAACTTCAAAACAATAATAATAAATTAAGAAATGTCACATGTTAATGAAATAATAGAATAAAAATGTCTAAATGTATACATGACTAGGATATCCTAGGTGATGTCAAATATCAAATTCAAAAATAATAATAAGATTAATTAATATCATAATGTCAATAGGTACAATGTCAGCAATAAATATAATTACAATTGTGAAAATAATGTTAAAACAATAATAATAATTTAAAATTTTAATGGTAGATTATATGACAAGGGTTTAAAATGAGTCATATTATCACGAAATAGTTATTACGAGGGGTAATATCACTTTTAGACCAGAGTTATACATTCTACTTTGCACTTCGATTGCGAGAAAATATATAAACAAAGGTTATTCGCCAAAAAATAATAAATTCCACGGTGAACTTATATATAATTTGGCAGCATGCGCACGGCAGTTCGCGCGCAACATTCACGCCCAAAAAAAAGTCTAACTGAGCTTCCATTAAGCGCTTCAAAGCGTTGCTCGAACGACTTAATAACTTTTTTAATTATTGTGAAATAGGGACTACTGCAAACTTAATCTTTACACGCTTTAGAGAAAATAATTATGTTTCCTGATTGATCGATTTTAGCAAAGCTGTATTCTGGTTGGTTAATAAATTTTTAAAGAGTTAAATTAGTGTTCTGTGATTGGCGGATTTAATAGGTTAAGTATTGTGTATATGACACACTTTTCGAGCATGAAAAGTGAAAAAATGTTATATTTATAAATTAATAAATTATTTATTTGCATAAAACATGGTAGTTCCAAATATGGCACATGTTTTACTAGTTTATGGCATGCAAATATTTATAAAATGGTTAATTATATTCCAATTAATTAAATAATGTCAATATTTTAGTAGCTGCGATCAATAGGGATATTGACTCAAAATTTATTAGCATCCAAATTATTATCCAAAAGAAAGAAGACCTAAAACTATGCGAAATGATGAAAATCCTATTAAAACATCTCAAAAAATAACGAACCTATAACCGTTTAAGTGTTTTTAATTAAAGAGAGAAAGCGCTACAAATTAGCGCCATAGTAAATAGTTCAATAAAGAGTTGCGTTTTACGAAAAAGGGCTAGAAGTGCCCCCGCTTAAAACTTTGAAGCCTTAAAATTATGTAATTTCGCACGGGTACATTATTTAATGAATGTTGTTATACATATAAACTTTCCTCTTCAATCACTCTATCTATTAAAAAAAACCGCAGCAAAATCCGTTGCGTAGTTTTAAAGATTTAAGCATACATAGAGATAATAGGGACAGAGAAAGCGACTTTGTTTTATACTATGTAGTGATTTATTCTTTTGAGTTACTTTTTTCGCCATTTGAGTGACAATTTGATCCTTTTTCGAGATAATTTGAAGTTATTGATTTTCTTATTTGTTGTTAACATCCCTATTTGGATTCTTTTCAACAATCGTTAGTGAAGTAGCAACATTCAGTGCGATAGTTTGCGTTTGCGGTCCTTAATAAGCAACTTTTTGAATTAGTTCGGGAGACCATTAAATAGTCTTATAGCCATCGGATACCAACTATTATTAAACAATTTTGTTTTAATTTGAGGCATACAGGTCATTTTTGTTATATCATATTACTTTTGTTGTAATAAATCCGTTACATTATTGGACTATAAATTATTATACTTAAGCTCAGCTAATAAGCAGTTTTAGGTTGTTAGGTTTTTTTGATGTACATTTAAATGCCATAAAATAATAACTGCATTAAAAAAAATAGTATTTACTTTATTTTCGCATAATTCATTTTTTACAAGAATTTATAAATGTTAAAAAATACTTATGTAATTGGATGATGTTTTTGACTAACTAGAACAATAATAAAATAAATTTGTTTTGTACGTTACTAATTATTAACCAATTTAATTTGAACACAGTTTTGTACGGAAAATGACATCAAGACATTCCTTTAACCCATCAGAGACAGCATAATTTTTCCGCCTTGTAGCGAAAATTACTTGTAGATTTGACTCATATGTGGACCGTGGGCCTTGAATGGGTCATGAAGGGACCAGTACTTGGGTCGCATTCAGGCAAACTTATATAGTCAAACTTGCGACCCGTCCCGGCTTCGCACGGGCGCACTATTTAATGGATGTTATTATACATATAAACCTTCCTCTTCAATCACTCTATCTATTAAAAAAACCGCATCAAAATCCGTTGCGTAGTTTTAAAGATTTAAGCATACTTAGGGATATACGACAGAGAAAGCGACTTTGTTTTATACTATGTAGTGATGAGCGCGACGTATTCATGAAATTGATATTTTAATTTGAACAATTGCTACACTAAAAAATACCTTTTTATTTCAATATACAGGTTATTAACAAAATTTAGAATTTATTTTAAAATGGTAATGAATTTAAGGGATTGAAGCAATATTCTTAAAGTTTATGATATTCATAAATATACACATTATTCATATAGTTTGCAGAAATAATAAAATTAGAAATATAAATTTTATTAAACTAGGGTCCCAATACCCTACTGGCTCCCTATCTATAATTTAAATATACATTTGAAACTCATCTTTATATAAAATTTTATGTTTCTTTATATATGTTTAACATTTATTACTATTTATACTTAATGTCTGTTAATGATGTTTCCTTTATTCCAATATCGTTAAGAAATGAATAAAAAAATTTGCCGGTTTTTTTAAGAACACAAAACACTACATAAAAAATGTATCAATCTTTAAACATTATGTTGTTCTTTTAATTGTATTGAATCTATCTATTATGTAACCCCACTAACATAGATATAAGTACAATAATGTTACTAACCATATATGGATTTTATCCGAAATAAAATTATTTGAATTGAAAACATAAAACTCACACCCTCATCCTATAAACTCAATAAATTAAACCACTCACCAAAAATATCACAATCCATTCAACAGCACTTACATTACCAACATCACGCGTAAAGTTTCAAACTTTTCCCAAGTACGAGTACAAAACGCGTGTACACCTCCGCGCGTGTTCACAGACTGAGCGCTGATCGCTCGTCGCCGCTCAACGCCGAGCGATCTAGTGAGTTAACGTTGAACTACTTCATGTTAGTCGAATTTGTATTAAAATGCTATTTAATTTTGATCCTTATTGTTTGAACTGTAAAATTGGTTATTAAGTGAATCAGTTTGATGTAACTTGGCCAACTTAAATTATTTCAAGTATACATGTTAAGATCGAATTTTGATTGTTCGGGCGGCGGTAAGACGCGCAAGCGCGGCCGTTGACTGGATGCAGCTGCATTGGCAGGAGCTGACTTTGACGTAACTAACGCTGGCATTAATAAAAGGAGGCAGGGCGTATCAAAAAATTTGGTAACACTTAGCAATTCTACATTTCAGAAAATTGTGATATGCGTAGGTTATATGTACATTAGATTCAATAAATAAATAAATAAATAAATAAATAAATAAATAAATAAATAAATAAATAAATAAATAAATAAATAAATAAATAAATAAATAAATAAATAAATAAATAAATAAATAAATAAATAAATAAATAAATAAATAAATAAATAAATAAATAAATATGTATAGCCATTCGTCGCCAACACATACTTCAGCTACACGCCTATGCCATGCCTGACTTAAAAATAAATAAATAAATAAAGCATTTATTCACGAAAACAGTACTTTTATACCACTTGTTATAACTACTACTCGTCGTATAAAGGTACAATGATGATAAGAGAGAGAGAGAGATACAATGATGACAACATGATAAGAGAGGCTCGAATTAGGAGCAGCCCAACTGGGGAAGTACCTCCACCTTGCAGAAGACCACAGCCATAATAATATTATCTACTATACAAGTATGTAGTGTGGTGTTCCTGGAGGTGAGCAAGGCTGCCAGAGCTCCCGAGGATGCACTGTGTTGAGAGCGAGGGACCTAAACGTGTTCCTTCTGCTGCCAACACAGTGCATCCTCAAATCTTATAAAGAGTCGGCAACGCGCACGTGACTCCTTTGGACTCCACCGCGGGCGGGAGGCTGCGGTGGCCGCTTACCATCAGGTAGACCGTATGCTTGTTTGCCACCGGCGTTGTATAAAAAAAACTATTGTTACTTGTTGTTTTGAGTATCACCAGTACCTAAATGTAATTTGTGTGAATTTGACCCTCAAAAAGAATGGCAGCGGTAGACATGATTTTCGAAAAACTCAACTTAATTGATGTTCTACGGGTTAATTTCATCTTGATAGGTTTGAAATCAATTTCTCATTGCACGCTATCGTCGAACAGAATATTGATCATGACAGAACAAGAGCATATAAAAATATAAGATTTCAAGCTTACATGGTCATTTACATTAGACACATTAGGTTAGTGTAGTGTGTCGTGACCGTAATCGAGTTTCAAGTGACACGGCGGACGGTGGTAGTGACGGTGATACTGTGCGAAAAAAGCGAACCAGGAAGAGGGTAGATCGCTATGGTGTGTGGGTAGACCACAACTAAAACTCGCAGCACGTCAGTTAATCCTTGATAATGGCGCTTGCAACAGTGCCGAAATATCGGGAACTCAAAAATACAAATATACATGGTAAATATCCCGTTTCTAATCGTAATTCTCATATAAAAATAGACCTTAATTAAACTCAAAGAATACTTAAAAACCGTTGCGACCCCGAGATGCGTATAAACAGATACAATGCAAATATAATGAATACGATAATCCTCCTTTTGTAAGATAACTTTTACTTTTGTGCAATAAGATTAAATAAATAAATACTAATTATAATACCGTGTGTTACCGGCACGCGGGCATTTATTGAAACTGATAATAATATGTTCCATTAGCAATTATTTCCATGTATTAGCAACTACATATAACATATGTAGGTACACATGTAATGTTACTACATAATTCCTCCCCTTCTTTTTTTTCGAATGTAGTAACATTACATGTGTACCTACAACATAAAAAAATACTGGCCCTATAACATAAAAAAAATCAAAATTATGTGAACTAACTGCGAAATTAAATTTCCTAATTCCATCTTCAACGTACTAGGTGCACTGCTTAAAATAACAATATAGTAGTAACAGAAAATTAAAAATTTTCATTTATTTTATTATTTTATATCAATTTACTTTCCAGTACATTGCTGGCAATTTCAATTGTGTTAGAAATTAAGTGAACTCGAAATTTTAGTTTTGTAATAATTAAGCGCATGGTTAGGTTAAGGGACTACGTTTAACTACCCTTCTTAAAGAAAAAGCAGAATGTTTATTATATTTCTATATTAATTTGGTTTAAATCAGTTAGATCGCACGCTCCCTTCGCGCTTATAAGCTGCTTAATTTATAATAATAATAATAAGGCCCCCCAGGACAGCTTGTGGCGAGCTGAACGGGAAGTGGCGTCCCTTGGGTCCCTTGCCTCGTCGGTCAGGCCCCTCTCTCCGCTTGCCTTTGTTGGCCGGCGGATCCCAGCAAGGGTCACAGAGGCCTCTAACCTCTTGCTTGCTCTAACCGGCCGGTCAGAGTGGGACGCCAAAGCTATATGCTCGCAGGTTTTTTTTATACAACGTTGTGGCAAACAAGCGTACGGTCCACCTGATTGTAAGCGGCCATCGTAGCCTATACACACCCGCAACTCCAAAGGAGTCACGTGCGCGTTGCCGACCTTTTATAAGATTTGAGGATGCACTGTGTTGACAGCAGAAGGAACACATTTAGGTGCCTCGCTCTCAACACAGTGCAACCTCGGGAGCTCTGGCACCTTGCTGACCTCCAGGAACACAACACTACATACTTGTATAGTAAATAATGTTATTATGGCTGTGGTCTTCTGCAAGGCGGAGGTACTTCGCCAGTTGGGCTGCTCCAAATTCGAGCACCATGACATTTTGCTGTGCCCTACCTCGCAGAGTGGTAGATTGCACATAATGGAGTAATAACGAGGAAACTCGCCCACGGGGGTAAATCCCGCGATGGTGAAATCGGAGCCGCACCTCTCTACATCCTGAGCTGCTTACACTCACTGGTGCGAGGGTAGCAACACTTAGCTACCCTCGCTACCACCCGGTAGCTTCTAATAGGGCGGCCCACCTAGTGAGCGGCGAGTCGCCGTCTGCCCTGATTACCGAGATGAGACATTTTATATGACAGACGTCCCGTTATCTCATCAATATCACAGCAACCAGTCCCTCAAGTTCCTTCCCATAAAACCGGTGTAGTTTTTCTTCTTTTCGCAATAGCCCTTGCACGTAGCGGGTGCCGTCTCTGGCTGTATCTTCTCAATAGTACAGACAGAGATAGTATCCGCTATGTGTACATTGGACACGGAAATTGTGGCGTGATATCCCAAAGAGTGATAATAATAATCATTTTTATTTTCAGATAACAGGGATCCATTTTTGCTAGTAAAAGCTTACTTTATATTAGTAGATATCATAAAAATCACAAAATTATACCAAATTATTTTTTCAAATTCAAATTATTATACTACCCCGGTGCACCACCGCTACGGGAGGACAAACGCCCCTACCCCGTAGCACTCCTCAACCGGCCGCGGGAGGACAAATGCCCCTACCCCGCAACCACGCCGCATCCGATCCGCATAGTTATAGGCCCTCTGCCAACCGGAATCGGAGCAGCCACCTCGCAACGGCACAGGTCCCTTGTTACCCTGTCCGCAGTGCCCCCCAAACAGGCCACGGGAGGACAAACGCCCCTACTCCGCCTCCTGTCCCTCACTGCCGCACCTGGGGAGCCTTCCGACTCCCTGGTGCGGAACCCCCATCCCCCCCGTGTCAGGTTATTGGTAGCATCGGCAGGGGATCACTTAGGGTCCACTAAATGATCACCTGCCGTTGCCTCCAGGGCGCACCGGCCTGAGCTCTACCCTTTACCGCGGATCAACCGGATCAAGGGGAATTGGTAGAACCCAGACACTCGAGGAGGTTACCTGACATAGCGCCCCATCCAATAACTGACCTAGGCCGACGTTGCTTAACCTCGCATACCTCACATACGCGGGCGCCGCTGGGCCACGAGCTCTCCATATATTGATATCACATTAGAAATCAAACTGTCGAGTCATATTGACCTCCTTATACATCTACCAAGCTATAGATTGTTCCTTTGTAATACCAACGTACAGTCAGTTCAATAAACTAACGTTAACATCTAGAAATGCGCTCCTGAATAAACAGCAACAGTCGTAGTTTCAGCGGTTAGGCCAAAAATAGCCAAGTATTTTAGATTTAGTTAGAGCTTAGCTGGCGAACTCAGACCGCAGGCTGTCCGTTACAGCCGGAACTTGGCTCCTGATATTCACGACTACAACAGACCATTTGAGTAACCATTAGAGTCTACGATCCATGTGTATAGCTTTTTCGTGCGTCTAAGGGTCAAGATACACTAGTATTTAATGATGAAGATGGAAGTCAACAGGTTACGAATCACATAGCAAGGTTATTCATAGTGTATATCGTCAAACTCCACCATAGAGACCAGTGTAGGCGTAAGTTTGAATTTTGATTAAGCACAGAAAATAGAAAACAAAATCCCTTAATTTACAATAAACACTTCCCGCAAACTCGACAAAATTAACTACGAAATATCAATCAAAAATGTCACGAATATACATACAAACAACTACTGATAAACCAAACAAATCAGAACCTAAAAGCAATTTGCCTCAATCACCAATGTAGCGCTGGCGATTGCCCGCATTATGCTGAGATGGTACCGTTTCGAGATAACACAACTTTTTTGTTTATTTTTATATTCTATTTTTGCTGTATTAATTGTTGTCTTTGTCTCGAATAAATATTTCTTATTTCAATATGAATATTTATTTATTTATTGAAAGTTTACCAATAGTTAGTACATCAATATGTACAAATAGTTTTAAACTAAACAAAGAGTCTTACTGCTTAATATATAACTTACTTACAGGTAATCACAATTGACAATATATAAACAAGGACCATTTAATAATAAATACAAAGAAGGTTAGTCCGGTAAACTATATAAATAAGGTTCTAATTTGAGTTAATGACTCAAAGTTTATGTCGATTGAATAACTTCGCAAGTTTATCTTCACTGTATGACATTAATTTTGTTATAATTGTAACTCGAAATTATTATTCCTGCTTGAACTGTAAATTAATATTTTGAAATTAAAAATGTATTACTTAATATAATTAAACTTTCTTAAATTGTAAATTAATATTTTGACATGTAAAAGTGCCCTTGTGGCCTATTTGCAGAATAAATGTTTGATTTTGTTTTTAGATTTTGCTTATTGAGTAATTTGCTCAGTCGTGGTATCGGGGAGGATGAACCTAACATCGTACACAGGGGATAAGATAATGGCTTGGCAGCAAAACGTGGTATTCTACGAAAAACGAAGCTTACTAAGGAGCTGTGGGCAGTCAATCTTGTTCCTAATGAGTTTAAATAGAAATAGAAGATCCAGGAGATCTCTACGACTCTAAAGATATAATTTTAAAATATTTTTTCACCTCACTAGCTCGGAAAGCCTTTTTTTATTCTTTAAAAACAGATAGAAAAACTGCATTTTATCCACAAGAGTGCAAAGAATATAAACCTACGCTAAATCTCGGGATTATGTAGTGGACAACTACATTTAGGACGCAACTGTCAACGTTAGGACGAGGAGGAGGAAAAATATTTCCTCGCCCTAGTGAGGTGAAAAGATTTGTGTTATACACGGCTACAAAGTTATTTTACGTCTCGTGTGTTGCAACACTCGCTACGCTCAGGATTCTATTTTTGAACCACTTGCTTCGCTCAGGATTCTATTTTTGAACCACTCGCTTCGCTCGCGGTTCAATCATAGAATCCATTCGCTAGCTCGTGGTTCAATCCTAGAATCCATTCGCTAGCTCGTGTTTCAATTCCACACTCGCGGTTAAAATACAACTTTGCACCCTTGTATAACAAATAACTATTATCTGGCAGCATAGGAGAAAGCCTGTAGAGTGAGCCAAATGCCACATAAATCTTTTTTGCAGCCTTTCGATGCGAAGGCAGTGAGTTGCGTGATGTGGTCCCCAGACTATACTACCATACTCCAGTTGGCTACGTACTAGGCTGTAGTAAAAAAAAATTGTCTTCAGTTTTCTGAATGCCTTACCATTTCTTACAATAAACCTTAGCATTCTAGACGCTTTCTTAACTGCTGAATCAATATGAGGGATACGATAATACGATAATTCAATCGTGGGGTCGAATGTGACGGGGCAAAATGTAACAGGGGGGCGAATGTAATAGGCCGAGCGGATGAATACTTGAATAGCTAAGTAACTTTACCGGTCCAATATTACTGATTTGACGTTAATTGCCTACGATTTCGATTGGGCCCACTAAAATGGTGCTTGGAAAAACATTGCTTTTTGTAAATACTGCGTCTCTATAAAATAAGTAGGTAATATCTACACAATCCAATTCCAAAGAGTTCCGGTTGTCCAAATCCATATTTTATCCAAAATTCATAATTCCGTGTACCCTACTAAAGGAGATTTGTATTAATCAGCATATAATAATAACCTAACCTAACTTATAATAAGTTCTATTAAATCATCGTCGTCTAGTCATTTTGATACTTTGGAATAAAAAATAAAATAATAATGCTCTCGGAGTTTTAATACTTGGGAAAAATTATGATGACTCATTTTAATATATTTGATACTTGACAAAATTCCTTACCGAAAATATATGTATTTTTTTATGTTATAGGGGGCAAACGAGCAGACGGATCGCGTGATGGTAAGCAATTACCGTCGCCCATAAACACCTGCAACACCAGAGGAGTCGCAAATGCGTTGCCGGGCTTTCAGAAGGGAATACGCTCTTTTCTTGAAGGTTTGAAGGTCATATCGGTCCGGAAATACCGCAGGCGACAGTTCATTCCATAGTTTGGTTGTGCGAGGCAGGAAATTTCTTGAGAAACGCAGTGAGTTTTGGAATGTCAACCATCTACCATCTAAATAACAATGCAGTAGTATTAATGGTATAATACGGAATTAAATAAGTTTTATTCATAAAACCAATTTACATGATAATTCTGACATTTGATATGAAAATAATTATTACTATTATTGCCTGCGTAATGGGCACCATCCCGAGGGGACCTAATTTTGATATTAATTTTTAATTTTTAGTTTCTAGTTAGGTATAGTTGTTTTTATTTCAAGTTTTTAATTCATTTAATAATTATAATACGGTGAATATAATATTATATGAAAATACACGCTTTTAATATTACAGAAAATCTTCAAATGATTTAAATTTATTTCCGCCTCTTCGCCCAGGTTCCATTGGTCCTAATACATATATGTATGAACAACACGTTCCTTTGATTAATATGTATACAACACAACATCTCAAAAAAGTACATCATCAGTACTAATATCAGTAAAAACCCTTCTACTGGTCCGTAATTCCGCATATGACCGGTGACGTGTAACAGTTAATGGTGCAGAATAAATATTAAATATACATGAAAACAATCTCAATTCTATGAGCAATTTGATTTCTTAAGTCGGAGGACGGAGTTTCTCCGTCCTACAAAATTTTCATGCGAAAGTAATCGGATTCCGGAAAGGACAACGGATAGTTTTTATCACATAAGTGATTCCTTAAGGTGGTATAGGGATGGATGTTTGTATGGGAGGGCAATATTTAAGCCTGCGCCTAAAATAATTTGACAGCAATTAAATAATTGCTTTAATAACGCACGCACGAAGCGTTTTGCTTCCACCTTTATCGTGAGAACCGCCAAGCTGTGGAACTCCTTGCCGGAATCCTTGTTTCCCGTAAACTACAACCTTTTGGTCTTCAAAGCGAGAGTGAATCGGTTTTTACTAGGTAAGCGCGTTCCATCCTAGACCACAATATTGCTTACAATCAGGTGATTTGTGGTCAAGCGCAAACCTATTTAGAATAAAAGAAATAATAATATCATAAATATCAAAGGTGACTCTCTAAGTGGACGAAGACGCGGGCAAAAGCCAGTATTCTAATGTAATCAAACGTTCCGATATCATTATTAAACACATCGCAATAACCAAGAAATGAACATATAAAAGCAAATTATAATGTGCTGTTCCACAATAGTAGACAATACATAAAATCGCTAGAAACTGAATCGCTGCGGTAAAGAAGCTCATTACGGCGACATTGCAAGTGGGTCGGCGTCCGCAGTCGCCCCGTGACCGGCCGCAACACAGTGCACTTGCATTACCTGTTTCTATACACCCCACATTACATGCCTTTTGTCATTTTGTAATGGAATTTCACTGGATTCTATTTAACAACAGGATGAAAAGGAAAAAGGCAATATAAACTTTAAAAGCCCCGATTTTTCACCTCGAGAATTGCCGTCGGTAGGGTCGTGTTTTAATAGCACCCTAAGTTTTTTTCCTAGACGACCGGTTTAGCCTAGTTGGTAGTGCACCTGCCTGTGAAGCTCACGGTCCTGGGTTCGAATCCCGGTCAGGGCAAATATTTGTGTGATGAGCATGAATATATTTGCTTCTGAGTCTTGGATGATTTCTATGTTTTTAAGTATTTATATCTATTAAATATATCGTCGTCTAGTACCCATTACACAAGTCTTCTTGAGCTTACTGTGGGGCTAGTTCGATTTGTGTAAAATTGTCCTCTAATATTTATTTATTTATATTTATTTTTGGATCACATTTTTTTGGAACCTCACTGTGGCTTTATAGGCCGGGCCTAATAAGGCGATAGAAGTGCGCGGTTGGAGAGTAGCCTGGGGAAAATCCCGGGGAAAACCTTCGACACGACCACGCGGGCGGTTTAAGCAGGCGCTCCAATGAGATTAAAATCAAAATCAAAATCTCAACATGTATTATCCTTCGCAATCGTTGCTCAAAGAGTACATCTGAATGTCTGTCAAATTAGACCAGCTTGACAGAACTGGCTTCCCACAACGGCTTGACACTTTAATTTTTTGAAGCCAAACCAAACCAACCAAATCTGAGGAAGAATTGAGTTACTGGCAGTTTTGTCGCTGGTTCACTAAACCTAATCTAGCTGAGAAGAGTCCAGCAAGAAACTCAGCTAGGCTATGCGGCGGCGGGAATAGGGACTATATGTGTCTGTGTTGTCGCGATCGCGCGGTGGACGTCCCCGCCGGCGGGAATGCCTAAGTGTACGCGTTGTGTCTCAGTTGGACGCCGTAAGCAGCGTTCCATCTTTCGATGGACGCCGTGATTACATCGTCCGGGTGTGTCGTTTTGCACACATAACACAAGCCGCTTTAAGCTTACTATGAGGCTAGGTTTATGCCCATAGTTTCAGTAGTCCGATGATTGGTCTAATGAGATTTTCGTATCAGTAGTCCGATGCAACATAAAATCGGACTACTGGTACTTGCAGTCCAATTGTAATAATAATCCGATTTTTCTACTCGTCGACTTCAATGGTTGGAATTACGATATAGTAGACAAAACTAAAATCACATACATTTCTCTATTGGTTCCTTTCAAGTGAACTCTTATGAAATAGACCAATCACGTGTCGCCTTTTACTGTACTCTTATGAAATTGGCCAATCACGTGTCACCATTACAGTACGCTTATGAAATTGACAAATCACGTGACGCCGCGGAACAAAAGACCAACGAGCGCCCGACCCATATGCCTAATGTTCATTGCCTCAGGACTAGGTTGTTTAATTAATTTCCGTCGACTCGTAGAAAAAATAGTGTATGCAATAGTTATATAATTAGCTTTTTAAGTCTCGAACCTTAATTAGACCACTCGGCAAGCCTCGTGGTCTAAACGCAGTTCTCGACTAAAAAAGCATACATTATATAACGATTGCATAAACTACTATTTCACATGATATATATTTATTTATCATAACTAACTATCGAGTGATCCAGCGCCATTTTAACGACCACTGGCTTCCCGTCTGAGCCTGACGGGCAGTGACGTTATTGGATTGATTTTCAACTTAATATACTTTAATTACATTATTCCCCTTTAACGCAGCTTCATGGGAAATCCCGTTCATTTTTACTAATACTAATGTCAGTTAGAAATTGTTGATTAGATTAAAACATGTATTTGGCAAACGAGTTCACGCTATATATATTTTTTTTAATGTTATAGGGGGCAAACGAGCAGACGGATCGTCTGATGGTAAGCAATTACCATCGCCCATAAACACCTGCAACCCCAGAGGAGTCGCAAGTGCGTTGCCGGCCTTTCAGAAGGGAATACGCTCTATATGAAAATATGGGTATATAAGCATAAAGTCTAAATTAAATCGATGCGCCATCAAAGTGATATGATTTGCTAAATAAACAATAGTATCTGTTGCGGTTGCAACCTTTTTTAAAAGACTTTTGTCATCTGCCTTTTTAGGGTTCCGTAGCCAAAATGGCAAAAACGGAACCCTTGTAGATTCGTCATGTCTGTCCGTCCGTCCGTCCGTATGTCATAGCCGATTTACTCGGAGACTATAAGCACTACAATTATGAAATTTGTTAGGAAGGTGTATTCAATGAACCAATCATTAAGGCCAATGTTTCCATATTTCCCATAACCAGTACCCATAGTACAAGCATATTTGAGACTATGCCAATTTGTGTAAGATTGTCCACAAATTATTATTTATTTATATTTTTGGCCGTTTGACTTGATCGTAGTTCGTAAAACATTTGTATATAAAGTACTAGCGACCCGCCCCGGCTTCGCACGGGTGCACTATTTAATGGATGTTATTATACATAAAAACCTTCCTCTTCAATCACTCTATCTATTAAAAAAAACCGCATCAAAATCCGTTGCGTAGTTTTAAAGATTTAAGCATACATAGGGATATAGACGACCGCTTTTGCCTAGTCGGTAGTGACCCTGCCTTCGAAGCTGGAGGTCCCGGGTTCGAATCCCGGTCAGGGCATGTATTTGTGTGATGAACACGAATATTTGCTCCTGAGTCTTGGATGTTTTCTATGTATTTAAGTATCTATTTATCTATATAAGTATGTATATCGTCACTTGGTACCCATAGTACAAGCTTTGCTTAATTTGGGACTAGGTTGATTTGTGTAAGATTGTCCATAAAATATTTATTTATTTATTTTATTTTACTTATAGGGATAGAGAAAGCGACTTTGTTGTATACTATGTAGTGATATTCTAGTACTGACGAAGCACCTGATTACCCGCTCAGTGTAACATTACCACAGCCATTTTCATATCATAATGCTCATAATATACTAATGTAAGCACCTATGCGTAATGATTACATCTGGGTCAGTGAAGTGGGGCACACTGAATTTATGATCAGCACATCGGGGAGTGATTCCGAAACTTGGTTACGAAGTGCAAATGTATCAAAGAGCAATATAATACACAATTGTGAGCTCTGCGGTAAGGATGGTACTACATTTATGTGTTCCTGCCACTATTTTCGACTGGTAATGACGGCAATACATTTTCAATATCGTGATATTAGCATATACCATATTAATTGTGATATACCTAAGTCTATAGATGTCGCCTTAACTTTGTTATTATCAATGTCCGCCAGCTTGAATAAGTCATGCTCGCTTTAAGGGCTTTGCCTACGGTAGCGTCGTTGATCGGGTCGCCACCTTCCCTAACAGATGATCGAGGGAGGCGATAGCTAAGATACGCGTCATACTCGTGATCGGGTGCTGTTTCGAGTTTACAATTATAACAAAATTAATGTCATACAGTGAAGATAAACTTGCAAAGTTATCTATTACAAATATTACAACATCAGTAAAGTTAGAGATGTATAAGTTCTCAAGATTAAACAAGGAGTATAATGAAATTAATATAATATCCCAGAGATGTACATGGTCTCTGAGCGTAAAAATTAAAATTAAAAGTAAGTTTATGTAAGTTACCAAAGTGATTAAGATGTCATGATCGTCATTAAGGCAAATGTTCCCATATTTGACGACCGGTTTAGCCTAGTGGATAGTGCACCTGCCTGTGAAGCTGACGGTCGTGGGTTCGAAACCCGGTCAGGGCAAATATTTGTGTGATGAGCATGAATATTTGTTCCTGAGTCTTGGATGTTTTCTATGTATTTAATTATTAAACTTAAATACAGTAATGACTATTCACACCTTTTCCAATATTGCAAGGTACTTCCCGTACAAAACTTAGTAAAACTGTCCATACTCAAACAAGAAAATAATAATGTAACTCAATTAAATGAATACCACCGTAATAGTAAGTTAAGGCGTTTATCCAATACACACAGATTCTTACTACCACAAATGAAAAATGTTTACGGCATGAGGACCAACCTATATTTGCTTCCTAAAATAATAAATAGCCTCCCAACACACATACAAGATTCATACCTATCCAACCCTAAATTACTGAAAGATGTTAACAAATATTTTATGTCATGTAATAATTATGACTACGCCTTGTGATAAGTACTTTCTTTTTGTTTACCAATGAACTGGATGTAATGTAAGTCCTAGTCCGAACTCTAGCTGTAAATAAGCCATTCATGGCTTTAGCAGTTAAGGAATTTCAAACTCTGCGTTAAATTATTTGAAACTTTAATAATAAAATAAAATAATATTTATATCTATTAAATATATCGTCGTCTATAGTACCCATACCACAAGCCTTCTTGAGCTTACTATGGGGCTAGTTCGATTTGTGTAAGATTGTCCTCTAATATTTATTTATTTATTTCATTCAATAGATTCCTTTAACTATTGCTCTAATAATTGTTGAAATAATTTTTGAAATCAGGTTATCAGCAACGACTTAACCCCCTGAATTAAAAACTACACACTTTACATCTTAAAGGTTAGTAAAGCTAAACACGCATTATAGGCACTGAATGAGTGGCTTTAACTTCGTAATACAGAGCCGTTAGTAAGCATTACGCCCCGTACATTAGCCATTGACCGGCTAAAGGGGAACTGATAACCTTGCTTCATTGAACCTCAATACACCGCCAGCGTGGAGGCAAGCTAGGAATATCTTACGGGTTTGCTTCAAAACAACGTTTAAATCTTGCATACTTTTTTTATGTTATATCCAAAATTCATAATTCCGCGCCGCGGCCCCCTGGTGGTAGGAAAGGGAAACCTGGAGAGGGGGAAATTGGAAGGGGGCGTCAGCCAATTAGGAACCGCTACGTCATCTGTCAAACAGTGTTGCCACTCTCAAATATTATTTTAGGCTTCGAATAACGGTACAGAAGCTTAATAACCTAACCTAACTTATAATAAGTTCTATTAAATCATCGTCGTCTAGTCATTTTGATACTTTGGAATAAAAAATAAATATTGCTCTCGGAGTTTTGATACTTGGAAAAAATTATGATGACTCATTTTAATATATTTGATACTTGACGAAATTCCTTACCGAAAATATGTGTTTTTTTATGTTATAGGGGGCAAACGAGCAGACGGATCGCCTGATGGTAAGCAATTACCGTCGCCCATAGACACCTGCAACACAAGAGAAGTCGCAAGTGCGTTGCCGGCCTTTCAGAAGGGAATACGCTCTTTTCTTGAAGGTTTGAAGGTCATATCGGTCTGGAAATACCGCAGGCGACAGTTCATTCCATAGTTTGGTTGTGCGAGGCAGGAAATTTCTTGTGATATGCACAGTTTTGGACTGCCAACCATCTAAGTGGTGAGGATGGAAATGCTGGCGCGTAGGACGATGACGAAAAGATGCGGCAGGGATCATTCCAAATCCTCCGAGCACTCTACTTTCAGGATTGGTGGTAAAAAACGGAGGAATATCGAAGTGATCAAACTTTAATGCCTCAATTGGGTCATTCATCATCATCATCATCATATCAGCCGAAAGACGTCCTGCTGGACATAGGTCTCCCCCAAAGAGTGCCATAATGACCGGTCCTGCGCCACCCGCATCCAGCGAGTCATTTGTCAGTTGTAAAAACAAAAGTTGCCCACCTGGTCACTAGTTAACGGCTTATGTACATATTAGTTAACGTAATAATAACAAATCGCCATATGGGATGTTGATTCAACGATCATTGTCCCGATAGTCGTCTCTGCGAACGGTCTAATAGCGAAGAGTCTCGACCAACACCTAAAGAGACTCGCTAGATGGCTGGGTCAAGGATCAGATACAGAAGGCGGTACTCCTGGACACGGCGCGGATAGTCAGGAGGTTCCTCTCTCTGTCGCTCTAACCACCGGTAGCTTAGGCCCCGCTTCGCTGCCGGCGGCACCCTAGGTTAGGTTTTTGTAATGATTTTGTTTTGTAAATATTGTTTTATAGACCTAAAATAAATAAAAAGAATAACAAATTACCATGTTAACGCCCATGGTAACATTATCGTGTTAGTTAGTGTAATAATAACATGAGTTATGGAAACACCGTTTATGCAGGTTACTAGACCAATCCAAAATTAAGCTTTGTGGCCCTTAACTTTTGATATGTTCAATGAAAAGACGCGAACCTAAATCTGACAATGACCTAATTAGGTCATTGATGGAATCAGGCATTCTATTCTATTCTAGATACAAATTATAAGCTTTTCGGCGAACAAGGTTCCCCAATTTAGCGGAATAGCGAAGAATGTATTTCCCAATTAGAGAAGTGTAGGTCTCAGTGTTGCCAGATTACATTTCTTATATTTCTCGTAACTTTTGACCGGATCGCGTAACATGTAAGTAACTTCTGTTATAAAGAAAATTTTCGTAACTTTTGAGAATAATGACTCTATTTAAAAAGAAAGGTCAATTGTATCTAACCGGGACCAAGCGAGACAATTTATAGGCTGCCATATAGAAAAGGTGACAAAGAAACCTACATGTATGGTACGACTCTGTCTGCCCGTCTGTTGCAACTCTCTGACACTTGAGATACCACCCATCAGCCTGGCGTGATTCTGTAGCCGAACTCACCGAACCGTAGCTGTATATGGCTACTCATTTCTTAAAATCAAACATTTTGATAAGTAATTACGCAAAATATAAAAAATGTAACTTTTGCATCAAAAATGTAACTTTTCAAGAAACTAAACGTAATTTTCGTCCAAAGAGCCCTGGCAACACTGGTAGGTCTGTGATTAATGTATACCATTTTTATTACAAATTGACTCCATGCATTCATAGGTCACTAACCACTACGCTAAATCGGTCGTCAAACATAGTTGTATACCTGAGACTTATAGCAGCCTTGACGTGTATAGACGTCGCGTCGTTAGCGACTCACCGCGATAAGCAAAGGACACCTATTCAGCGGTGCTCGTCACACCTTGTTCGCTTTCTATATTCATTTATGTAAAGCATTTATGGCGTAAGTAAATCGTGTTTAAACTTTGGCGTCAATTCTTGAAGTTACATACTTTTAAGGCTTATACAGTTAAAGTTGATTTTCACACACTAAAGTAAATGAGATTTGATCGAATACGATACATAGTGCATGTTCAGATATTTTTGAACAACTTTTTTTTAATGCCATGTCGGTGGCAAATAAGCGTACGGCCCGCCTGATGGTAAGCGGTCACCGTAGCCTATGGACGCTTACCTACCTTTGCTTTGAACCTGATTAGCTAGCATGATAATACTGAAGTACACGGATCTAATAGCTCAAAATTTATTATAGTCTCCAAATTATCCAAAAGAAAGAAGACATAAAACTATGCCAAATGGTGAAACTCTCATTAAAATATCTCAAAAAATAACGAAGTTACAACTGTTCGAACGTTTTTAATTAGAAAGAGAAAGCGCTACAAATCAGTAACGTCACTGACCTAAAGCGCCATAGTAAATGACGATCGTTCTATAGGTGCATTTTCCGAAAAAGAGACAGAACATGCCCCCACTTAAAACTTTGAAGACTTATAATTATGTAATTATTTATTCTTTTGAGTTACTTTTTTAGCCATTAGATTGAGAATATATCCTTTTACAAAAAAAAAATTGAAGTTACTGATTTTCTTGTTTAGTGTAAATATCCATATTGATAGCAACTGTACGATTACAATAGAGTAACTTCATATAAATATCATCTATTTGGGTCATACGCGGATTTATGTTCGCGTCTTTTCTGTGGACATAGCAAAAGTTAAGGGCTACAAAGCTTAATTTTGGATTGGACCAGTAACCCGCATAAACAGTGCCTCCGTTTCTATAAATCCCTGTAATAAAAACATAGCTAACATGCACATGAGCCGTTAACTATTGACCACAGGAGGGACGCCTTTGTTTTTTCAACTAAGTATGACCCATTTACGCCATTTTCTGTTTGAATTGACACGCATTTTGACATTTTATCAATGTTACTATCTAGAACAGGACTATTGCGACCTTATGACATTAACTTGAAATGTAGTGTTTGGATTTTTCATTAAGAAATATCGTTTCAAACATCAGTCCAAAACGACCATTTTCTAGCTAAAAACTTGTTTTTTTCCGCTTTTTTTTTATACAACGCCGGTGGCAAACAAGCGTACGGTCCACCTAATGGTAAGCGGCCACCGCAGCCTATAGACGCCCGCAACTCCAAAGGAGTCACGTGCGTGTTGCCGACCCTTTATAAGATTTGAGGATGCACTGTATTGACAGCAGAAGGAACACATTTAGGTCCCTCGCTATCAACACAGTGCATCCTCGGGAGCTCTGGCAACCTCGCTCACCTCCAGGAACACAACACTACATACTTGTAGAGTAGATAATGTTATTATGGCTGTGGTCTTCTGCAAGGCGGAGGTACTACGGCGGATGTTACATTCTACTAAACACAATAAAATAGAAAAATGGCTACGTTACTATCTAAAACTTCAATAAAATTATCGTAACCTTTAATAACCTTATTGATATTCATCATCATCATCATCAGCCTGTGTCAGTCCACTGCTGGACATAGGCCTCTCCCATGGCATGCCACTGAGCTCGGTCTTCAGCTCTTCTCCTCCACTCCCTGCCCACTGCCTTACGAATATCATCGCCCCACCTAGTTACAGGGCGTCCTACACTACGGTGGCTCCACTCAAGAACCAGTCTGCCCCAACGGCCATCGGTTCTGCGACATATGTGACCTGCCCACTGCCACTTCAGCTTACTAATTCGCTGAGCTATGTCGGTAACCTTTGTTCTCTGACGAATAACTTCGTTCCGGATACGATCCCTAAGAGAGACTCCAAGCATAGCTCGCTCCATAGCTCGCTGCGCGACCTTAAATCCCACATTCTACTTAACACAATAAAATAGAAAAATGGCTATGTTACTATCTAAAACTTCAATAAAATTATCGTAACCTTTAATAATTTGAAATCGAAACATTTAAAACTTATAAGGCCTCCTAATTGAATACTCACTCATTCACACAACTCATTCAACATCCCGGGTATATTTGAATACGAATGAATTTTCATATTAAGCAAACACTATCTATTCAAATAAATTCACTTTTGCCAGTGACTTTTAATCAAAATCCACAGTTCCGAACTAAAATCAACTGGCCAAAACACTGGCTCAACTAGTTCCGAATAATATTTATCCACTATTAACGAAACAAAAGTGAGCGAAGCAAGAACTTTGCGATCCCGACGGTACTTACCTGCCGCAACCAAAAATAGTTCTAACTGCACTAAACTTACGTTTCAAATTCTAATCAAATGTAACCGTTTTTGTTCTCCACAAGCGTGTGTAATGTTTGCGTATGATTGCGCAAAGGATTTTAGGTTTTGTTGCGTTGATATTAGAATGGATTCGGGTTGGCGGCGGCGTTACCATGAATTTGGCGCGTCACGGTGTCGGAAGGGTTTGGAGTTCACTTCAGTATATTTTCCTTTTTTCCTTTCGAGAGCGGTTTTATGCTTTTTAATGTAATTTATTTTATTGAGAGCTTGGCTGTTTCTTTTTCTATTGCTTCTTTGTTTGGTGGTTATTGAGTTCGCGAGCGTGGCCGTGGGTTTCAGAGGGAAACTGCTGTCCTTTTCATAATACACCTGCTGGGTGATTATGTAACGTGTCAAATTGTAACTGTCATTTTTTAACAAAATGAAATACCTAACGCAATCTACTAAGTTATTCACTTCAGTCGTTTGCGAAACATTTCAAATGTAAAATAAAATATAAATAAATAAATATTTTTTGGACAAACTTACACAAATCAACCTAGTCCCAAACTAAGCAAAGCTTGTACTATGGGTACTAAGTGACGATATACATACTTATATAGATAAATAGATACTTAAATACATAGAAAACATCCAAGACTCAGGAACAAATATCGAACATAATATGTTCATCACACAAATACATGCCCTGACCGGGATTCGAACCCGGGACCTCCAAGGCAGGGTCACTACCAACTAGGCTAAAGCGGTCGTCAAACCTAAGATAAGGTATCTTCCATACTAATATTGTAAATGCGAACGTGTGTCTGTCTGTCTGTTACCTCTTTACGCATAAACCGCTGAACCAATATAGATGAAATTTACTTTAGAGATAGTTAAAGTTCCGGGGAAGTACATGTACATTTATGCTTCGATTTCTACGTTGTTGTAGATTATCTTTTTATTAACAAAATTTGAGCAATTTCGGACTATTTCCCAGAAGTTTATTCAATATTCAATAAACTTACGTGATTATCGTAATTCAGTAATATTCCTTCCAAATTCCATTCAAAAGATACCTTTTATAGGTCTTTATAGTATTCCAGTATTTAAACCGCCCGCGTGGTCGTGTCGGAGGTTTCCTCTCGATTTTCCCCAGGCTACTCTCCAATCACGCACTGCTATGGCCTATAAAGCCACAGTCAGGTTCAAAAAAGGCCTTTGAACGGCTAGAGGTAAGAGGTGCTAGGGGTTTAAAATATTATAATACCGTTGGGTTCTGTATATAAAAAAAGTAAAACGAAGCCAGTACATGATAATATAAAAGTATTACTTACATTGTTAGGGACCATGCAGAAGGATGCAATTAGTATTGCCTCGTTTGTGACAGAAAACAAACACATTACCGTTGAACATAACAGTAAACTCAGAAGAAAAACAAACAGCTATTCTCGACCACTGGCCATATTTCCAGCGTTACACAGTGGACGCTAATATCGCAATGTTAGTAATCGCAAAGCAAACAGATCTTTGGAATTGTACGCAAGCTCGGGCGGGGTTGTTTGGACAAACGTTTGATCCAATTATCCAACACCGGATACCACACTATTTTTAAATGTTTCTTTTATTTTTAATTTCTCTGTTTAATAATTTATTATTATTTATTTCTTACCGACATCTTTGTAAATTGTAATTGTGTAATCTTATTGAATACGACCTGTAAAAATCATTTTTTTACTAATAAAGTATCTGAATCTGAATCATATACAGCATAAATGACAGGTTACGCCTCTACCGGAAAAAAACAATACATACGTAGCAATAATATATGGACGGTAACTACCGGACTCGGTAGGTGGCTTACAAAAGAGTTGCCTTATATATTTTAAAATGCACATATTATTATCACAAAAATATTGGCTTAGTGTTAAACAACACATATTATCACAAAAAATATTGCAACGTTGCTTAACCTCGCATACCGCGTGCGGTATGCGAGGTTAAGCAACGTTGGCATAGGTCAATTCTTGGATGGGTGACCGCTTTGAGTGGTTATAAACTGAGCGCTCCCGTGCTTTGGAAGGCACGTTAAGCCGTGTAACACGTGATCCCGGCTGCTGTCTATGATAACAGTCGTTAAGCCAAGTTAGAGGCCTTCAGCTTGAGAACTTCTAACAGTCAAGTTGCCCACTCACTTGACAAAGCCTAATCCCAATAAGGTCTGGTTTCCACTAGGGTTGGAAGGTCAGATGGCAGTCGCTTCCGTAAAAACTAGTGCCTAGGCCAAATCTTGGGATTAGGTAGCGGACCCCGGGCATCCTTCAAGATGCAACCCTACTGGAATAACGCTCGGAGGATGATGGCAAAAATCAAAATCAAACATTTATTCTGCAAATACGCCACAAGGGCACTTTTACATGACAAAATATTAATTTACAATTTAAGAAAGTCTGACTACAATAAGTAATACATTTTTCATGTCAAAATATTAATTTACAGTTCAAGAAGGAATAATAATTTCGAGTTTACAATTATAACAAAATTAATGTCATACAGTGAAGATAAACTTGCAAAGTTATCTATTACAAATATTACAACATCAGTAAAGTTAGAGATGTATAAGGTCTCAAGATTAAACAAGGAGTATAATGTGATGTTTAACTCTTAATCTGGTTTTTAATGTATTTTCTGGTGAACAATAAAGAATATTTGTATTGTATTGTATTGTATGATGATGATTGGCTTGGTGTTAAAATAAACTAGAGATGGGCAAATCCGGACTTCAAGATTTAAGTGATTCTAATAAATAAATAAATAATAGAGGACAATCTTACACAAATCGAACTAGCCCCACAGTAAGCTCAAGAAGGCTTGTTATGGGTACTAGACGACGATATATTTAATAGATATAAATACTTAAATACATAGAAAACATCCAAGACTCAGAAACAAATATTCATGCTCATCACACAAATATTTGCCCTGACTGGGATTCGAACCTAGGACCGTCAGCTTCACAGGCAGGTGTACTACCCACTAGGCTAAACTGGTCGTCAAAACGAATCCGTAAACGGTTCCGATTCCTTATCGACTTCGGTAAGAAAGAAGTGTTAATTTTTTTTAAAGGTTCGACAACGGACATGTGACCCCCCTGGAGTTGCAAGCGTATAGGCTGCGGTGACCGCTTACAAGCAGGCGGGCCGCACGTTTGTTTGCCACAGACGTGGTATAAAAAAATGCACTATATTTTTAGGCGAAGCGTGCACACACACCGTCATTAACCACCCAGGTTTCGCCGGAAGATCAGCGCCAGCTCCCTGAGTCGGCATTACGCTGAGGCGAAACCTTTTTGTGGCGATTCCTTGTTTTTTTCTAATTACGTTTATTTATCTATATTTTATGTTTGTATCGTCACGAATAAATGTTTTTCTTTCTTTTCTTTCTTTCTTCACTACTTATCTCTGTTTCCATAAACAAGGTCACAAAAAATGTTAATCTGATTTCAAAGCAATACGTTTTGTCCGAGAGAAAGTCCAGGAATTCGGTTTGGTCGTTCGACGAAAAGCGATGGATTGGATTGCAATCATATTTCACTGCAGCCGGAACTCCAAAGACAAAAATAAACGAGTGGACTCACACAAAAAGTTAAATGGTATAATACAAAACTATTCGAGATCGATGAATAACTTATTTAAGATGTTAAATAGAGCAATAGCTCTCTGGAAAGGTATCCACGGAAGACCAGCGTGAAGATACTCGCAAGGTACCCTGAATGAACAACTTCCTATTCTATTATATTAAAGTCGAAACCTCTTTATTTGTATAAGTAACTTAACAAGTTTCTGTTAACTAAAGCAAAATCAATTTACTCATCAACAAGAAAATATTGCAATCATACACACACAGAGCCAAATCCACAACACAATTTTCGTCCAAAATTATACATTACGCGTCCAAAATTATACGTTACAAAGCTTCCAACACGAAACTTGCAATATACGTTAGTTATTTAGTCCTTGAGAGCGCTGAAGGATAGTACAGTCGCCATCAAATATATCTGTACTCTTCAGTGTGCTCAAAAATATCTGAACATGCACTTTAACGCCTTGGCAATAGAGTCGTGTTCAGATATTTGTGAGCACCTCGTTCGCTCTCTGATGGCGACTGTACAAAACAATTTTCAGTTCACAATCTTTCGACAGTTTACAATCTCAATTATTATATTACTAGCTTTTGCCCGCGACTTCGTTCGCGTGAACTTCTACTGACTATTCCTTGCCCTTGGTAGATAAATGCCGGTTAGGTTATAAAGTACTTAACTTTGAACGACTCACTCAAAATTTACTCCAACTTTTTTACATCTCAAAGTTACAACCTTACAAAGATTCTAATTTATATAAATATAATAATTAGCAAGTGAAATGGGCCCTCTTGTCCATGAAAGGCATGTGTCCTGAAGTAGGATGTAATAGGCGGATAATGAAACAAAATGGGTAAGATTTATCAATATCTATATATAGGTACGTATGTATGTATGTTCGTAATAGGTACTGGATAAGTAAGTCAGACGTTAAATACTACACATTTCATTCCAGCCCGGAGAACTACGTCGACTCGATCCCATAAGTATAGCATTTATGCGTATGAATTATTTTTGCTGATCTCTTATACTATGTAACAAAACACTAATATCTGCTAAGGAACTACCTTATCACATCCATGTAGCATAGTGGTGTCATGGTTCGATGTCGCGTACGTCTACACATCGTTCTTGTTCGACGACGTTACCCAATTCCTTACTTTCCGAGCCTTAGTACTGACATGCTCGATGTAGCGACTACACGGGGAGACATGCTTGAATCGAACAAAAACTTTGATGTTTCTCGAAATGCAAAGTGTTAGGAGTCCAACATCATAACCCAAGACTTTTTAATGTTCTACAACAATATGATACGCTCTACTTGCAGTGAAAACCTCTACGCATTATCCCTCTGTATGAAAATTAATTGAACCCTTCTAGTTTACTAAGAAAATGTTTTTTATATGTACTTGTAGTTTACTAAGACAAATATATTTACAAAAAATTTAAGCATCCTCTCAAAATATCTGTACAGAATTCTCCCTTTATCGCGTATTTTTCTAGTGAAAGTTCTACCTCCAAAACGTACAATCGAACCTGTGACATCCTGAAATACTCGTACGTAGCCAATCGCTTTAACTGAGCTGTCTATAATAACAATAAGTAATCACACTCGGTTACCAAGTCCTTCAACCAGTTCTCTCTTACAAAGCCTGGGGAGGCGTACGCAGAGTGACATATATCTACCAAAAAGACTCGCGCTTCCTTAACTTCAATCTATAATTTTCTTTTGCAGATGTTACTGCTTAAAACATATTAATATTTTTAAGTATCTACGCGCATATTATCGTTTTACAATTATATTTAAAAAGAAATCTAAGTCCGAAGACTGAGAGGCAAAATGCTGAAGTACTTTTTTCCTTTACTTTCGTTTCTAAGAACCTTAAAATATGAATAATTAAATTAATATTTTTGATTAACTGACCTATAGTAACCAAAAAGATTTGTAACAGTCTATAGGTACTTAGGACAGACTCAAAATTACCCCGCCTGCGGGGACGTCCACCGCACGATCGCGACAACACAGACATATATAGTCCCTATTCGTCCCGGTACCGCTGCATACGGGGTAGAGTCAGTCCGACCCAGGTCGGGCCTAGCTGAGTTCCTTGCTGGACTCTTCTCAGCTAGGCTAGCTTTAGTGGCCCATCGGCAAAACTCCCAGTAGTCCGATTCCACCCACATCTCAGATTTGGTTGAAGCCGCTCAACCAATCTCACTGGAGCGCACACGCTTAGAGTATTCCAGTGTTTAAAACGCCCGCGTGGTCGTGTCGGAGGTTTCCCCTGGATTGTCCCCAGGCTACTCTCCAACCGCGCACTCTTATTGCTTTATTGGGCCCGGCCTATAAAGCCACAGTCAACTTCAAAAAAAAAACTTATTTTATATTTTTCAACCTTCCGTTTTTACTACAAAGATTTCGGAGTTGATTTCAAACACGTTGATTTTCTGTCATTTTGTAGACAAATATAACATATAAAATGTTATTTTTTTGAACCTGACTGTAGCTTCATAAATCGATAGGAGTGAAATTCGATAAATTTTAGGTAGGCATACATCAAAGCGCTGGTCAGTCAATGCTGACAACAACAGTCTACGTCCAATCTATTTAATCTCCAATTTTATAAAGAGTAAAGATATTAAGGCTCGATGGGTCAGCAAGTTTTGGCTTAAAACGCAAGCGCCTTAGAGGCTGTAAGTCAGTACCTAAATAACACAAATCTAGTCTGTTTTTCTTACGATTATGCATGTCATTAATGGAACTTTATATACTGAAATGCGGTAAATATTTACATTCACATGAGTCGCTTTGGTTTTGAGATAATTAAGCTCTAAGAGTCACAAATATCCGAACTAAATCTTTCATAATAATAGCTCATCATAATCAATCATCATAACCACATTACTCAGTTTATAACTACGATGGTAAAAATAAAAACTTTCCATGCAAATACCTACTTTATCGTCGCTACTATAAGACTCAAATTATTAAATTGTGCAAGTACTAAATAATTTTCATTAACTTTGATTCGACTTAACCGAATGTCATCTGTATAATGGCACGACTCCGAAACGCCAAACGTCAAATATCGTGATATTTACAATTGTCTTAATTCGCCTCACAATACTTCCTTATTGTATCTTGTCCACACGATTCGTAACAACTATGTGCTTATTTCGAGCTCAGACTTACACTGGATCAACTGAGACGAATTTTCGTAAGTCAGCGTGCATTGTAAACATCCATGGACTCTGGAGGCAGATAGGCAATATTGACAGCCACTGACTAACATAATTAAATCTCTCATTTCAAACAGTTACTATGGGTTGAGGGACTCTCCATTTTTTCACATATTATCTATTTATTGTACAATTTTTGAATGGGATTCTTTTTATTTTGCTTCCAATTGTATGCTTACCAATTTTCAAGCCTTTAAGTCATTAATTGAAGGACTTGTCATACAAAGTTCAACCCCTCTTTTCACCCCCTTCCATCCCCAATCTGTATAATTTTTATAGCCTATAGCCTGGCCGAAGATCAATTAAACTTATTAGTGAAGGTTGTATTGAAATCTATCGGCTAGTTTTCGCGTGATGGTGAGACAAATAAACAGACAGACAAACAGACACAAATTTTAAAAACTGTTGAAATGTGTTCTGTTATCGATTCTAAGACCCCTCCATCGATTTTTTTGCTAATATCTTCAATGTACAGATTTTCGAACCTCTACAGCTTTATTATATGTATAGATAATCTAACGGTTTTTACAATTGTATGGTAACACACATACTTGCCCCTACTTCATTAGATATGCGCATACACTCGTACCATACACAGACCTGGAGTTTCGTTTTACAACGCACAAATGTGGCTTCCGCAACCTACATGCTATTCACAACCACTAGCGCCCCCACTCACCCCCTTCACATTGACCCATTTAAGTCATAAATACAAAAAGATACAAAAATAGTTTATTTATACACAGTGCTATTAACATTACCAAACGATTAAATTTATATAAAAAAAGAAAATGTTACAGACACTGCATGACAATAGTACATTACTTACCAAGGGCGGTAAAATAAAGAATGTCTCAGATCGCAGGTATTTGACGCCCGAGCCGAAGGCAAGGGCGATAATTATGCGATCTGAGGCTTTCTTAATTACCGCCCGAGATAAGTACAAAATTTTATGTCACCCTCTGGCCAGGAAGTGGGATTTTCCGCGCGCGGAGCGTGCGGTAATTGCCACTTTATGGCCAGGTGTGACATAAAGTAAATTAAAATACTTTTCTGTGACCCCTACACTAGGCTAGGCCTATATGGCAGGCTGACACAAGATCCGATTGCCATTTAACTGAATATCTTGCGCTAAAGACAAAAACATTATAAACTAAGAAGAATGTACTGAAAATAAACCAATCGTGGAGTTGAAATTTAAAAAGGACTTTTAATAATTATTTGATAGGAAGGTACTCGTCGTAAGTGTAACGGTATGAGTGTGTTATTAATAAGCGAGTTTGTGTATGTATTAATTAGCGTGTAGAGTGGGTGAGAGGTGTGTAAATTTATTTATTTGATTATTTTTTCTGTTTCATAATAGTTTAAAGAGCTTAACCAATTGTAAGTAAATTAACCAACTAATGTACTATTAATCCAAAAATGAAATCCACAACATGCTTCGTCAATTGTAAGTTACAGTTTTTACCATCCTTGTAGTACGAGTTTTTAAGTCACAGGCTTGATTTACCTTCCTATATATGAACAAGCACATATGGGTACCCAGTCTTTTTGCAATGCAAAATTTGCAATAATAAGTTCACGTAATCCCAGTTCAGGATACACTGGTGCATTTCAAGTTTTCGTAGCTGTCACACTCCAGAATATTCAAATACCGTGTGAATTTAAACAGAATCAATATAAGCTAGTTTAGACTTACAGGATTCTAACTATGGACCTATATAATCCTATGTAGGCTTATAAGATACTTACGTAAAAGCGATATTAGTCTAAGTCATCTTAAATTAGTTTTGGGTAAGATTACTTTAAATACAAACAGCATTCAATAAGACTGATATTAGAACGATATTAGCATATTTACTCTTATAATTGGTGCCCAAATCCGGGCTTAGACGATGATATAGAACAGGGTAGGCGAGCCAATGGCACGCGTGCCATTGAAGGCACGCGGCACAATATTTTGGGCACGTCGCCGATCATAAAACATGTGTAAATGAATAACATTAAAAACTCGGTTAGAAACCGTTTGACAGATGAATCCAGTTCACCATGCATTTTGCTAAAAGTAACATCTTACAACCCTAACATAAATTGTTTGTCATCTAACCTGCAGCAACAGAAGTCACTAATTTTACAGTAATTTAATTTATGCTTGTAATAAAAACATTCCAAAATGTACCTTTTTTGTTTACTTTATTTAATAAAGAGTTTTGATAGTATTTATTATTATTATATTCCAAATAATCAGAAAGTCAAATTATTTGATAGCACGGCACGTCAATGACCCCATTAAACATTCTTTAGAAAAATTGGCACGTTGATGCATAAAGGTTCGCCTACACTGATATAGAATCAATATAAGAGCAAAAAAATTTAGTCTTGAGACTTTTATAAGCCTGGTTTTTGCTGGTTGGGCGGTGACTGCGACCATCCTTAGTGATATTGTCGAGCACACGGGCGGAGAGCGCCCGCGGGACCCAAACACGCTGTTATAACCAAACTTGGGCTTCGGTTAATTTGGCAATTTCAGTTAATTCCGGCGAGTTACTGTTCGTACTTTAATGCAAGTTGCTGCAATTGTTCTTTGGCTAAGTTGGCAAAAATTAAGGAAGTTCTGCTTACAAATTTTAGTAGCTAGTGCAATGTTAAAATTAATTGTGATTTGGGAATGGAATGGATTTTGAATCGCAAATGAGGTCACCTATGTCACGGTACAAAGGATAATACTTTGGATTTTTATCACACCGCTAATCAGTAATACGTATTTAAACTATACACATTCTAACGCTTACACGTCATACAACCAAGAGCAAATAAAATGGATATATTTCGTATCGAATTTTCATACAAATTGTCAGTGTAAAAAACAAATCTTGTTATTAGGTGGATTTTGGTATCATCTTGAACTTACACATTCAAAAGAAAAATCTTCTTTTAAATACACTCAAGAGCAAAAAAATGGGTATACTTTCAATGGAAATTCAATACAAAGTGTACTCATTATTTTTGCTCTTGAGTGTAAATGGGAATAACACTCGGCGCGAGTCAGACTTTTTTTTTATACAACGCCGGTGGCAAACAAGCGTACGGTCCACCTGCTGGTAAGCGGCCACCGCAGCCTATAGACGCCCGCAACTCCAAAGGAGTCACGTACGCGTTGTCGACCCTTTATAAAATTTGAGGATGCACTGTGTTGTCAGCAGAAGGGACAAATTGCAAAATACGGGTTTTTTATTCTGGGTTACTTTACAGTTAAAAAATAAACAGTAGTTTATTTACCTATATCAAACATGCCAAATTGGACCAGAAGTAGAACAAAGACATTGCCATTGGCTAGTTAAATAAAACGTTTCGTCCCATTTCAGCGCGGCCCAGAATTTCATTCAGCGCGCTCGTTCAATATTTTCATTCAATATTTTTAATCGGCGGAAAAAACACAATGGCCGGCGAGCAACGGGCGATCGTCGTTTTTTACGATTCGAAAACGAAATCCTTATAGTTTCCTCATGTCTGTCCATCCGTCCGTATGTCATAGCCGATTTACTCGAAGACTATAAGCACTACAATTATGATATTAGAAAGTGTATTCTATGAACAGCTACATATCCAACCCAACATACCTATCCAACCCTAGATTACTTAAAGATGTTAACAAATATTTTATGTCATGTAATAATTATGACTACGCCTTGTGATAAGTACTTTCTTGTTGTTTACCAATGAACTGAATGTAATGTAAGTCTTAGTCCGAACTCTAGCTGTAAATAAGCCATTCATGGCTTTAGCAGTTAGGTAATTTCAAACTCTGCGCTAAATTATTTGGAACTTTAATAATAAAAAAAAAAACATAAAAGTGATGTGAAATTACAAAAAGATATTTAATTAAGTGGGGGGGGGGACTCCATACATGTAGCCGGTGGGTGGGTATCTATGGATACGCCTGTAAAAATGAATGTCAACCGTTGGTGTAAAAAGTGTAGCCCCCTCCTCTAATTTCTTTTTACTGCCAACTATTTCGTAGTTTCCAAAAAACCATATGTAGAGGAAAGTGCCTACAAGGCGGGGTCCTTGCAGTGAAAGTATTAAAATGTATCATCGCTACCTGTAAACAAACCGACATCTTTTAATACTGCATTAACAGATCTAGGTTAAGTGGCATCTGCATCTGACGGTTACATTATACCCGGCTAATAAGCTAAATAATTACTAGAAAGTCTGTTTCACGATACACGTGCCTATTAGTTCCGTACCCGTTTTGCTCGCACTTTCTGACACTTTAATGTTGGCATATGTGGAAGCGAGCGGGAGAAACGTTAATATGGTATCAAACCAATTGAGTGAAGTAGACCTTTAACTGGACCCGTAATGGGCTTTGTCCGGCTGAAAA
This sequence comes from Epiblema foenella, assembly GCA_963556455.1. NCBI lineage: Eukaryota > Metazoa > Arthropoda > Insecta > Lepidoptera > Tortricidae > Epiblema > Epiblema foenella. Next base: position 23,823,046 of record OY747105.1, read on the forward strand.
AAGTTGCATAAAAATTTATTTATACGCTACAATAGCGAAGAAGCAAGAGGCAAATGGATCAATAGCATTTTTTTTACATGGTTAAGGCCTTATCGATACTTGCAAATTAACTATTACTATTTCCTTACAAAAATTACCTATACATTTAATATAGGTAACTTTCGTAATGAAATAGTAGGAATTAGAATATACTTAGTCATAATTAAGGCCTTCACTGTGTACAAAAAATTGGTATTTACCCAAGTAGTGAGAATTTTCACACAGAAACAACGTCTGGCGGTCTGCTTAAAGAAACCATACATGGTGCTAATCCCCATGTCGTGGTGCAGATGGAGGTGCGACTGGTACCACGGGGCACCAGTCGCCTACGGAGAAAACGTTCTGAATGACCTGAAGCGGCTTGAGCGATGTCATAGGCACGTGAGCAAAAGCTACACTTGCATAATTGGATTCAGATTGGATTCAGTTTGTCTTTCAATACTTTATGTCTATGGCAAATAATTTCTGATCACGTCTCCAATGTCGCCCTGTATGGTAAACATGTACATACATGTATATTACATTACTAGTGGCTCTGTGAGCTGTAGAAATCGTGAGTGAGTTTTTTTATCATTTCCAAAATCTGACATTATAAAAATGATCAATTATGAATGTCGAACCTGCTAACAAAATTTCACGAGAAGCGGTTGAAAAATGCGACCTGTAAAGGAGAACAAACCGAAATTCGGACGCAGAAACTTACAAAATCTTTGAAATAAAAATTGTTTTTGAAAATTTCCAAAAACTGACAGGCTAAAAAATTTTTATATAATTACCGGACCTGCTCACAAAATTTCACGAGAATCGGTTGAGAATTGCGACCTTTTTTTTTTCAATTTAGGCATATTACATGCACCTATGAATGTCAAAAAACTACCACCGGTTCATAAAATAAACCTCTGCCTCGAGAAGAACCGGCGTAAGAAACTCGGCGAGGTGGCATGTTTTTAAAACAACGTACAATGTATATAAAATAACAGTATTATAATACCACAGAATTACAATGCTACAATAGAGAACATATATATATATTTGCTCTGAAAATATTTAGGACAAAATATTTCTGTTAGATTAGTGTACACGAGAACAAACGGAAATCCGGAAATCCGGAATCTGGACATACGAAAGCATTTTTGTCGAAACTGAATCAAAGACCCTTCGTTTCACTCGGTCAATAAGATATGCATGTAATGTGAGTTTGGTGTGCATCCTCTCATGAAATACACCGTTTTTTCGTCCCAAGCACAAGTTGTTCATTTTGCAAGTTTTATCGCCAGCGAAGTAAAGTTCTACTAACAGTTCAGCCGGTGTTGATTCAGCAACTTTGTCCTTAGTTATTTATTATTATTGAGTCTGGACTCTTCCGCGTCGAGCGAAGGACGATGCTTCGACTTTCCTGAGGATTAATTAAACAAATGTTTCATTCATTTATTTATTTAAACTTTATTCTACAAAAATAAAACATATGGTACCGACATTTGATTCGCTACCAGTCAACCTTATGGCACCGTAGACAAGGATTATGAAACTTGGTATACAATACTGACTTCTGTAAGCAGAATTGGCTGCTTTATCCAATGGATGGGTGGCTATTATCGATTTGCGCGTGCATGCTTATTCATGGTAGGTGCAATTCAAATTAAACAAACGTATTAATTGGATTACTTACTTGTTATATTGATATTCCTTCACTTTATCAACTCACCATTACATTTAGTAACTTAGACTAATTTGTAGCACACAGTGTATACAGGGCAACAGCTTTATTATCAACTTCTTCTTCCACTTGCTAGAACAAGACTGACTGCCGCTACTTTCGGCAGGCTAGGTTTCGACTTTATGACAGTTATTTTTCCCACCATTACTATCGACCAATCAGAACGCTACAGGCAGATTGGTCGACAGCGCCAAAGTGTCAGTGTCATTTTAGTCAAAACACATCCTTTTAATATAAATTAAAGCTATGTATGCTAATAATCATGCATATTTAAGTATTTATTATATAATTGCTTACACTTCTCTCTACTCTTTTTTGCGCGCCTCAATAAAAGTACACAAATAGTACAGTTATAATAGCAAGAAATACCTCTGCTTGTTTAACCTAACCTAGGCTAAACAACACGCTGTCTTATAGCCAATAATAATGGTGTAATCATCCCACTAAATCTCACTGCTAGATACAGGCCTCCCATACATGAGAAGCCTATTTAAGGCCGGCAACGCACTTGCAACTCCTCTGGTGTTGCAGGTGTTTATGGGCGACGGTCATCATCATCATCATTTCAGCAGAAAGACGTCCACTGCTGAAAATAGGCCTCCCCCAAGGCTCGCCATTTAGACCGGTCCTGTGCCGTTCGTTTCCACCGGATTCCCGCGACCTTCACCAGGTCATCACTCCACCTTCTCGGGGGACTACCGACAGCTCGTCTTCCGGTGCGTGGACGCCAGTCATGCAGTTTCTGGCCCCATCGACCGTCAGTCCGTGGGCGACGGTAATTGCTTACTATCAGGCGATCCGTCTGCTCGTTTGCCCCCTATAACATAAAAAAAGACGGAACTCAGGCCCAGAGCCAGTACAGTTGCATCCTGAAGGATGCCCCGGGTCCGCTACCTAACCCCAATATTTGGGGATGGCACTTGTTTTTACGGAAGTGCCAACTGACCTTCTAACTCAGGGGGAAACTGGACCTTATTGGATTAGGCTTGACTGTTAGAAGTTCTCTGAAGTCTTCTGAAGTTTTGACCATGGAGACTTTTTACATATCCTTTTATTTTCTTTTGTAATCATATTTTAATTTGACACTCGAGACTTTTTACATCTCTTAGTTATATGTTAAGTTTATACTATAAAAATTTATTATAGACCCTGAGACTCTATACATGTCTCTGCAAACGTGTGCCCAGGTTATTCGTCTGATGTATTGTTCACTTATTGCTGTGTGCTTTCACTATAGGTGCTAACTATGTTTTTGACTTGTAAAAGAGCCCTTGAGTGAGGCCTACTTACAGAATAAATGTTTGATGTTGATGTTTGATGTTCTCAAGCTACCCGAAGGCCTCTAGCATGGCTTAACGACTGCTATCATACAGCAGCCGGGATCAACGTGCTTTCCAAAGAAATGATTATCGAGTAATATGGCAAAGAAAATAATTTTGTAGTCAGACCGTTCCCCGGTGGCCCATATTTAATTTGTACGACAGAATTGTGCCGGCTGCGGTGGACCGCACGCCGCTGCGCGTGAAGGCTGCACCGCGAGAAAAAACAACCACACGCTGGATTACCGTTCCACATGGCTTTTCAATTGCACAGCTTGAAATTGTGATAAAACCATACTATGTAACTCTGTGGATTTTGCATATTAGTATGGTTAACGACGTAAAAAACAAGTCATTGTGAAGAATAAGATATCAGCTAACAAAATTTCAATAGAATCGATTGAGAAATGAGACGAGTGCCTTTACCATGAGTTTACATGACAGTACTCGCTAGCGACTGCGTAAAAAATTGGATGAGCAAAAGCACAGCGCCTCTGGCGGTTACGCAGTAGAACTAAGAATCGGCATATTAAATCGTTTACGCAGTCGCTAGCGAGTACGGTCATGCAAACTCATGGTAAAGACACTGTAGGAGAGGATGGATTTCTTGGTAGTGTAGTGAGGTCACACCCTTATGACGCAGCTGTCCAAAGCTGATACACATCTGACGTAAACTTAATAATATTTTCCTTTGTTTCTGGAACTAAGGAATCCAATCGCCCGTGACATATAGATTCCAAGAAAATAATCACTACATAGTATAAAACAAAGTCGCTTTCTCTGTCCCTATATCCCTATATCCCTATGTATGCTTAAATCTTTAAAACTACGCAACGGATTTTGATGCGTTTTTTTTTTAATAGATAGAGTGATTGAAGAGGAAGGTTTATATGTATAATAACATCCATTAAATAGTGCACCCGTGCGAAGCCGGGGCGGGTCGCTAGCATTAAATAAATCATGACCATTTCTATTGCGCATTACGCATTCTTTATATACCAAACTTTAGTATAAATGCTGTTTATTTTTACCTAATAAAAATTAGTATTTCCTCGACTCTTGAGTTGTCGTTATCTACCCGAACGCCCTACACTTCATGGTGACCCTGCCAGGATGGACTGCTCAAGGCAGCCTCAGTTTAATAACCAACCGTGAACCATCTGCATAAGGTACACTTCAGTAGCACGGTCAATAATACTAACAGCACAGTTGCTCATCGCTTACTATATTGTAAGTTAGAACGATCAAACCTATGCACTAATTCCGTCTAGAATTCCGTCCCTCGGGTCGCAGCCGGCAGGCTTAATGCTGAGATGTACCTTCGTGTAAGCCTGCCTGACAGGCGATATAAATATTGAAATATCTAGCTCTGGTATTAGGCGCAACTTTTAGGTAAGACTGGAGTTAGTGGGAGGATTTAGGAGATGTCAAATTTAATGACTAATGAGATTCGAAGGGCTTAGATTCCTACAAATAATTATATACTTGCAAACTATGCACAAACAACCGTAGTTAATAGCAGTGTTTATAAATAGGTACGTACCAATATAAGATATAGATTTAGATTACAAAGAGAGCGGAGTGACCGCGCACATAATCTCAAATATTAGAGATTTCGCAACAAAAAGAAGAAAATTTTATATGTACTTTTTTTTTTAAATAAATAGTTCTAAATTTTTTTTTTTATTTCTAATTGATGTTCTTTGTATTAATAATGTCAACAATTAATATTTTGAAGTACTACAAAGCATGGTGTAGGTTTAAGAATGTATAATTGACAAGTTATATCGGTCATTCTACTTTTTCATGACCAGTTTCCTATTACAAAAAAAACTATGATATGTATTGAATTAGTGTACAAAAATAGGATTTCGAAATAGTACCTGAACCTAATAAAAGGATTTTTTAGGTAAAATACTTAAATATTAACATATTGCTGTAAAAGGTGGGTAACACAGAGGTAAAAACCATTTTTTCATACAAATAATGAGACATCTAAGGACCACTGAGTTACTCGGTTTATGGATATTAGCTGTGGTTCGTTAATTACGGAAGTGATACTGCAATTAAACCTCTTTCCAAATAACAATACAAAAATATGAAATGAGGGTCAACTATTCCAAAATCAGCAACTCGAAAAAAGTGTCTGAAAACTATGTAGTATGTACATGAAAAAGTAGAATGGCCTATATATATTATTATTATTTAATAGGTAAATACTTGATCAAATTTCTGCGTAAGTAAATACTGAAAGAAGGAGAGGTCAGAAGTTCTCGCAACCGACAGGCGTGTATGAAGAGATTGAAGCACAAAGTATTTAAGGACAAAGGCATACGAGCGTGAGTATACGTATGTATGTAAATATGATACAGTATTCTAAAATACTGACGACCGCTTTACCCTAGTTGATAGTGACCCTGCCTTCGAAGCTGGAGGTCCCGGGTTCGAATCCCGGTCAGGGCATGTATTTATGTGACGAACACGAATATTTGTTCCTGAGTCTTGGATGTATTCTATATATTTAAGTATCTATTTATCTATATAAGTATCTATATCGTCACGGTACCCATAGTACAAGCTTTGCTTAGTTTGGGACTAGGTTGATTTGTGTAAGATTGTCAAAAAAAAAATACTATAAATACCAAGGCATAATCTATAAATCGATTACATGTATAAATCGCAACCATTAGGGTCGCTAGGCCAGTTACGCGGCCTACGTCAGTTTTCGGCCTGCACGAAGTTTTTTCAGTTAAATATATTTATGTCTTTACATGCCCTAAAGAAATAGTGAGTCGTATGCGTTTTAATTAGTAGCTATTGAATGGGAATATGTTTTAGTTCATCATCTCATCCAAGTGGCCGCAAACGCATCAAATTAACAGGCCGTAAACCCACCTACCGACCCTATAATTATCTCGTTTTTATAATAAGTTACCCGATGAAATTTTGAATTTACCCTTTCCAGCTCTTAAAAATTACCTAAAAAAAACATTGATGTCAAAGGCTTATTATAGGGTTGAGGACTATCTAACAGACAGAAATGCATGGCTCAAACCAAATACCTAAATAGCGTAAATAGTCTAATATTTTCATTGTATCTAGTTGACACATTTCTTGCAGGAAAGCATATCAAACGATTCGACATGTTTTGTTTTCTTGTGTAACTACACATTGTAAATACCTATTGTTATTTTTTCCTCGTTTTTCTTTCAATTCTCTTTTGTTGTGTACCATTTACATTTACTTAAGTAGGTTAAGTAGTATCATTGTAATAAGCATATTTTGGAGAAAATGACTGACTGTCGAGTTTCTTTCGGCGTTTCTTCTCGGCAGTGGTCTCATGAGAAACGCTAGTCGTTTTTGACTTGTAAAAGTGCCTTTGCGGCCTACTTGCAGAATAAAGTTCATTTATTTCATTTCATTTATCTCGTGTAGCGGTTAAAAAAAATTGAACTCTTTATTTCATATATATTACATTAGAATTCATGTTCTTAACTACTAATATTAACATTAAAGATTATTTGAGTTAAGGAGCCGCTTAATAAATAGTGACACAACATATTAAATTAAGTAGGCACATTTAGGTTTAGGTATGTGCAGTTTTTTAACATTTCTCTCTTAAGGATATTGCGAATTTGTTTACTACTTTTATTACTAATATCTGTTAGGAGTTCTGTCGGAAACCTCAATATACTTGGGAGGATACTAGACCAGACCCTTTGTCCGTATTCATTATTTCCTTGGTGATTCATAGACAGGTAGATTTGCTAAGTTACGTAAGGTGTTCGATCTTATACTTAGTTACACATGTGTAACTGTCCCAAATAAAAGAAAGTTATTCGCTCGTAATACTACCGTAACTCGTACATACACAATCATACACGCACACGGACACACAACAAACACACGCACGCACACTTTCACTTGTACTCTCAATATAATATACTTTTCTGTGTCCATTGCTGTTAATTATAAGGTCAGCATCTATGTATTGTTAAGGGATGTTTAGTGTTGCACTGGCCGTTATTTTATAAGGTTCTGGCAGAATACCAGCGCTGTGGCATGCCACAGCATTTATGCTGAGCCAGCGCCTATTCTCTGCCACGACACATGGCGTATCTGATTAGTTTCTAAGTCTTAGTTCTTAAGTAGTTGCATGTTAATACTTATATACTGTCAGAGTTAATATTTTATTTAATTGTAGTACTGTTTTATGCCATGTATGTTGAGCAACTCGAAAAAAGTGTCTGAAAACTATGTAGTATGTACATGAAAAAGTAGAATGGCCTATATATATTATTATTATTTAATAGGTAAATACTTGATCAAATTTCTGCGTAAGTAAATACTGAAAGAAGGAGAGGTCAGAAGTTCTCGCAACCGACAGGCGTGTATGAAGAGATTGAAGCACAAAGTATTTAAGGACAAAGGCATACGAGCGTGAGTATACGTATGTATGTAAATATGATACAGTATTCTAAAATACTGACGACCGCTTTACCCTAGTTGATAGTGACCCTGCCTTCGAAGCTGGAGGTCCCGGGTTCGAATCCCGGTCAGGGCATGTATTTATGTGACGAACACGAATATTTGTTCCTGAGTCTTGGATGTATTCTATATATTTAAGTATCTATTTATCTATATAAGTATCTATATCGTCACGGTACCCATAGTACAAGCTTTGCTTAGTTTGGGACTAGGTTGATTTGTGTAAGATTGTCAAAAAAAAAATACTATAAATACCAAGGCATAATCTATAAATCGATTACATGTATAAATCGCAACCATTAGGGTCGCTAGGCCAGTTACGCGGCCTACGTCAGTTTTCGGCCTGCACGAAGTTTTTTCAGTTAAATATATTTATGTCTTTACATGCCCTAAAGAAATAGTGAGTCGTATGCGTTTTAATTAGTAGCTATTGAATGGGAATATGTTTTAGTTCATCATCTCATCCAAGTGGCCGCAAACGCATCAAATTAACAGGCCGTAAACCCACCTACCGACCCTATAATTATCTCGTTTTTATAATAAGTTACCCGATGAAATTTTGAATTTACCCTTTCCAGCTCTTAAAAATTACCTAAAAAAAACATTGATGTCAAAGGCTTATTATAGGGTTGAGGACTATCTAACAGACAGAAATGCATGGCTCAAACCAAATACCTAAATAGCGTAAATAGTCTAATATTTTCATTGTATCTAGTTGACACATTTCTTGCAGGAAAGCATATCAAACGATTCGACATGTTTTGTTTTCTTGTGTAACTACACATTGTAAATACCTATTGTTATTTTTTCCTCGTTTTTCTTTCAATTCTCTTTTGTTGTGTACCATTTACATTTACTTAAGTAGGTTAAGTAGTATCATTGTAATAAGCATATTTTGGAGAAAATGACTGACTGTCGAGTTTCTTTCGGCGTTTCTTCTCGGCAGTGGTCTCATGAGAAACGCTAGTCGTTTTTGACTTGTAAAAGTGCCTTTGCGGCCTACTTGCAGAATAAAGTTCATTTATTTCATTTCATTTATCTCGTGTAGCGGTTAAAAAAAATTGAACTCTTTATTTCATATATATTACATTAGAATTCATGTTCTTAACTACTAATATTAACATTAAAGATTATTTGAGTTAAGGAGCCGCTTAATAAATAGTGACACAACATATTAAATTAAGTAGGCACATTTAGGTTTAGGTATGTGCAGTTTTTTAACATTTCTCTCTTAAGGATATTGCGAATTTGTTTACTACTTTTATTACTAATATCTGTTAGGAGTTCTGTCGGAAACCTCAATATACTTGGGAGGATACTAGACCAGACCCTTTGTCCGTATTCATTATTTCCTTGGTGATTCATAGACAGGTAGATTTGCTAAGTTACGTAAGGTGTTCGATCTTATACTTAGTTACACATGTGTAACTGTCCCAAATAAAAGAAAGTTATTCGCTCGTAATACTACCGTAACTCGTACATACACAATCATACACGCACACGGACACACAACAAACACACGCACGCACACTTTCACTTGTACTCTCAATATAATATACTTTTCTGTGTCCATTGCTGTTAATTATAAGGTCAGCATCTATGTATTGTTAAGGGATGTTTAGTGTTGCACTGGCCGTTATTTTATAAGGTTCTGGCAGAATACCAGCGCTGTGGCATGCCACAGCATTTATGCTGAGCCAGCGCCTATTCTCTGCCACGACACATGGCGTATCTGATTAGTTTCTAAGTCTTAGTTCTTAAGTAGTTGCATGTTAATACTTATATACTGTCAGAGTTAATATTTTATTTAATTGTAGTACTGTTTTATGCCATGTATGTTGTGGGTATGAATAAAGAGTTTATCTATCTATCTATCTATCTACATGGCAAATTTTAATAACAAAATCAATTTAAACCAACTACGTTCATACACCGACTATAAAACCGCACAATTTCGTTCAAATCGCGCACACATAAATTCCCCCTCCGCAATATATTGCCAACTTAACGTGTCCAACTTGATTTTTTAAGGCGGCTGTCTCCAGCCAGTCACGTGCCGGTTTTACAGCCGCCTCAGCTGGCAGGTTGGCAGCATTGGCCAATTGGAAAAAAAAACCATTCCGTTTAATATTTCATCCGGCCGGGTCAAAGGTTTCGGAAGTTTTCCGCTCGTGTTCTGTTTTGTGGCTGATTTATATATAATGCGGTTAAATAATGAATACACTTGACGTTATTGTGTGCTCAAGCTTTATTGTGCTTGTTTGATGGTTTATATTATTGTGACAAGGAATAATAGGATTAATACAGCCATATAGCCAGTTGTGTTCAGCCAGTTGTGGTACAACTTCACAAAACGTTCCTTGAGTGCACTAAGAGTACAATATAATAATGCATGTTGAAGCTGCCATGGCGATGTAGTGCGTCTGGCATGTTTGCCTTGAACAGAGTAGACGATTTTTTCGCTTTGATGCGAAAGCGACAGTGGTCCTTTCTGAATAGGCTGAGTAACTCAGGTAACACAATTGTTTCTAACATATTCACCAGCTGTTACTTGGATATTGTATCCTCCATTTCAAATATATAAAGGACCGGACGACGTAGTGTACTTGTAGACTTAAGCAATTTAATTTTTAATTATTTCTGTAATTTCTCTAATAATTTATGTTTCTGTAATTGTAATTGTGATGGGATTATTGCCTAAATAAAGAATTATTTTATTTATTTATTTTTTTTTATATACGACCGGGACGACCGGTTTAGCCTGGTGGGTAGTGCGAATCCCGGTCAGGGCAAATATTTGTGTGATGATCATGAATATTTGTTTCTGAGTCTTGGATGTTTTCAATGTATTTAAGTATTAAATATATCGTCGTCTAGTACCCATAACACAAGCCTTCTTGAGCTTACTGCGGGGCTAGTTCGATTTGTGTAAGATTGTCCTCTAATATTTATTTATTTATTTATTTATTTTTATATTATTGTGACAAACAATAATAGGATTAATAAAGTCATATAGACGACCGGTTTAGCCTAGTGGGTAGTGCACCTGCCTGTGAAGCTGACGGTCCTGGGTTCGAATCCCGGTGAGGGCAAATATTTGTGTGATGAGCATGAATATTTGTTTCTGAGTCTTGGATGTTGTCTATGTATTTAAGTATTTATATCTATTAAATATATCGTCGTCTAGTACCCATAACACAAGCCTTCTTGAGCTTACTGTGGGGCTAGTTCGATTTGTGTAAGATTGTCCTCTAATATATATTTTTTTTTATATACAGTTAAAAATAAAAGTCGTTTCTCCTGTGGTCAATATTATAGTTAACGAGTTATGTTTCTTATTAGCTTTATAGGTAAAAAAATAAGTTGTGTAATACAAATAGTTTGTATCTTTACAGTGTCAAATATATAAACGGAGATACAAGCAAATTGTATTGCATGTATTTGAAAGTCACAAAAAGGCAAACAGAAACTAGTCAAGACATGTTGGTTGCCGACAAGAACGGCTCCACAAAAAGTAAACTGTGAGTGAGGTTTTGCTGACCATCTGTCGCATCGCTAGGGGTGTATTTCGATTCATCGCTGTTACATATTTACCGCGTTTGAATTTATTTTCAATACCACGTCGAATCACAGGACTCCAGAATAATGTCACTTAACTTTTAAAGCAACATATAAAAAAAATTACACAATTATAACAAAATTAATGACATACAGTCAAGATACACTTGCAAAGTTCACATCATCATCATCATTTCAGCCGAAAGACGTCCACTGCTGAACATAGGCCTCCCCCAAGGCTCGTCATTTAGACCGGTCCTGTGCCTGTGCAAAGTTCTATCTATTACAAATATTACAACATCAGTAAAGTTAGAGATGTATAAGGTCTCAAGATTAAACAAGGAGTATACTTAATGAAATTAATATAATATCCCAGATATGTACATGGTCTCTGAGCGTCAAAATTAAGATTAATTTAATATTGTTAGAGATGATATGGTCTCTAAATCACTGATAATAAAAACGAATCCACAACAGGATGACGTCTCTCGTCAATCCCCTATAAAAAGACACTAGAATTAACGTATTCACTATAAACCGTTTACATTCCAAGATGAAATAATACTCGATTATATTTTAACGTGTCTAAGGAATTGGAAGGTGACCTAGGCGACCTAGATCCCGCGGGTCAACGACCTCCTCCCTATGATGCATTGGGGTGTTTTAAGACTCCAGACATAGGAACTATGCAACGGCGTGCCTCGCTCATGAATTATGTGTATTACCTCCAAAAATATGAATATTATAAATGTGGAATTCTTTATATGTATGACATTAATTTTGTTATAATTGTAAACTCGAAATTATTATTCCTTCTTGAACTGTAAATTAATATTTTGACATGAAAAATGTATTAGTTATTATAGTCACACTTTCTTAAATTGTAAATTAATATTTTGACATGTAAAAGTGCCCTTGTGGCCTATTTGCAGAATAAATGTTTATATCCGATAATGGTATCGGATGACTAAACTGACTAATATCGCTAAGGATCACATTTCATAGAAACTCATAGATAGTAGTCCTTCCATCCTGAAATACGGTGACGTTAAATATCAAATTAGCGCCAATCGTGAATGGTCAAGTAGGAATGTTTTTAAATCGACTGTGTAGTTGATGCTCGATTTACGATTTTCATCTAAACTTTAATTTTGCCGAAAATTATAATCTAATAAAAAATATGACGACCGCTTTAGCCTAGTTGGTAGTGACCCTGCCTTCGAAGCTGGAGGTCCCGGGTTCGAATCCCGGTCAGGGCATGTATTTGTGTGACGAACACGAATATTTGTTCTTGAGTCTTGGATGTTTTCTATGTATTTAAGTATCTATTTATCTATATAAGTATGTATATCGTCACTTGGTACCCATAGTACAAGCTTTGCTTAGTTTGGGACTAGTTTGATTGGTGTAAGATTGTCCAAAGATATTTATATACGTGCATGTGAAATGATTTTTTTTTCCACCCGAAAACAAAACACAAAGGCATTTTGAAGGAGCTCTTCACAAACGATTTCGACTGACGTATAATCGATTAATGAAGTAGTTTTTAATAACATGGTAGATTTTTCACCTATACCTTTGGTAGAGGGGTAAGTATATACATGACGTCTCCAGTCGTAAATAGTCTAAGCCTAGAGTCTGTCTAGTGAAAGCTGAACCTGACAAAAACCGCCAAAATCAAAAAATCTTCATATGGTATTATCGATCAAAGTAGGAATAAACGATTTTGATACTTTTCGTATTTAATTTCGGTGGGCATGGGGGGGACTAAAGCAAACTCGTACTTTTTTAGAGCTCCGCACCCGAAGGGTCAAAACGGAACCCTATTGCTGTCACTCACGCGTCCGTCCGTCATCTGTCACACGCTTGCAACTATAGTCTTAAAAAAATTCACATTATAAGCAGTTTGGCGGTCTAAAGCCATATGTAAATAGCCATAGAGGTAAAGAAGCGCGAAAACAAACTTAATTTTGCGGTTGGTTCGGAACCATTTGTGAGCTCTTTTAGTAAATAGAAAGTCAGGAAGTAAAATTAAAAAGCTTTTATTCTCTTTATTTATTTATCTTCTTAGACTAGGTTTGTATAAAATTTCTAAAAAAGTAAAATATAAAAATACACTTACAAAATATAAAAAACATTATAAAAACCTAGCCTAGAGTGCCGCCGGCAGCGAGGCAGGGCCTAAGCTACCGGTGGTTAGGACGACAGAGAGAGGAACCTCCTGACCATCCGCGCCGTGTCCAGGAGTACCGCCTTCTGAATCTGACCCTTGACCCAGCCATCTAGCGAGAATCTCTTGAGGTGTTGGTTGAGACTCTTCGTTATTAAACCGTTCGCAGAAACGACTATCGGGACAATGGTCATTGAATCAACATCCCACATGGCGGTTACCTCGTGTGCCAAGTCTAGGTACTTGCTGAGTTTGTCCTTCTCGGCCTTCACGAGATTCTCGTCATGGGGGATGGTGATGTCAACGAGCACTGCCTGGCGTTTCGATCGATCTATCAGCATGATATCAGGCTTATTGGCTACAATAGTCCTGTCCGTGATGACAGATCGACCCCAATAGAGCGTGGCACGACCATTTTCGAGAACTGGCGCAGGTGTATTTTATTTTATTTATTATTAAGAACTGTATTCAAAATCGGATTCTAGGTACTCCACTTCCATTGACTCATCTACTGCCAGACTCATCGTCACACACACTTATAATAAATGGTTCGAGTTCTTGAGTTATTCCGTCCCTGGCTTTGTATTGACCTTCAATATTTAGAACATGATCAGTCATCTTCTTCCAATGATCGGGTGTTATACTGTCAAAAGCCTCTTTAATAATTTTTTCAACTTCAGCTGCTGATGTGGCAATATTTTTACTTGCGATTTTTCTCTTTGCCGAATTCCAGATAAGCTCAATTGGGTTAAGGTCACAATGATAGGGTGGAAGTCTTAAGACCTCATGACCATGTTCCCTTAGCATTTCATCTGCTTCATAGGTTGGGTCTGGTTTGTGTTTCTGTACCAAGACAAGAAGTTCTTGAATGGTATAATAATCTTCATAATGAATTTTATTGGAACGAAGCCACTGTTGTATTTGTGCTTTCCGGCTGTTGGTATTTGGTGCCTTATTAATTTGCACCGTGTGGTAGCTCGCATTGTCCATCACAATAACACATGGTTCGGTCAGGTTGGGAATAAGCTTCTCACATAACCACTTATTAAAATTTGTGGCATTCATATCATAGTGGTAATCAGCTTTTATCGATTTTGTGCTAAATGTCAATAAACTATTAGGCACAAAACCATCTTCTGATCCAGCATGCACGATAATAAATCGTTTCCCAGGTGAGATATGGTCAACTACACCTTGGGTGAAAGGCCCCTGCCACGACTTTTTAGCTTTGTAGTTTTGATGAACGTAGGTCTCATCCAAATATATAATTTTTTTACCTTCAGCACGTTTTGATGCAATCGTCCTTAAGAAGCGGTGACGCCAAGCTGCTATATCAAAACGCTCTATGAGAATTTTCCGTTGATTAACATTCTGTTTAAACTCATATCCATTCGCGACTAGAATTTGCCGTAAAGTTTCTACGCATCCAGTAAAATTGATGCTTTCTCGTAACTCTGCTAAGAGACACCTGAGTGTAGGCACTTGCTTCTTAACGATATAAAATTCGTTTATTTTATTTCGAATAGCTTGTATGTCAAAGCTATCTAAATTGGATACTGTTGCCTGGCGAGGTCTCTTCTTTCCTGGAGTACTGAAGACACCGTGGTTTACTTTTCCTTCATTGTTTATTCGCTTCAATGTTGAAAAACTGAGATCTGTAAGAAATAATGAAATAAATAGAATACCATTTACAAATACAATTTGATATGCCTTACAGTCCGAGAGCTCTAAAAATATTTGGGTTCAAGTTAAATCGGTGGGGTTAAAAATTTGAATGTTTAAGAAATAGCAAAATAGGTAGAAACTCCAATATTCTTTTAAGAACTCATTGAGTGTAAGTCTTCTTCTTCTTCTTTATGTGCCATCTCCATCCCGGAGGTAGGCGACCATTTGCCTATATGTCGACCTATTTGTAGTCATGCGAATTGTTTATGACATCTTTAACTAATAGATGCGAACAGCCCCCTAGTGTTTTACTGAAACTATGAACGTAGTTGATTGAGGTGTGCAATAAAGAGTATTTGTATTATATTGTATTGTAGTTATATTATTCATCTGATGAACTTGATATAATCAAAAGTTGGCAGGTACCTATATATAGGAAAAGACAAGTATTCAATTTATAGTATTTACCGGTCATTGAAGATATTTCCTCTAAGTACTTGTTCTGACTGAGCAAATCGTTTTGCTCCAACTCTTTTAGCTTCTCAAGATTTTCCAAAACGATTTGTTTTTCTTCAGACATGTCAAGCTTATCTGAAAGAAATACTCATTTAAAAACCTATATGAACAGGAAAAGGTAGTAAAATGATAGATAGATAGATATGAAACTTGAAGATACAGAAATAAAAAGTATCAAAATTAATATGCTTTACTAACCTATAAATTCGGTCACAGCATCTAAACACTCTTTTTTCTGTTCGATCAAGGCTTCCCTCTCCTCTTGTTTTTGTTTGTATTTACTTATCATGGTAAAAATAAACTGTCGCACGCCACTTTTGATAGTTTTACCCATGTTCAAGTAGTAAATTTCCAAATAACTCTTCTATTTAAACGCTCGGATGTACAACCTCAACAACGAAGACTTGTTTGTCAATGTCAAAATGACATTCGAAAGGTGTTGCCACTCAAATAATAGGTGGGTTCAGCATTCATTAGACAGACTCTACTAGGCTTTTTGGTAGAATGGGTTGGCTCGAATAGCGCTCGCTCTGTTCTCATTGGATTTTATTTTTAGACTGACGCTCAGAGACCTTATACATATCTGAGGATATTTATTTATTACATTTTATTATTTTCATGTTGACGTGTTATAGATATAGCTCAAAATATCTTATTACGATTAGTGTACCTACTTTATTACCTTTTATCTTGACGCTTAGAGACCTTATACATCTCTAACAAATCTCGATTGTTATTAGTTTCTTAGTCTTATTTTTGACATGTAACACTACATTTAATTAATGATGCTTTGATTATTGTATTATTTTTATTTGATGTACCTAGATAGATTTTGACTTGTGAAAGTGCCCTTGAGGCCTATTTGCAGAATAAATGTATTGATTTTGATATAGCGCCAACGACCTATCACGCAAAATAGGCGCATTATGACATCGAGTTGCGGAAACCTATGATACAATTAGGTATGTGCTGCGCCGGGGAAATTCAGTAGTGTGGTTGACATAAGTTTATGTCATTACTGCTATCGATGATCTCGTGTATTATGATATTATATACGTGTATGTGTTATTTTCGCTCTTCTAGCTGTATTCCTGCACTGCCTGTTATAATTCTTGTAAAAATAGCCTCCTGCTACCCAAAGGTTGTCTGGAAGAGATCGCTTTAAAGCGGTAAGACCGGCTGTTGTTACCATTATGAATGTTACCGAATCTATAAATGTACTCCTATATTAGTGGTGCAATAAAGAATATTATTATTATTATTAATATTACGTCTGACCAGCTCTACTGTCAAGCATGCAATAGAGTTGTTAAGAGCTAGTTTGGCGTAGCCAGCCATATCAGAGCTCACAATAGGGCAAATCCATAATTTGTCACGGTCGCCGTCGTCGAAATCGATGAGGAAGACCATATATATAAAATAATTTTGTTCCGTGGATTTTTTTAAATTCCCTTGAACTTGATGTGATGATAATGTTTATTATTCACGAGTATATTTTGCCAAAAGATACCAAAAAATATTGATATATCAGATAAAATATTATTATTAGGGTGGATCAACTATTCTTTGTTGCTCGTTGCCAAGGTTACGTCTCCTCAGTCACTCTTTAAAACCGTGATTTTAAAGCGTTTAAGTCTACCAAACATGAGTTTTAGCAATGAGCATAAATCCATTTGGACATGGGTTATCTCTTGGGCATGCTTGAAGTCCATATTATAAACATTTTTCTAAGAAACTCGGTTACCGTTGTCTCCTCGCTGACGGGATAGAATAACAACAAGAAAAATTTGATTGACCCATCGTAATGGGTCCTAATAAACATGAATGAACGTATTCATCGTAATGGGTCCTAATAAACATGAATGAACGTATTCATCGTAATGGGTCCTAATAAACATGAATGAACGTATTCATCGTAATGGGTCCTAATAAACATGAATGAACGTATTAACTGCGTTAATAAAATATTTTGCATGATGACAGCAGAAACTCTTTTTTTCGTTATTTGTTTTACTACACATCGTATACCGGTCCCTGGTACCCCAGGGATCGTAACAAAAGAATGCTATAAATAAATAAATAAATAAAATAAATATTAGAGGACAATCTTACACAAATCGAACTAGCCCCACAGTAAGCTCAAGAAGGCTTGTGTTATGGGTACTAGACGACGATATATTTAATAGATATAAATACTTAAATACATAGAAAACATCCAAGACTCAGAAACAAATATTCATGCTCATCACACAAATATTTGCCCTGACCGGGATTCGAACCCAGGACCGTCAGCTTCACAGGCAGGTGCACTACCCACTAGGCTAAACCGGTCGTCAAACTCGTCCGGTCGGCTATTATTTATTTGTTTATTTAAGACGACGGCTTAAGGTGGAAAATCGACAGAGGCGTAAACTTGTGTCTCAATCCATAATATCAGACTTTGTATTCCTTAGACCCGCGTAAACCTACGACCTGTATAACCGGAGCATTCGTGGGACGTAATCCCTCTGGAAACGAACCGTGCGCGACCATTAGGTCTAAGGAGTGAAGGTGGAGCGCCCACTGTGAGCGGTAAATCGTGACCTTTGCCCTTTCAATGTCAACAATATGTATGTACTTTATGCGCTAAATTATAATATTTTTTTTATGCAACGCCGGTGGCAAACAAGCGCACGGTCCACCCGATGGTAAGCGGCCACCGCAGCCTATAGACGCCCGCAACTCCAAAGCAGTCACGTACGCGTTGTCGACCCTTTATGAAATTTGAGAATTCACTGTGTTGACAGCAGAAGGGACAAATTCAGGTCCCTCGCTCAACACAGTGCATCCTCTGGAGCTCTGGCAACCTTGCTCACCTCCAGGAACACAACACTACATACTCGTACTTGTATAGTAGATAATGTTATTATGGCTGTGTTCTTCTGCAAGGCGGAGGTACTTCCCCAGTTGGGCTGCTCCAAATTCGAGCAAGATGACATTTTGCTATGCCTTAAAATGATAAAATATGAAACGATCCCAAATTAACTATAACAAGCACAAATTATGCCAACCAACCGTTATATTTAGTTTACATATTTTCTGAAACATGTTTGTAATAAGTAGTTACATGCAGGCCACATCCAGATAATCTTATTCGATGCGTGGTTTATTACAATGTGCATACTTCGTGTACACCTGATGACCTACCCGTTAAGTTCGCTTCTATCGGATGAGTGTAAACGTTAGTACGTACATGCATAATGGCAAATCAAACTTGATTGTTATTGGTGACTTATGATTATATAGTATAACTTTTCTTGTGCATCTTCACGTAACCTTATCAAAAATCAAAATCAAAACATTTATTCTGCAAATAGGCCTCAAGGGCACTTTTACAAGTCAAAATCTATCAAATAAAAATAATACAATAATCAAAGTATCATTAATTAAATGTAGTATTACATGTCAAAAATAAGACTAAGAAACTGATAACAATCGAGATTTGTTAGAGATGTATAAGGTCTCCAAGCGTCAAGATAAAAGGTAATAAAGTAGGTACACTAATCATAATAAAATATTTTGAGCTATATCTATAACACGTCAACATGAAAATAATAAAATCTAATCTTAATTGTACTAGTTGTAAGTTTCTCATGTAAGCGAATTGTATAAATTCTTATGAGAATAAAAGAATCTTTAAACCGATATTTACAGGTAATTGAGCATTTAACTCGTTTAAAATGTGCATATTTTGTAAAGCGCTGCTTGAGTAAGTTATTCAGGGGTAAGTAAACACGTTGGAACAATATTGTTCGCGCGCGCTGCTGTAATAATACCAGTATATCGCGAATAGGTGGATGTAGACCGTTTTGTTGTACGATTTTGTTCACATCGTTGGGCAAACCGGACAAAAAAATCCGTTTTGTTCAAACTCAAAAGTAAGTAAGTAAGTATCTTTATTCGCATAAGACAGAGTACAATAGGATCTTAGTTATAGTGTTTAGAACTAGCTATCTCGTCACGCGGTGACTTGCAAATTTTTAGTTATATCTAGGTTTTGATCATTAAAAATAACAGCAATGCACAAACATAGAGAGATAAGAAAACATAGCAGGTAGTATCAAACCAAACTCAAAATATTCTTTATGCAACAAGCACTTTTGAATAGTCAGTTATATATTACATAAATTGATTCTAATTATTCAGAACAATTTATTGATGCATATGAACAATTTATTGTTCTACGACAGCATATGTAAAATTTCGCATGAGAAAACGGATATGAAAATCAGTTTTGTTTAACGATTAGAATTAAACGGATAGACGCGGTAGTGCAATCGAGTTCATTAATATACGTACGTTTCCAAAGGTCCAAAAGTATCTGAGCAACCTTATGTCATTAACAATAAAGTCGTCTTCACATAATTTTGGTCACTTTGTCCGTGCACGTATTTTTGAATTCGACTGTATTAATTCGGACTGTTATTCCATCTGACGAAACATTCAAACGTCAACTGAGAAACTTTTTATTAGAAACCCATTAGCGAATACATGGAAATAAAATATAGTTGACATTGTTTAATTTAATTTAATAATATTGATTTAATTTAATTATTATTTTAATATTTACTTTGACGATCATTACGAGATATTGATATTTAATTCCTTGTTATCCGTGTTTAGAGTACCTATTAATATATTCATGACGATCCTCTCAGGCGAATTTTATCATACTCATTGTATTATTACTGCTGTTTAATTAATTGATTTTTAATTTATTTTGTTTTATTTAATGTTATTGACCATCACTATAGATATTCTTGTAAATTGACATGTAATTTATATTGTAATCTGATATTGTGAATGAATGAATCTGAATCTATTTGAAGGTAAGTTTTCGCTGTTTAAACGTCCTGGGTGGTTTAGATGAATTTGTAAAAGTAGGTTTAAATGATAATATTATACAAACTTTAATTTACGTGTACAGAGGGCCTACTGCGAACCGTATACGAGTTTTCCGTCTCTGTCGCACATGCAAGTCTTGGAAGGAGGTTTCATTCGTTGTAATAATGTTTCCTCACAACTATAGTCCAATGACCCAACCATGGTTCAAATAATAAAAAAATAATAATAATATCAATTTATTTCAGGCATTACCCATAAAGTGTTAGTAAATACAAATACAAATTCTGAAATCTTACAAAACTAATGTTAGTATGTACAAAACATAATAAACCAGAATGACGGGACCGGATGAGTCTTCACTACACTTAATACACAAATTATACAATTTAAAATTTAAAATTAGGCAGTTTAGAATATATTACATTAAAAGATTTATTAAAATTTAAAATATTATCCAATTAAAAACAAAAAAATAAATGATAACCCCCGAATTTCTATCAATACATATTTTTTGTCATTGATTTTATACGGTTTTATTTTAATTTGTTTAATTAAATTTCTCATCTTAGAGTTTATCCGTAATATTGTCTTACATTAACGAATCATCATCATCATATCAGCCGAAAGACGTCCACTGCTGGACATAGGCCTCCCCTAAACATAGGCCAACATTAATGAGTAATATTCGAATTTATGTGGACTCTACTTGAGTGGACTGGATTGGGTAGTTTTACGTACCACTTCCAGTCTCCCCTGGGGAGTTCTTTACTCGTAGACGCGAAGCCGATAACATGCCTTTCCCCGTATGTAGAGGAAATTCCGTAGCATAGCGCTACGAGAAGCTTATCAGATAAAGTGTTGAGTGTAGGGAGCTAAGTGAAGCAACTGTAACGGAGCGGGAGGGCGTGGCTTTGAATCT
The DNA here is from genome assembly GCA_963556455.1 of Epiblema foenella. Classification (NCBI taxonomy): domain Eukaryota; kingdom Metazoa; phylum Arthropoda; class Insecta; order Lepidoptera; family Tortricidae; genus Epiblema; species Epiblema foenella. The sequence continues at coordinate 23,844,321 of OY747105.1, forward strand.
GTAGGTCGTAGGTTCTATGCCTGGCTCGTATGACGGAGTTTTTGTGTTTTTTTTTTAACCTGACTGTGGCTTTATAGGCCGGGCCCAATAAAGCGATAGGAGTGCGCGGTTGGAGTGGCCTGGGGAAAATCCAGGGAAAACCTCCGACACGACCACTCGTGTGGTTTAAACACTGGAACACTCTTAAGTGTTTGCGCTCCAGCGAGGTTGGTTGAGCGGCTTCAACCAAATCTGAGGTGTGAATGGAATCGAGCTACTGGAAGTTTTGTCGCCGTTTCACTAAACCTAGCTTAGCCGAGGAGAGTCCAGTAAGAAACTCAGCTAGGCTCGATCTGGGCTGAACTGACTCTACCCGATATGCGGCGGCATCGGGACGAATAGGGACTATATAGACACATATATCCAACACAGACGTGTTGGAGTTTTAACGTACTTTAGCTAGATCTAACTAACGTTGTATAGTACACAAAATGTCGTTTAAAAAATAAAAAAAAATAAAAATATTTGTGGACAATCTTACACAAATCGACCTAGTCCCAAACTAAGCAAAGCTTGTACTATGGGTACTAGACGACGATATACATACTTATACAAATAAATATATACTTAAATACATAGAAAACATCCAAGACTCAGGAACAAATATTCGTGTTCATCACACAAATAAATGCCCCGACCGGGATTCGAACCCAGGACTTCCAGCTTCGTAGGCAGGGTCACTACCTACTATGCTAAAGCGGTCGTAAAACATCATTACGTACGCTAGAAAATATTACGTAATCACTACTTTAATCAACAGCTAGTTAGGAAGAAGGAATCTGCTCTCACTATAAAATCCCTCAATAGTAGATACGTTTAATCTCCTCCAGTTTGTACGAGTTGTTCGTCGTCCGGTCAGTCGGAGTTTGGTCGTCTGCCTCGAGGAATGCCAAACTTAACTGCAGTCGCCCTCCGGCGCTGCATCGCCAGTGTTTACGAGAATGTCAGGTTTCACAGTCAAATACGAATACGGACAAAGCGATCAAAGTTGGCCACGGCTTAATTTTAAGGGCATAAAGTTGCTAAGACATTTTGGGTATTTGGGAACGTATATTTATAAACTCGATTGCAGAAATTTGTATTTAAAATTTGATGCTAATAAAATGAAATGAAATTATTTATTCTACCATTCGACAGAGAGGGAAATATTCGAACTTCGTTCGTTTTCGGTCCGCGGTAGCCCCTCCGGGCGGAAATGCGATATTGTTCAACGGGATACATTCACTTTGCCACTAAGGATGTCTGAGGGAACAAACCAAGAAAAGTTGTTTGTAATAAAATGATATGAAATTATTTATTTTACCATTAAGGCATATTACATGCACTTATGAATGTCAAAAAACTACCACCGGTTCATAAAATAAACCTCTGCCTCGAGAAGAACCGGCGTAAGAAACTCGGCTAGGTGTCATTTTTCAAAACAATATACAATGTATATAAAATAATAGTATCATAATACTACAGAATTAAAATGCTACAATATAAGACCTTATTCTTTTTTTAAATATATAGGACAAAATATTTCTGTGCTAGATTACTTGTGCAGGACGCTATCACTGCCAAACATCCCTATCCATGATGTAATCGTCTATCTCATAATTAGCTTTTGAAATAAGTGTTTGTTTCGCGACAGATCTAAATTTAGAATCCATATTGGTGGCGTTTCACAGCCGCTTTTAAACAAACTGCGCGACTGGCGTATTTTGATACTACATAACAATTTATAAGCTGTTTACTATAGAATTAATAAGGAATCAGAGCATCCTACCAGGACCACCTAAACAGGACTTACAGGACATATGAATACAACACGAAATTATCTTGAAATGACTGAGGATTAAACTCTCAAACCACTCTTCAAGTATTTTAGAATGTATCTACTTAGTATGTAACTTAAATGGCATAGAGTGTGCCCTGGGGCACTGCACTGAAGATAAGGACAAACAAACAACTTGCTCTTTGTATATTAAGTAGAATTAACATACGTGTAATACTGTTTCGGTAGATTTACGTAAAATGGAATCTTCAATTTTCTCCATTATAATACATTGACGTAAGGTAAACGTCCCGATATGGTCGACACCGCCCAATGATTGACACTTTGAAAATGCCATCGAGCACAGACGTACCTTATATCCTTTCGATACATTTTCTAATCCCTTTGACAGACATTTCAAATACGTCGACATAATGAGTTTGACGACCGGTTTAGCCTAGTGGGTAGTGCACCTGCCTGTGAATCTGACGGTCCTGGGTTCGAATCCCGGTCAGGGCAAATATTTGTGTGATGAGCATGAATATTTGTTTCTGAGTCTTGGATGTTTTCTATGTATTTAAGTATTTATATCTATTAAATATATCGTCGTCTAGTACCCATAGTAAGCCTTCTTGAGCTTACAGTGGGGCTAGTTCGATTTGTGTAAGATTGTCCTCTAATATTTATTTATTTATTATTTATTTATTTAGATGACGACCTTATGGTGGGTCATGATTCAATTTTGTCGATCGTACCTTATATCCTTTTGATACATTTTCTAATCCCTTTGACAGACATTTCAAATACGTCGACATAATGAGTACCGCAAGCGTTACTTGTGAACTGGGAACGTTCTCTAAGGTGGATTATGCCGTAACGAGAAATTTCCAACTGACATTGCCAACGGATGCACGTAGGGCGATCCCGATGCACTTAGTACGGCAACTCCTATCCGGAATAAGAAGCGGTTTTCTCCCAAACCGCCAAGCGAATAAACACTCTATCACAACCATTTAAAACATATTTTTGAATGGTATGAAAATACCATACTGCCTTGGAACTACGGGATCAAAAGGAAGTAATCTTAATGCGGCGTTAAAGGAAAAGCGGCCGTAATTTGAAGCTTAAAGGAATAGATTGCGTGGATAAGTAGTGTTTTATAACATATCGGGTTTAGTGTAAGGAAAAGCATTTGTAGACTAAACTGCGGGGTGGCAAGAGGACGGGATGGGTCGTAGGTAAAGGAATCTTTTATTTTTTCAATTAACTTTAATGAAATATAGGAGATGAGTTTTCGTTGCGCGACATAACTCCGTCATGCATGAGTTTCTAGTTGACCGGTTTCCTTTGTTTTTTGAAACTTGCGCAATGAATGTCCTTGTGGAGTCCGGTCTGTTCATGCTTGCTAGGACATAGTGACTACGTTAATACTAGTGTCTTTTTATAGGGGATTGACGAGAGACATCATCCTGTTGTGGATTCGTTTATTATCAGTGACTTAGAGACCATATACATCTCTAACAATATTAAATTAGTTTTAATTTTGACGCTCAGAGATCATGCACATCTCTGGGTTATTATATTAATTTCATTATACTCCTTGTTTAATCTTGAGACCTTATACATCTCTAACTTTACTGATGTTGTAATATTTGTAATAGATAACTTTGCAAGTTTATCTTCACTGTATGACTTTAATTTTATTATAATTGTTAAACTCGAAATTATGATTCCTTCTTGAACCGTAAATTAATATTTTGACATGAAAAATGTATTACTTATTAGTCAGACTTTCTTAAATTGTAAATTAATATTTTGACATGTAAAAGTGCCCTTGTGGCCTATTTGCAGAATAAATGTTTGTATTTGTATTTGTATAATGTGATAAAATGAATGGGTTATTGTCAGGTTCGCGTCTTTTCGGTGGACATATCAAAGTTAAGGGCCACAAAGCTTAATTTTGGATTGGTCTAGTGACTCGCATAAACGGTGTTTCTGTAACTATAAATCCATGTAATAAAACATAACTTACATGTACATAAGCCGTTCTATAAAACTAAAACCGGCCAAGTGCGAGTCGGACTCGGGCACGAAGGGTTCCGTACTACTGTCTATAAAAACGAAAAAAAAATTACAGTTAAATCAACCTATCTCAAAAACTATAAGAGATACTTTGATCAAACCAAAAATCGTTGAAAGAGTTAATTAGCATGCATCACCTCTATTTTTTTTAGAATTTTATACCCCGTAGTTATAAAAATAGAGGGGGGGGACATACTTTTTACGACTTTGAGAGCTGATATCTCAAAAACCGTTCACTTTAAGAAAAATGTTTTTTAGAAAACTTTATATCATTTATAAGACCTTTCCATTGATACCCCACACGGGTATGTACATCGAAAAAAAAATTTTCATCCCTCAGTTACATGTATGGGGGGCCCCACCCCCAATTCTTTTTTTTACTATTTAGTGTCATAATTTTGTAGCGGTTCATACAACACATATTCCCATCAAATTTCATCACTGTAGTACTTATAGTTTCCGAGTAAATCGGCTGTGACAGACGGACAGACGGACAGACGGACAGACGGACAGACGGACATGACGAAACTATAAGGGTTCCGTTTTTGCCATTTTGGCTACGGAACCCTAAAAAAGGGACCTTTACACCTAATAGAAAATATCACCGAACAAACTTTTATAATATTAATTATAAAAGTTAATATTAATTATTGAAACATGAGAATTATATATAACTTTCAATTTATATTTAGCCAATGAACAAAAAACTTTTTTCGAATCTTTATATTCCTGCAAATGTTAATGATTTTAATTTCATTCATCTAAAGTTGTACAATAAAAAACTGAGAGGCAGAGATTGCAAGAAGTCGGTTCGGGTTGATGATTTTAATTATTTTTTCTAATTTATCGTGATAATTTAATGGTTTTCTATCCACAGCCCCACTATTTCATAAACTGTAACTTGAGCCATCATCCCTATATCCTTCATACTGAACTTGCTGCTAATTGAAGTTTGAAATTGCCAATCCCACAAATCCATCCGAGCGGTAAGCGAGTGCACCAATTCCCACGAACACAACGCATCATTAATGCAAGCCGTAAGGCGAGAGTCCCCAGCGCCCACGCACGCTGTATTGAAATTTGAAATGCAAGATTTCCATACACCGTGCGTCTGTGCAACGGGCAGCCAATGCCTAAATGCCTGATGATTGAAGTAGGAGCCGAATTAATCCTCACGAAGATGTCCGCATTCATAGAGCTTCGCTCCGCTCGGATTACTGACCACTGAGGTAGATTGCCTAATTATACGAGTATAACGAATGAGCTGTCTGAATGAAATCGGCTGTGACATACGGACGGACGGACGGACAGACATGACGAATCTATAAGGGTTCCGTTTTTGCCATTTTGGCTACGGAATCCTAAAAACCACTATTTTAGATTTACTATAAAAATATTGTATCGTTACTCTGTATTCTCCATGAAATACTTCCCGGTTCCAAGTATAAAATACTAAGTACAAAAATACTATGACAGTTTCTTATCGAAATACAACCATTATACCGATTGCTAGCCAATAAAGCACCATGCATGCAACAAATATTACTCCTCACATTTGACAAATTTGAACTCTATTTAGGAGACATAAGGTTGCTATATCATCATCATCATTGGCCTTGTTCATCTATGGAAAGATGATTTAAGCAGTGTCCGTATTAGAGGTGCGGCACTTACGTAAGTGGCTTGCTTGGTTGCTATATAATGCTGCGAATTGTGCATATACGAATCTGTGGGAGTATTCGTGACCGAACGGCGTGCGTGCCGCTCGGCTGGATTATCTTCGGTGATATCTTTGAATGAGCCGGTTTACCAAACTGCCTCGATTCTGCTACAATTTCATTTTAATTTGATACAAATACCTTTCTAGAATATTCTTTGTTTTCTGCTAAATAACCTGAAAGCAGGGATCGTTGCCGGTATTCTTACTACCGGTTTTAAAGAAGGTATAACCGCAGACGAATCACGTAACTTTATGTACTAACGGTAGATAGATTTTACTGTCAATTTTGAAGTATAAATGTATGGGCTGACAGTTGAAATTTGACATTAAAATCTATCTAACGGTAGTACAACAGTTACGTGATTACCCCGCCGGTTATAATTTCATTTCGCTATTTATATCGCTAAAGCTCTGATTAGCGGTATAATCAAACCGGTATTCAAATATATACACGACCGCTTTAGCCTAGTTGGTAGTGACCCTGCCTTCGAAGCTGGAGGTCCCGGGTTCGAATCCCGGTCAGGGCATGCATTTGTGTGATGAACACGAATCTTTGTTCCTGAGTCTTGGTTGTTTTCTATGTATTTATATATCTATTTATCTTTATAAGTATGTATATCGTCATTTGGTACCCATAGTACAAGCTTTGCTTAGTTTGGGGCTAAGTTGATTTGTGTAAGATTGTCCAAAAATATTTATTTTATTTTATTTATATTAGCGGTTTCTCCAATTGACAATAAAACCTCTATTTGACACTTTACCCATAAAAATCATTACCGGTAATAGCTGTCAGTGTCAATATACTCGATTATTTGTTTCTGCAAACTGGCGTATTGTAAAGAGTAGGTATTTACACCTATTTGTTGCGTTTTAGTAGTAATGTTTAATGGACATAATGACATATTACCTTTCAAGTGCAATGAATAGCGGTATTGAATACAGGTATTTAATATCGTAAATAGTCTATAGAGGTATAGAATTCCATTTGTATTTTATTTATATTTTCTGTATGTCCAATTATGTTATGACGATCCTTATTCGGTGAATATGTTTAAATCCTATTCCATTATTATTATTTATATCTTAATTGACGATCATGATGTGAATTCGTATACTTTTGACATGAATGCAAATTTAAATTGTAATTTACATCTACGAAATAAATGAATCTGAATCTGAATCTGATAAAAGCGGAATGACAACAATACCTGTAATTAGAATATAGGTATTTTTTATTAGCGGTAATAGTTTGTCAATTTCTAAACAGGTATTAAATAAAACCGGTTTTACAATCCCTGCCTGAAGGTATTTGTGATAATCCATATTGAAAGGGACCTTATGGCGGCCGGCACTTACGCCTTTATTGCCGCTGTTCCAATACAATAGTGAATAGGTGCAACGTAAGCGCATGCCGCCATAAGGTCTCTTTCGATGTGGATTATCACATTTAGTCTCTCTCAGAATGTATCATCCTGAAATACGACAATAGCTAAAATAGGTTTAATTATCATTTATGATTAACGGCACTGAAAGCAAATAATACATATTATAAAAGTTTGTTCGGTGATATTTACTATTCGGTGTAAATGTCCCTTTTTTAGATTTCTTGTAAAAAGCTCGTAAACGGTGGTCCGTAGTAAAACATGTTTTGAGTAATCTATAAGAAATTCTTTACAAAAAAGTATAACTTGTAAAATCTCAGTAAAATTTTACATAACTGACTTACAGTTAAACAAAGCGCATGTGACACCCCTGAAGTTGTAAGCGTCCATAGGCCGCGGTTACTACTATCATCAGCCCCCTGACCTGTCATCTCATTTGCCACCGACGTGGTATAAAAATATCTAACCCACTGTACCACAGAGAAACAATCACCATGGGAGGTAATTCCGCAGACACGTAGGCCGCTACGCCGCTCGTAGCACCGCTACGGCGTAGCAGTTCGTAGCGTAATCAAAATTCGACTCGACGCTCAGCGATTTCGCATCAGCTGCCGCGGTTGGTCAGAGCCGACACGTGGTATGTGGCTTTTGTAAATTACTATTACTATCTATAATTATAGATTTTGATTAGTAATTTTTGTTGGTTTGACAGGAAGCCGCTGTAGCCGAGCTTTAACACTTTCGCAGCCTAGCTTCTCGTAGCGCTACGGAGTTTCCTCTACATACGGGGAAACACGTGCTACTGGCTACTGAAAGTGTTAATCTGGAGGTCGTGGGTTCGAACCCCTGCTTCATCATTTGATATTAAATGGCTGTTTGGTGAAGAAAAAATAGGAACCTCATACCGATAAGACCAAGTTTCCCTTCTCAGTGGTAAGGTCAGATAGCAGTCGCTTTCTTAAAAATTAATGCCTACGTCAAATCTTGGGGTTAGGTTCGACCTGATTCTTTGAAGGAATAAAATAGCAAATTTATGGAAGAATAAATAAATAATAAATAAATAAATATTAGAGGACAATCTTACACAAATCGAACTAGCCCCACAGTAAGCTCAAGAAGGCTTGTGTGATGGGTACTAGACGACGATATATTTAATAGATATAAATACTTAAATATATAGGAAACATCCAAGACTCAGAAACAAATATTCATGCTCATCACACAAATATTTGCCCTGACCGGGATTCGAACCCAGGACCGTCAGCTTCACAAGCAGGTGCACTACCCACTAGGCTAAACCGGTCGTCAATGTATATTATATAATAGAATAAGATAAATATAAGGAAATATTGCCCTAGGCGAGGATTTAAGTTGAGTTTTATTCATCTCTTATGCTAATTTACACTTCGCCGGCGACCGCATAAAATCAGTGACGTTTTTTCCTCGACCTCTTTCGTTTCATTTTCTTTCAAAAGTAAAGAGCCCCACTTAGCCGAAACCTACAAAAAATAATATTCAATCAATCAATGTATTTGTTATAAAACATAATGCAACGTAATTACATGATTTAGATTTAGATTTCATAATTTATCCTCCTAAGACCCCGCGTCCTATATAAAGGACAAAATATGGTGAACGGAAAATAAGTTAAATTTTGAAGTGATAGAGTTGCATTTGTTTTGGTTTGATTGATTTGACATAAAATAAAATTCAAATTTGTTATCGGAACTGTTAGGTTCAAATTCGATTGTATTTTTATTTGTATGGTGGGTCTCAGGAGGTTATAACACAATACAAGATTTCATTATAAATTACATTCATGTCAATTTAAAAGAATCCCTATTGTTTTTTTTATACAACGCCGGCGGCAAACAAGCGTACGGTCCACCTGCTGGTAAGCGGCCACCGCAGCCTATAGACACCCGCAACTCCAAAGGAGTCACGTGCGCGTTGCCGACCCTTTATAAGATTTGAGGATGCACTGTATTGACAGCAGAAGGAACACATTTAGGTCCCTCGCTGTCAACACAGTGCATCAAATCAATACATTGAATAGAATAATAACATACAATAAAACAATTAAAACAAAAGAAAAACAACCATAAATCAAATAAAAATAAGATTTTATGTAAGGTAAATATATTGAAAAGAAGCATTTTTTTTATGTACAACGCCGGTGGCAAACAAGCTTACGGTCCACCTGATGGTAAGCGGCCACCGCAGCCTATAGAAGCTCGCAACTTCAAAGGAGTCACATACGCCTTGCCGACCCTTAAAAAATTGAGTATGAACTGTGTTGACAATAGAAGGGACCAATTTAGGTCCCTCGCTCTCAACACAGTGCGTCCTCGGGAGCTCTGGCAACCTTGCAGATCAATCAACAATACAATCGAGGAAAACGCTAGGATGATTGTCACATACCCGGTGTTGATTTTAAACAGTAATATAGTCGGCGCGATGGAAAATTCATTATTAGCAGTTTACACAGCGGATCCAGGTAGCACTTTGTGTCGCATCCAGCCGGCGTAATTATGCGATACGCTGCAATGGAGAATATGCATGCGGAATGAATAATAATAAGATATCACTATCAAATTATAATCGATAACCATCAAATTATGAATTTAGAAATAAAGGAAAAATTTAAAAATTTAGGCACCGAGCAGGATTTGAACCTGCGACCTCCCGGCACTCGCGGCCAGTCGCTCTAGCCAACTGAGCTATAGGTGCAACTCTGCCAACCCGGTCCGAAATTCCTCAATCATTCCTTTATTTATACAAACGCCTTAAGAGGGAGGCGTACAAAAATAAATTTAAAAAAAATTAAAAAAATCAAAAAAAAAAACAAATTATGATAAAAAACAGTTTTTTTATTAATTATAAAAAAAAGAAGAAATTTTTTTGACTTTAATTTTTTTTCCCTATGGTGCAGGTCGTCCAAGTCAGGCAACTGTCCATACAAAGGCCAAAAATGCAAAAAAAATCTTCTATTTTTTCCCAATCAGAATACGATACCGAATATGCCCTTAAACGGATCCTCACTAGTTTTGTTACAACCTGTATACAAAGTTATAAAATCAAATGTAACTAAAAGTCGCAGCAGTCACACGCACATTGCCGACTCTTTATTGAATTGAAGTTATGTTGATAGCTAAAATAGGCCACTGATTCCCAACAGAGAACTATGTACCTACAGGACAATAATATTACTTTTCACACCTGCTATTCAGAAAAGAGTTATTGTTGCCTGCGAATGAGGGATCAGAGTTGTACTTTTCTTCCCTCATTTGAGGGCAACAATGACTCTTTTCTGAATAGCAGGTGTGAAAAGCAGTATGTGACACTGTAGTAAAATCATTTGTAAGATATTTCATGTTTTTAGCAGCGGGCCTCATAGGCGGTGTGAAAAAGGTAGCAAAATTATTTCCGTCTTGGGCGTAAAAAATAAACGATTTGTGCAATGTGTTGAAACCTTTGACGTGTAATGTATTTGTGCATTATAAATAAATGAGTATAAATATAGGTAGGTGGGCCCCCACAAGGTGGACTGTATACTCGGCGTAGGCGGAGAGTGGGGCGATTTTCCAATGGAATAAGTCTCAGCCGGACGGCACACAGCAGACAGCTCCGGTGCAGTACGTCACTTCGTCATTCGGGGACCATCCCAAATAGCGAGTTATACGATTGTGCCAACTCAGGTTAGAAAACTTATTTTTATTTGCTCTTTATTTAGGTTATTATTGTCGGAGCCTTCGGGAATCGTGATTAAAAGATTTAGAAAATTATTAGTAGTTTTAATTACAAATATAATGGTTGATTCTTAGCAGGGCTCGGAACCGGTTTTTACTATTTAGGAAATATTTCCTAAAGTACTTCTGATATCTCCATTTTTATTTTAAGATTTGCTTTTGTTAGCCTTCATCTATGGAATAAATGATTTAAAGTACGAAAAAATATAGTAAAACGCAATTAACCGAAATTTTTAACCGGTTAATTGTATGAAGACGAAACCGGTTTCCGAACCCTGGTTCTTAGTATAATTGTGCCTAAAGAGCAAGGTGCGAGCGCGGTTGAGATCGGCGGAAAAAGAGAGCGATGCCGCGGCGCGGGCGCTTGTATATTGTGGTCCTCGTCCCTCGCTTCCCCGGGCGGTGCGACGCGTAGACATTATCAGTTGCAAAAACAAAAGTTGTCCCTTCAGTGGTCAATAGTTAACGGCTTATGTGCATGTAGATTTGTTTTTAGTACATGGATTATAGCAACGGAGACACTGTTTATGCGGGTTGCTAGACCAATCCAAAATTAAGCTGTGTAACCCTTAACTTTTGATATGTAAAGACGAAACCTAAATCTGACAATGACTCGTTTTCGTTTGCCAACAATAATTGGTATATTATCAGAAATACCTGTTTGATTGAGTATATACATTTTATCAGAAATAACGTATTTTATAAGATTTCAAGATAACATGGTCATTTACAATAGAATTACGATTTGAAACGGGATATCCCGTTTCAAATCGTAATTCTAATATAACGTATTTTTTACATAATTACAAGGGTTTATTAAAAATACACTTAGTTAGATTCTAAACACCAATGACATATTAGTAGAGAGCAAATACTTAATATTTTCTGCTTCCTGGTCATATTTTGCAGATTTTTTATAAATGTGCGTACTCTTTTTTATACAGAATCTGCAAAGTATAGCTTCTGCACACAATATATTACCTAGTTTAGTATTTATTGCCAGAAGTGTTAAAATTTATATTTCTCATTTAACATTAGTAAGATTGCGTTACTGATCCCATGTTAGTGTACTGTTGCAAATCGAACTAAGTTGATCCAATAAGCCGAATTACTGTGAAAAAGGTGACTAATGAACTGCCGCTACGTCACTTTGGAATCAATTAAGAGCCTCTTTTAAATTTAACACTTGCACTTAGTTAATTAGTCATCTTATCTCATAATGCTGCACAGGTATTACTTTAAGACATATAATGGTCTTATTCAATTGGATATTCTTTTTAACGGCAATTTAATAGGGTTTCTTTTACACACATTGTCTAAAAATCCAATGTGAAAGAAAATCTATTATATTTGCGTTAAAGTATATTATCCAATTAAATAGTAGCATATGTTAGAGTCATATTCATAGTAATCGTTCTGTAACAAGTCTTCACCGATGTATTAAAATTTAAAAAGAATATTGTATACGCAACCAAAATAATGTGTTTATTATTTACAGACCTATATTTAATAATAAAAGTAACGTGTTTTTTTTCTTCAGACCTATATATATTCATAAAAATAATGTGTTAGTTATCTACAGAGCTATATCTATTAATAAAAGTAATGTGTTTATTTTCTACAGACCTATATATATTCATAAAAATAATGTGTTAGTTATCTACAGAGCTATATCTATTAATAAAAGTAATGTGTTAATTATCTACAGACAAATATCTATTAATAAAAGTAATGTGTTAATTATCTGCAGACCTATATCTATTAATAAAAGTAATATGTTAATTATCTACAGACCTGTATTTATTAGTAAAAGTAATGTGTTAATTATATACAGACCTATATCTATTAATAAAGGAGCATCCAGCAGCAAGCGGCCATAGTTCCAAATCCTGTATTATCAAAGCGTTATGCCCGAAAACCTAATATAACAACGATAATTTAGCATCAGTCGTATCACGATTCAACAAATCTGTGTGTTTAGGCGCGGGCTTGTTTGCTTAGTACTGAGATATTTTTGTTAGATTAACATTCGCAGCGGATTCCAAATGTACGGATAGAGACATTGTTGGCTTTGTTATCTTGAGTTTTATTTTAGTTAGTTAGTTTTACTGGGCATTTTCCGCAAATCGACATCCAACGTGCCTATTTTGCGTGAATGAGTTTTATTTTAATAGTATATTGAAATATCTGATATAAATATGCTAGGAGCATAATTTGTGTTACGTCGATCTTGTCATGTATCAGACCTAAATGCGATAAATATGAATATAACTAAACTTACAATTAATTTCAATTCATTTATGCATACATGTTGTTAAGATTACCTGGTGTTACTCTAAGCTTTGCCGTCCGCATTCCAGAAGTAATTTTTTATGATTGTGGCTAGTTTGTGGCCGGTTGCAGAATGTACTAACGTTTGGATATTGTGAAAAAATATACATATACTGACGATATCAGTTACAAGCTGTTTTAATTTTTCGCTGATTGGAATGTTTTCCTAATTTCTTAGTAATAAATAAATAAATAAATAAATAAATAAATAAATATTAGAGGACAATCTTACACAAATCGAACTAGCCCCACAGTAAGCTCAAGAAGGCTTGTGTTATGGGTACTAGACGACGATATATTTAATAGATATAAATACTTAAATACATAGAAAACATCCAAGACTCAGAAACAGATATTCATGCTCATCACACAAATATTTGCCCTGACCGGGATTCGAACCCAGGACCGTCAGCTTCACAGGCAGGTGCACTACCCACTAGGCTAAACCGGTCGTCTTAGTAATAAGCCAGTTATTTGATAGTATTTTTTTTATACAACGCCGGTGGCGAACAAGCGTACGGCCCACCTGATGGTAAGCGGCCACCGCAGCCTATAGACGCCTGCAACTCCAAAGGAGTCACGTACGCGTTGCCGACCCTTTATGAAATTTGAAAATTCACTGTGTTGACAGCAGAAGGGACAAATTTAGCTCCCTCGCTCTCAACACAGTGCATCCTCGGGAGCTCTGGCAACCTTGCTCACCTCCAGGAACACAACACTACATACTTGTATAGTAGATAATGTTATTATGGCTGTGCTCTTCTGCAAGGTGGAGGTACTTCCCCAGTTGGGCTGCTCCAAATTCGATCAAGATGACATTTTGCTGTACCCTACCTCTCTTAAATTAGTATGACCTTGCACTTGTATTGTATCGTGCAGGACTTTAGCTAGACTATGAAAAGTCTTTTTACAGAGGTATTGTATTTGTTATATACGTATAGCAAAATAGCCGAATTTACGGATAAATAACGCATATAGGTGCAAAATCTTTGTTAAGTCAGACTCAGCTGTCAATATTGCAGTTTCTAGTTCTATTCCACGTCTCGCTGGGAGACACGCCTGGAGGAACAAACTGAACGCGTTACGCTCGGACTACAAAGGAGCATTCAAAACGATCTCCATCTTAGTTAAGAGGCCGACACTCGAAACGCATTCGTCAGTACACTCGAGTTATTGCTTTAGAAACGAGCGCTTCTCCAGCCTCTATCCACGCGTCTCCGAATAACCGCCACTTTAGCTATCACGTCATCCATCGAGCGCGTGGTTGGCTAAAAATTTCGGAGCTGCTTTGAAGGCGAGAGCTGGATGACGCGTGGTGCTACAACAACGCTCTTTATCGACACGGTTGAGTGATGCTCAAACTCCACCGTGAGAGGAGCACAGTGTAAGTGCAGGCATGCATTATGCAGTTGGCGCTTCGATAGAATTACAGGCAGCTATTGCTGGCTGCATCATCGTAAACTTAGTTTTGTTAACGTTTAGCGACTAAACCGAGTATTAGTTCTGTTACTAATGTTTTGTTCGATTCGGTACATATTGACTAAGCATGCAACTTAGTTAAGTTGAACGATAAATGTCTATGTTATTTCGTTCCAGTAAAATACCTTTATCAACAATGATACATTAAACTTAAGCAGATGTATATCTGCGGCGTATATCACTTGTGCATTCAGTTTCCTCTCGTTGCTCTGACCCAATAGTGTAATCGTATCGCCAGTTTCTAACCTCACACATGACATTCACTGCCGCTTGTTTACGGCTTGCGTGATGCTCCCGCTATTTTCCAAAAGCAATGTATCAGCGTCTGTATTAAGCGGTCGTAGGTGGGATGGTGGTGGAGGTTACAGGTAATGCCAGAGATTCATAGCGCGGTAGTCCGGCGTTCGGCTCAACTCATCAATATCGTCGTATCGCCAGTCGGCATTACACGGCGAACGTCCTGCCGAGAGCAAAATGCTCTAAAATTAATAGACCGGCCGGACGGAATGATACTGCGTTAGCGTTTATCTTGATCAATGTATCTGGACCCGTTTAGGAAGCTTTAGTATCAGTTTGGTCAAGCCACAGTAAAACTGTTTTAAAGTGTAAATATTATATTTTACAGATTTTGTATTTAAAAATGTACTTGGGTCATTGTCAGTTGTAAAAACAAAAGTTGTCCACCCGGTGGTCAATAGTTAACGGCTTATGTACATGTTAGTTATGTTTTTCTTACATAGATTTATAGTTACGGAAACACCGTTTATGCGGGTTACTAAACCAATCCAAAATTAAGCTTTGTGGCCCTTAACTTTTGATATGTCTACTGAAAAGACGCGAATCTATATCTGACAATGACCCACTTTCGTGGATCATGTTAAGATGTTAAAGAGTGCAATTCCTACATTATGTACTCGCATGGACACAATTGGACACCTATTACGAAACACATTAAGCAACTCTCCGTCCTCATATCAAGTACAAAGAGTTGCACGCTCCCCTAGGGACCTACTAGATAGTCTAGTAAGGTACAGTGAAGGAAAATATGCAGCTTGTTTGCTCTTGTTACAATGAAAATAAAGGTTAAAAAGGCACGTGTTTACGTTCACTGTACCTAGCGACAGTAGGTAGTTTCATTTTCATAATTTAAATCTCCTTTTTCATTTTAATTTGATGGGAATTTCGACAGTGCCATTTTAAACGGTTACCTATCTGAAACACTAAAAAACGTTTGTCCGTTTTTCGTCTCGGCAAACACTATTCGACAAAAGTTGTTTCACTTTTTTTTTTCTTCGAATGCTCACTTCGAATGTTAACGGTTGGTCATTTATGGTATTGTTCTTTTATTTGTTTGACAAATCCATCATTCTCAATAATCAATTTGCCCTCAACGTCATTATTCCGATGTAACAATTTGTAAACTACTCATATTTTTTTGAATAATAGACTTAGTTGTATTTGACACGTTATTGTTTTGTTTTTTATTATATACTAGAGTATGCTACGAATTTTGTTGTTTTTGATCGACGTTCTAATTTTTATGTATGGCAAACACATTGTGTGCGAATCTACACACTCTGGATTTTTTAAATAGGTAAATCCTACTGTTGTGTACATTATTTGTTATCGCGTATTACTTACCGTAGCCTAATAGTTAGTTTAAGTGTACTTCGTTGCTGTAAATTCATTTAAAATGTCTGATGAATGTTAGCTTCGCTTCAGCTCCCGTCTTAATCTTCTAACCTATCCGCGTTAGTCGGTTTTGCCCTAACAGGTCTTTCTGGGCTTTTTTGCCAAATAAATATTTGATGAAACATTATTTGGCAATATATGTTTAAGTTGAATGAAAATGCGGAACTTCATGCTGTGTAAGTGAAAAATGGGTTGTGAAACAAAAGACGAAAGCAGTGAAAAGTCAAATGATTGTAGTGGTAAAACTTGTTCAGACAAATGATTTGTTTGGATAACATTAAGGGTCAGTTGCATCAACATACGATCACAGGCCGGTCATCATCAAATATGGCGCCGGCAGCTGTCATCCCATATAAACTTGTCAAGCTTTCCGTACAATCAGATTTTGACGAACACCGCTTAAGATTTAGGGTGGGTTAGTACCCTAAGTGGTAAATGAAAAAACTAACGAATTGTATATTCACAGAAGTGAAACAAAACCTAAAAGTTTTCTGAGAAATAAAATTCGGTAAAAAAAGTTTAGTGGTTGCGATAGGTTACCATTTTGAACACATTCACTACCAGGAACCATGCCTTTCTCCGTATGAACTTGCTATTAACGACAGTGTTAATGTTGATTGCCGTGTAATCACAAGATGGCTGAGATACGCGTCATACTCGTGAACGGGTGCTGTTTGTGGGGTCCGGTCTGTTCATGTTTGCAAAAACTAGTAACTTCGTACTAGTGTTCAGTGGAATTGACATGATGAGAGACTTCGCTCTGTTCTCATTTGATTTTATTTTTAGACTGACGCTCAGAGACCTTATACATCTCTGAGGATATTTATTTAATAGATTTTATTATTTTCATGTTGACGTGTTATAGATATAGCTCAAAATATTTTATTATGATTAGTGTACCTACTTTATTACCTTTTATCTTGACGCTTAGAGACCTTATACATCTCTAACAAATCTCGATTGTTATTAGTTTCTTAGTCTTATTTTTGACATGTAACACTACATTTAATTAATGATACTTTGATTATTGTATTATTTTTATTTGATGTACCTAGATAGATTTTGACTTGTAAAAGTGCCCTTGAGACCTATTTGCAGAATAAATGTTTTGATTTTTGATTTGTTAGTGCAACTCGTCGCTATTGAAATCTTCAAATCTAAGCAACTCTTCCAGACGACTCAACTACTTCAGCTAACAATAAAAGACTCCCGCAGCACATTTTATAACAAAATATAGCGGAGTATCTCAACGGGGGCTGGATTACTCCTTTACAGTATAAATTTCGTTTGAAGCTGCTCTGTTATTCCACCAACGGAAGAACAATATAAGAATTGCGGAATCCGGAGATGGCGTTGTAAATTTCAACTGTAACTACAGGGAACTAACGTAGTTTATACAATATAACTATACGTCTAGTGAAGTAGGTCAATATACAATGAATGTTTAGTTGCTGTTATATTTTGTTGTCGGTTCCAGACGGGATTTTTGTAGTGTCTGCGGTTTCTGTTTCGGCCAGGAACACTAGTTTCATTAGAATTACGATTTGAAACGGGATATTTACCATGTATATTTGTATTTTTGAGTTCCCGATATTTCGACACTGTTGCAAGCGCCATTATCAAGGATTAACTGCAACAGTGCCGAAATATCGGGAACTCAAAAATACAAATATACATGGTAAATATCCCGTTTCAAATCGTAATTCTATTGTAAATGACCATGTAAGCTTGAAATCTTACACTAGTTTCAGTTATAATATAAATACGAACGGAAATTGAAATTGATAAACATATTTATTGATTTACAGTCGTAATAATAGTTAAATAACAATAACTTAAATAATATTACAACCAATTTAAATTTAAAACAGGCCCTTGGGGCATTGTACCGAGGATGCTGGCGGCATTTCCTCGCTGTATCGCAATGCTGATACGTTGTGTGAGGAAGTCGCCAGCTCTTCGGTCACTAGTTACGTCAACCAAACGCTTCGCGATTTCAGTAAACCGAAAGCTTGGATAAACCGAAATTCGGATTCTGTTTCGACTGAAAATAGAATTTATTGGTATCATTTAAAATTGTAACCAAAGTCGAAAGTCGGTTTTTCCGAAAATTGTGGTTTTGGCCGAAACTGTGGCAAAATCTGAAATTCGGTTTCGGCTACGCTGATTTTAGTCATTTCAAAAACGAGTTACATCTGTAGTTACTTAAGTAGTTATCTTCAATTAGATCTCTCGTGGCCTAGCGGCGCCCGCGTACCGCTTGCGGTATATGCGAGGTTAGGCAACGTCGGCCCAGGTCATTTCTTTGATGGATGACCGCTTTGAATGGTTATTAACTGAGCGCTCCCGTGCTCCGGAAGGCACGTCAAGTCGTTTATCCCGGAACAGTCAAGTTGCCCACCCGCTTGGCAAGGGGGGTATAAGTTTCAGCACGTCCGTAGGGAGTACCCACCGCTACCCTACACGTGACCCCTGGGTGGTGCTAAATTAAAAAAAAATTAAACTTAACTAACGAGCATAATATGCTACCTGTATCCAGCTCTTAAAAATTACCTAAAAAAACATTGATGTCAAAGGCTTATTATAGGGTTGAGGACTCTGTCTTTCAGACAGAAATGCATGGCCCAAACCAAATACCTAAATAGCGTAAAGAGTCTAATATTTTCATTGTATCTAGTTGACACATTTCTTGCAGGAAAGCATATCAAACGATTCAACATGTTTTGTTTTCTTGTGTAACTACACATTGTAAATACCTATTGTTATTTTTTCCTCGTTTTTCTTTCAATTCTCTTTTGTTGTTTACCACTTACATTTACTTAAGTAGGTTAAGTAGTATCATTGTAATAAGCATATTCAGGAGAAAATGACTGACTGTCGAGTTTCTTTCGACGTTTCTTCTCGGCAGTGGTCTAATGAGAAACGCTAGTAGTTTTTGACTTGTAAAAGTGCCTTTGCGGCCTACTTGCAGAGTAAAGTTCATTTATTTCATCGCAAAAAAACCGGCTAAGTGCGAGTCTGACAGGCGCACGAAAGTTTCCGTAAAACGGCAAGAAAACGTTTGTTGCATGGAAGCCCCCATAAATATTTATTTTATTTCGTTTTTTAGTATTTGTTGTTATAGCGGCAAAAGAAATACATTATCTGTGATTTCAACTGCCTAACTATCACGGTTCATGAGATACAGCCTCGTGATAGACGGACGGACAGCGGAGTCTTAGTAATAGGGTCCCATTTTACCCTTTGGGTACGGAACCCTAAAAAGACTACCTAACAATTAGTTCCGACCAGGGACTCTAAAATCTATACCTAACCTAAACTGTTACAGGTTACTTGTTATCGAACCAAAAACCAATATCATGCCATGCCCTAGGCCTCCATTTGGTAACTAAAACATTCAATTACCAAACCTCTCTTAGTATCTTAACTCTGTCTGTCTCTCTCATTAGCACTTTGCAAGTTTCTATTTGGCGCTATGGTTGACTGGTAAAATCAAAATTCACAATGGTGAAGATTTTTGGTACAGTTTTTTGTTATGCGCGCATAATCTACTCATAAGAGCATGCAATAGTTCCTTTAAATACAGTTGAAAATAATATAATCTACATCACAAAGTACAGAATTAAATAGGTAATTATTGTTGGCGAGTATATTAAGTTATGTCATTAATTATTTCGGTCATGTCAGGTCAAATTTTACATTTTTAGAGATAAATTATTAAATATGTTTAATGTCATGAAAATTAAAATTAAAATATTCCTTAAGATCATAAAAACAATTTTGAACAAGAAGTTTTCTTAATGCATTTTTAAATTTAGTACCTGGCATTACCTTGATATGATTGGGCGGATGATTATAAATCTTAATACTATTATAGTACATTTCCTTGCGTACAATTGTCATCTTTGAATTTGGCACTCTTAAATTTAATTGTGTAAGTATTGATTTCTAATAGGTAGAAAATTACTTGAAGAATAAAGTCCACGTTTTCCCCCTGTCCGTGGCTATCATTGCCATATATTTATATATTTTTTATGACTTGCTTTTCTTGTTATTTTTATATATTACTAACATAGTTCTTAAAATACCGCGTGACTAACCACCTATGGATCGATTTGGTCTGAGAATATTTTTATTATTATTATTTACTACTACGAGGGGCGCCTTTTAAGTCGCTTATAAAATCTACACACAATTTGAATCTTAAATACCATTTATTGTATTTCGAAGAATTCACCGTTTATATATTACTAACATAGTTCTTAAAATACAGCGTGACTAACAACCTATGGATCGATTTGGTTTGAGAATATTTTTTTAATTATTATTATTTACTACTACGAGGGGCGCCTTTTAAGTCGCTTGTAAAATCTACACACAATTTGATTCTTAAATACCATTTATAGTATTTCGAAGAATTCACCGTGATTTTTAATACACTTATTCATACAATCAAACCAATTTTCGAAGCACTTATTCCACTCTGAAGTGGAAGTCTCCCAAATGGCTGTTTTGTACGCACGCGCCTCTTCAGGTTTTCAATACTCTTGACCTTAAAGACGTGGCTTGATTTTTGGGGAAGTGAAGAAATCGTTAGGGCTTAGGTCGTGGCTGTACGGCGATTGGTCCAGAATTTCTACGTGTTGGCTATTTAAAAACGCAATTGTTAGCCGGGCGGTGTCTGAACTCGCATTGTCATGGTGCGGTATCATACGTCTTGGGTTATTTTTACAGAACTCACTAAAAAGGGTCTTATAACCGGTCTTTGACGACCGGTTTAGCCTAGTGGGTAGTGCACCTGCCTGTGAAGCTGACAGTCCTGGGTTCGAATCCCGGTCAGGGCAAATATTTGTGTGATGAGCATGAATATTTGTTTCTGAGTCTTGGATGTTTTCTATGTATTTATCGTTGAAATTCCAAATACCGACGTTCCACGGTCCGAAGGCAAGGTGCTTTGTTACTAAAACCAGTACTAGTCAACTCTTCAAAGCACTGAAGTTGCGTTAATATAATTGGCGGAGGAAAAACGTGCGACCATTTTCTATAACTAAAATTATATCCACGACTATTATTTCCACGACAGACTGTATTAATTCATCTTTGATATGACTTTGTACTAAAACGGTTCAATCAAACATGAATCGTGCTTTTGTTTTTAAATTCATCAAATAGTTCTCATTTCAAATAGTTTAAGATCATAATAATTTTTTTTTTATTATTATTGCGGTAGGTTTCCAAAATGCAGCCCTCACATTTGTTTCTTGCAATGAAGTTTCGGGTTGAAGAATGTTTATTTCTCAAAAGAAGATACTACAACTTCACTTAGATAAGAAGTAAGTAATAAATAAAACGTAGATATCAAGACGTTTTACATTTAATTTCAAAACGTCAGAAACCTGTTCCTGAATTGAGTGCAGACGAGTTACCGAGTTTTATTAAGTTGGAATTCAAACGTAAACTATATGGACGAGAACTTTAAGCTGGTAGCGGATAGGCGTCAGACACTAAACTACAATGGAATACCTAAGCACCGCTTAAGGTCTGTTGCACCAACATACGATCACAGGCCGGTCATCGTCAAATATGGCGCCGACAGCTGTCATCCCATAGAAACTTGTCAAACTTTCCATACCCTCCTGAGACCCACCATACAAATAAAAATACAATCTAATTGAACCTAACAGTTCCAATTACAAATTTGAATTTTATTTTATGTCAAATCAATCAAACCAAAACAAATGCAACTCTATCACTTCAAAATTTAACTTATTTTCCGTTGACCATATTTTGTCCTTTATATAGGACGCGGGGTCTTAGGAGGATACAATCAAATTTTATCGAACAATGTTCAATAGGCATGATGACCATAAAATGACCATAAAATGTTTTTTTTTTTAATTTCGATAATCTATTCGTCTATTTTACCCCTACGTCTACAGCACACAGAGCCACTAATAAAAAGTTATTCATCAGTATAAAAAAGGTAAGGTTTGGAATTTCCTGCCGGCGTCTATATTTCCGAGTTTATATAACCAAGACTTTTTAACGCACGAGTGTATAGACATCTTCTGGGTGAGCTCACTTCACCTACTACCTCATCTTTGGCCGCTGGCTAGATGCAGGCCAATGGCAATTTTTTTTAAACCTGACTGTCTTTATAGGCCGGGCCCAATAAAGCGATAGGAGTGCGCGGTTAGAGAGTAGCCTGGGGAAAATCCAGGGGAAAACCTGCGACACGACCACGCGTGTGGTTTGGAACAATGGAATACTCTAAGAGTTTGCGCTCCAGTGAGATTGGTTGAGCGGTTTCAACCGAATCTGAGGTGAGTGGAATTGCGCTACTGGGTGTTTTGTCGCTGGTTCACTAAAGCTAGCCTAGCTGAGAAGATTCCAGCAAGAAAGTGTGCAGTTCTATATTTAATGAATGTATATTTTGTCATCTGTTATGTACCATAATTCTCGCAAATAAAATTTTAACTTTGACTTTTGACTTTGAAACTAAGCTAGGCCCGACCTGGGTCGGAGGCAATAATTTAAAAACAAACAGAATCCGACATAAACATTAAGGTTACATATTTATTCTTAAGTATCGTTCTCCAAGACACTTACCCGCGTGAGTTCCCGAAGTTTGAGCGACTGTGCCCGAGTGCGGTAACGAGGTAATTAAGCGGCGTGATTAGTTCGCGCGGATTAACGTTACCATTTCGGTGGTAAATCAACTTCTCGCCATTGATGTGAGTTCATAATGCTAGTTTTGGACTGTTGATGGGTTAATCTAGAGATTAGGGATAGTTCCTAACTTGGCGGGCGTAGGTATGCGGTATTTGCACCAGTCAATAAACGAACGGAGATTTTCGACGACCGGTTTAGCCTAGTGGGTAGTGCACCTGCCTGTGAAGCTGACGGTCCTGGGTTCGAATCCCGGTCAGGGCAAATATTTGTGTGATGAGCATGAATATTTGTTTCTGAGTCTTGGATGTTTTCTATGTATTTAAGTATTTATATCTATTAAGTATATCGTCGTCTAGTACCCATGACACAAGCCTTCTTGAGCTTACTGTGGGGCTAGTTCGATTTGTGTAAGATTGTCCTCTAATATTTATTTATTTATTTATTTTATTTTAACGAATACGGTCACTGACGGTTTGGTGCAACTAGGGTTTGCAGTCCCGGAACCGGTTAGTCACGGGATTTTTGGGACTTTTCTTTACAAGCTAGTCCCGGGACGGTCAACCCTAGTACAACCCACCCTTAAGCTACTCCCTGATTTGATGGGGCGAACCTTATATGTGGTATTTGGGCTATTCTTCTTTAACATAATTTTCGGACACTTTTTTTTAAATGCAGATTTTAGAACACCTGGACGTCACTTCATATTTTTGTAGTGTTATTTATAACGAGGTTTAATTAGTGTCACCTCCGATAGTTTTAGTAATTACGGAACCAAAGCCATTTTCCATAATTCAAGTAACTCATCATTTGTATGAAAAAGTGGCCAAGTGCGAGTCGGACTCGCGCACGAAGGCTTCCGTGCCATTTTATCTGTAAGTGTTTTCAATACATCAGTACTGATGATGTACTTTATTGAGATGTTGTGTTGTATACATATTTTTGCACTTTACGGTAATGTTACTACCATGATTTTTTTCACATGCCTAATAGCCACCGTTTAGCTGGCAGGGGGGGGGGACACTTGACCATAGCAAAAATTATCACTTCAAGGCTTAATATCACGCCAACCGATTTTTGAATCAAAAAATGCTTTTAGAAACCTTATAATATTTTTGAAAGAGCTGGGAGAACCCTAAAAAAAAATTTTTTATGATTTTATCTACCGTTTTGTCGGCGTCATTGATATGTATACTCATGCAAAATTACAGCTTTCTAGTACTAACGGTTACTGAGAAAAGCGGGGGACGGACGGACAGACATGGCGAAACTATAAGGGTTCCTTGTTTACTACGGAACCCTAAAAATGGTGTTTACCACTGTGTTACCACCTTTTACAGCAATATGTTAATATGTAAGTATTTTTAACTATAAATTTCGAATATTAGGTTCAGGTACTATTTTGACATCCTATTTTTGTACACTAATACAATGCATATCATAGATATTTTTTTGTAACAGAAAACTGTTCATGTAAAAGTAGAATGACCCATTTTCTAGTTTCCCGACAGTAAACTGTTATGATAACCTCTTTGAGGTCAGCCGCGAGCAGACTCACAGGATACTAATAATATGAAAGCCATTCAAGTTTATTATTCTCTTTATTTATTTTTCGTCTTAGGCTAGGCTTTTAAAATATCTGTATAAAAAGTAAAATAAAAATACACTTACAAAACATAAAAAAATATTATTAATATTATGGCTTAGGTTACAAATAAGCTATTTTTTTAAGTTTCTGACTTATGAATAAACTTCGTACTTCAAGAGTCCGTGTAACATTTTTCGGTATTTTGTTAAACTATGTTGTTTCTTATAACAGAACTGCATTTATACCAGTTTTTACGCATTATAATGATAGATAATTTCAAGTTTTAAGGAATATGTGTGCTAGTTTTTCAAAATATAATAAATGTATGTATATTTCCAACGAATATTATAATAGCTTTACTCAAACACTTATGTGCTCGTAAGTCAGCTTTTTGAATGAAAATGTTATACGGCCTCTTAAAATTCACACACTTATAAAATAGCTCCAAGTTTAACTATTTTGGGTAGGTTAAAAGTTTCAAGAATACATCATCTGCTATAATCTTTCTTATTAAAGCAACATAAAGAGTTTATTCGTACAAACGAATAATAAATATTACATACCCATTACCACCCAAAGCGGAACAGTCAGCATATATATTTATATAGTCCGTGGTTTAGTGTCTAATAGACCACAAGCTGATTAATAGCCATTTGAATGTCGAGAGATATATGCGGTGACAAGGACTCGCAATACCCGCATTGAGTAACAGGCAATGAGGATTCCATACCAATTCAATAGAGAATATGCATGCGGAATTAATAATAACTAGCGACCCGCCCCGGCTTCACACTCTATCTATTAAAAAAACCGCATCAAAATCCGTTGCGTAGTCTTAAAGATTTAAGCATACATAGGGATATAGGGAGAGAGAAAGCGACTTTGTTTTATACTATATAGTGATAACCGGCACTATATGAATATTATACTATCATATTGTGACAAAAAATAGTAAATTAATAAATAATTATGCTCAATCTTAAAAAAATATGACACGTGAAAGTTTCCAAAGAGAATGTATATTTTTTATTGACTAAAATTAAATTAAAAACCATCATCAGGATTCTTATGTTCAAATTAACAGAAAATAGCCGACACAATTATCATTTTTATTAAATATGCAATACATACTTATTATATTTCGATGATAAAACTATATAAAGGGAGTCTAGTGAGTGAGAAGGGATTCCTCGTTCCTATTACTAGTTCGAGTTCCCTCGTTGTATGGCCAGGGATATTCTTTGCACCAGGTACTCACCAGAACGGGGATCGCCTCCCCGATCTCTTAAGCGACGAGCCAGGGTTACAATAAACGCTTGGGCCTCGGCACACCAGGGCCCGGCAGTCTCCATGGCAATCGGGACGATCTCATATACTGGCTTTTTTTTTTTAACCTGACTGTGGCTTTATAGGCCGGGCCCAATAAAGCGATAGGAGTGCGCGGTTGGAGAGTAGCCTGGGGAAAATCCAGGGGGATAACCTCCGGCACGACCACGCGTGTGGTTTGGAACACTGGAATACTCTAAGAGTTTGCGCTCCAGTGAGATTGGTTGAGCGGTTTCAACCGAATCTCAGGTGTGAGTGGAATCGAGCTACTGGGAGTTTTGTCGCTGGTTCACTAAACCTAGCCTAGCTGAGAAGAGTCCAGCAAGAAACTCAGCTAGGCCCGACCTGGGTCGGACTGTTCATATACTGGCTCCAAGTTGCTATACTTGGCGTGCTTGAGTTTGGCGGCGGTTTCAGCGGCGCCGCCAGCTGCACGCCTCGTGCTAGCTAGGTGAGAGGTAGCAAAGGTGCTGACGCATGTTGCTTCCCAGAGTAGGCTGCGACCTCTCACCCATGGAACCAGTGTGAGTCCGTCCGGTCTCTTGCCGTCAGTAAGACCTGAGGCACCAAGACACATGGCATATTTGCCGAGACTAAGGCGCGTCGTACGATATCGTCGATGTAGTGGGAATCTTCCGAGTTACACTACAAGGTAGTTTCCAATCTACCTTTTTTTTTTTTTTCGACGGGGGAAAATCCGTTATGGATACCTCCGCACCATGGGGGCGGCGCGGTGGTTATGTCGGACTTGCACCGACTAAAAACCCCCGCTTGTCCTCCTCAACCCATTTCGGGCGGCTCTGGGATCTCCTACGGAACGCACCAGTGCCGCCCTAGAGTCCACTTATGTGGGTCCCGCTATGTTTCTATGACGATCGTAGCCCCCAACTACGACCGTCTACGACCCCGAGGACCCCCTTTTAGTCGCCTTCTACGACAGGCAGAGGATACCGTAGCCATATTCTATGCCCGGGCTACAGAAACGTAATATTTCACGACCAAAACAGCCACTTACTCGTTTTTCCATACAATGGTGTACGGGCGCATAGTATTTAACGTCAGATACTATGCTCAATTAGTATGGGACGTTTTGAGGGCTGGGATTTAATGCTGTACTTTGAAATCCATTTTTGTCTTTTGTGTGGTTCTAACTGTCCTTGTTCCATAAAATATATAATCACCTGCCAAATTCCTTAAAAAATCTAGAGAAACCTAACTTATTCACCATACATTTAAAAACCTATCTTATACAAAAATGTTACTATAGTTTATGGGATTATTTTGAGGATATTTAATTTAATTTAATTTTGTAAATTAGTTAAATTTCGAAAATTTTTCAAAATATATTTAGAATAAGCACTAGTATTTAGTTTAGCCCTCTCATGTTTGCTATGCCCTTGCAGGGCGTCACATGTATACCTGTATTATTTTTTTTCTTTTTCCACCAATAACCTGTAATGTGATATGCAATAAAAAAATCTATTCTATTCTATTCATATATTTGTTCCTCTCTAAAAACTGGTTCGAATAGCATCATGAAAAAAAACATATTTTCTATTGATTACAAGACGTCGCTCTAACATATTTAACTGTAAGCTAGTACAAGAGAGAGCAGACTAGCCAATACAATACCAATGCTATCTAAATATTTCTGTAGCGTTGCGGAATTAAACCTATAGATAGCAATACAAGGTAGTTTCCAATGAATTGGCTGTCCTTGGGGACAATCGGAGATATACGATTTGAAGTCGTGTTTGATATCAATGTGTTTCACATTTTGTGGGTATATAGGTAACAAACAATACCAGCGGGGTTATCACGTAACTTTCGTACTACCGTTAGGTAGATTTTAAAGTCAAATTCTAATTGCCAGCTCATACATTAAGGATCGGTTGCACCAACATACGATCACAAGCTGGTTATCGTCAAATATGGTGCCAGCAGCTGTCATCCCATAGAAACTTGTCAAACTTTCCATACAATCAGATTTTAACTAACACCGCTTAAGATTACAGACGGTTTAGTCCAACCCGTTCTTATACTTCAAAATTGACAGTAAAATCTATATACCGTTAGTACATAAAGTAACGTTATTCGCCTGCTAGTAAACAGACAATGTTGCATATGCACGGTTTGTTGCATATGCACGGTTTCGAGACCAAGGGATACCTACTCTGACAACCACATACACAACCAACAACACAAAACCATGTACACAGAACGGTGTTAATGTCTTCTGTGAGATAGAGCTCCTTCCCCACTTGGATGCTCAAGATGCAATCTCACGGCCTAGCCAGCCATATCAGAGCTCACAATAGACAAATCCATAATTTGTCAGGGCCGTTATCGAAATGGATGAGAAGGATTATATATATATTTCCTACAATTTTCCCTTTTTTTATACAACGGTAGTACGAAGCCACGGAGGTGACGTAAATCAGTGTCTACCAGTAAATCAGTATTGAGCGTTTTCACTGCTCGTATTATACTGTACTTTACCTCTTATTTTCGTCTTTGCATTGCCCTAATCGTAGTTGGTCCCATACAAACATTTGATCGTCTCTAAAAACTGGTGTGAATGGCATGATTTTTTTGTCAACATGCCTAATTAATCCAAATGCATGATTTGTGATGGTGTAATCCAAATCGACACGGATTTTCCGCATAAACACAAGTCGAGAAATAAAGATAGTAATACAATAAGAGAGAGATAACATATGAATAATTAAAATTCGCAATAGTAGTCCTGCAGAGATTTGCTGGCAGCGGCACGAACGGCATACGCCCCGTAATGCGGACTGCGGCCGCGACACGTTAAGGTGACGTCACAGCTGTAGTCATATTTGTAATAAAATCATTTTTTTTAGAGGACAATCTTACACAAATCGAACTAGCCCCACAGTAAGCTCAAGAAGGCTTGTGTTATGGGTACTAGACGACGATATATTTCATCATCATCATCATTATCATTTCAGCCGATAGACGTCCACTGCTGAACATAGGCCTCCCCCAAGGCTCGCCATTTAGACCGGAAAAGCAATGGAAAGAGCTATGCTCGGGGTTTCTCTGCTTGATAGAATTAGGAATGAAGCTATCCGTAGCAGAACTGGGGTCACCGACATAGCCTTCAAATTTGCGAGACTTAAGTGGCAGTGGGCAGGGCACATTGCTCGCAGGACTGACGGACGATATACCGGGTGTACAATCCAAATGGGTCAGTATGGAGAAGTCGGAAACTATGAGAGATAGCGAGATCTGTTCTTAGGAACCATGATGTCGATTTTAGATTTAATAATAATTACATTCAAACTTTTTTATTAACTCTCATACATAACCGGGAATCGAACCTGGTCAATATTTTTGTAACCGCGTTAAGTAAAAAGGACCAAATTTGGCTATGAAATCTTGTGTAAACATAACTGACAGTAAATTAGACTAAAATGCCCACAGTTTTATTAATTTGCAAAAAGTCGTGAATAATATGAATCGATCATCAATTATCTGAAGAGGCCACTTATGCATATCTTATCTGCATCGGTATTATGCATTACAAATAGCGCTTATTTAAAATTAGAACGCATTTGCATGCAATCTTGTGGTCGTTACCCAAAAGAATTAATCTTTGCATTTAACAGAATGGCTACCATTTTGAACATTTACTGAAATAAAATAATTATGTTATTGGTGGGTTTTTCTTTCAATTATTTAAACAAGATTCCATTAGTGTTGTGCTTCTTGCGACTTGCAGAATTTATACACATTGATTTTGACCAGGTTCGATTCCCGGTTATGAATGAGAGTTAATAAAAAAGTTTGAATGTAATTATTATTAAATCTAAAATCGACGTCATGGTTCCTAAGAACAGATCTCGCTACCTCTCATAGTTTCCGACTTCTCCATACTGACCCATTTGGATTGTACACCCGGTATTTAATAGATATAAGTACTTAAATACATAGAAAACATCCAAGACTCAGAAACAAATATTCATGCTCATCACACAAATATTTGGCCTGACCGGGATTCGAACCCAGGACCGTCAGCTTCACAGGCAGGTGCACTACCCACTAGGCTAAACCGGTCGTCTTTAAGTGGCAACTTCGTCGTTCATCTAATGCGGTCGCCGAATTCATTTTAAACTACTTAGGCCAACAAACGTCATCTTCACATTAGTCTGTCCGCCTACCTATAAGCGTTGGCAGCTGTCGATCGCCGAATGCGGCCGACTAACGTGTTCTTTACACTTTTACGGTCGCCGCGTGCAGCATGCGGCGAACGACGAAGTGTAATTGCCGCTTTAACTACTTTGTTTTGATTTGATACTGGTCTGTAGTTTATTTTTGGGTTTTTCTTAAGTTTGTGGCATATATGTCATCATCATAAATTTAAGAGTTAGACTCTTGTCGGTGTAGCTCTCTCCATCTGACTCTATCCAGGGCCGCCTCCTTGATTTCCTTATACGACACGACTGCTAGCTTTCCTTTTATTTGATAAAATGATATTTGGGTGTTGTTTATTTTAAAATGGATTATGGAAATGTAAATATGCAGAAAATAATTCAGCCATATGATGTGCTCACCACAAAAGTATATGTCGCCGTGCAGCATGCCAATTTAAATAAAGTAATCTCCCCTTAACATACTGAAAATATTTCATCAAAATTATTGCTCTCAGCGATCAGTGATTACTGATACAGAATGCGACCGAAAAATATCAGTCCTTCAGCGAATTTCGCTACCAATTATATTCAACTTTCATCAGTGTTGCAATTTAAACGATTCCCGTTATTTTATAATTTAATTATTATGTTTCGCAATTCTCGATTGATCATTTTATTTACGGGTACTATTATATTATTAAAAGATAATACCTACTCTTTTTGATATTTCAATATCTTGATATATTTACGATAACTAGTTTTGAGCATGACTTCGTCTAAGGGTCGGTTGCATCAACATACGATCACAGGCCGGTCATCGTCAAATATGGCACCGGCAGCTGTCATCCCATAGAAAATTGTCAAACTTTCCATACAATCAGATTTTAAGGAACACCGCTTACGATTACAGACGGTTTAGTACAACCTATCTAAGGCTCGGTTGCACCAACATACGATCACAGGCAGGCAATCGTCAAATATGGCGCAGCAGCTGTCATCCCATAGAAACTTGTCAAACTTTCCATACAATCAGATTTTAACAAACACCGCTTACAATTACAGACGGTTTGACAACCCACCCTAAGGCTCGGTTGCACCAACATGCGATCACAGGCCGGTCATCGTCAAATATGGCGCCGGCAGCTGTCATTCCATAGAAATTTGTCAAACTTTCCATACAATCAAATTTTAACAAACACCGCTTACGATTACAGACAGTTTGGTACAACCCACCCTAAGGGTCGGTTGCACCAACATACGATCACAGGCCGGTCATCGTCAAATATGGCGCCGGCAGCTGTCATCCCATAGAAATTTGTCAAACTTTCCATACAATCAAATTTTAACGAACACCGCTTACGATTACAGACGGTTTGGTACAACCCACCCTAAGGCTCGGTGGCACCAACATACGATCACAGGCAGGCCATCGTCAAATATGGCGCCAGCAGCTGTCATCCCATAGAAACTTGTCAAACTTTCCATACAATCAGATTTTAACAAACACCGCTTACGATTGCAGACGGTTTGGTGCAACCCACCCTAAGGCTCGGTTGCACCAACATACGATCACAGGCCGGTCATCGTCAAATATTGCGCCGGCAGCTGTCATCCCATAGAAACTTATCAAACTTTCCATACAATCAGATTTTAACAAACACCGCTTACGATTACAGACGGTTTGGTACAACCCACCCTAAGGCTCGGTTGTACCAACATACGATCACAGGCCGGTCATCGTCAAATATGGCGCCAGCAGCTGTCATCCCATAGAAACTTGTCAAACTTTCCATACAATCAGATTTTAACTAACACCACTTACGATTACAGACGGTTTGGTACAACCTACCCTAAGGCTCGGTTGTACCAACATACGATCACAGGCCGGTCATCGTCAAATATGGCGCCAGCAGCTGTCATCCCATAGAAACTTGTCAAACTTTCCATACAATCAGATTTTAACGAGCACCGCTTACGATTACAGACGGTTTGGTACAACCCGCCCTAAGGCTCGGTTGCACTAACATACGATCACAGGCCGGTCATCATCAAATATGGCGCCGGCAGCCGTCATCCCATAGAAACTTGTCAAACTTTCCATACAATCAGATTTTAACAAACACCGCTTACGATTACAGAAAGAAAGAAAAACATTTATTTGTGACGATACAAACATAAAATATAAATAAATAAACGTAATTAAAAAAAAAAAACAAGGAATCGCCACAAAAAGGTTTCGCCTCAGCGTAATGCCGGCTCAGGGAGCTGGCGCTGATCTTCCGGCGAAACCTAGGTGGTTAATGACGGTGTGTGTAGCGCACTTCGCCTAAAATTTGAACGCGACCTATTACAACTTGACACCGCCGTCTTGTCACGTCGGGCCGTCACATGAATGTCCAACTGTCAGAAGGTGCGTCCAAAAATGGCGGGGCCTGCTACACACATTCACGACTGTTTGGTGCAACCCACCCTTATACCCAATTACGTAACTTTTCTAACCGGCGTTAGAACACGTCAACGGTCATTTCGAAGGCGTAATGACAGTTGACATATTTTCGTTAGTATATCAGAATCGTTCGTATCGTCCTTCGAACTCCTACCCTAAAACGTTTCCTTTACATAAAATGCAAATGCAATACCGTAATCGATCCGGCATCAAGGCAAATAGTAATAAAAACGACCGGGCAATTCCCCACGAATGTTCACTTTTAGTTTATTTCTTTCAAGTCTTGCTCGTCACTTTTATTCCGCACTTTAGCTTCCACCTCAATTCAGCCACTCTCGTCTTCCCTTGCATCAGAATTTACGAAATTACCGCCTCAAAGTATTTAGAGCTGTACGAGTTTGCGTCATGGTTGTTATTTGACTGGCGGGGCTCGGCATCTGCAATGTTTTTACTTTTCATTGCGAACGCCGGAATATGATGCAGAAATGTAAAATGTAAGGACAATTGACTGGAGAGCGGCGCGCAAATGTGTAGTGCGCGCTTCGCTTTGCCTCCCCGCCGTGAAATAATATTTTTTTTTCAATTGTTCTCCTTTTGCTATTCGGTTGAGAACATCCTTAGATTTCGTTGCCTTTTTCGTGGGATCGTTTGTATAAGTTTCGAGTTTTAGTTGGCTTAATACGGGTTTTTGCAGACTTTTAATGTTCTTTTTATTATGCTGAGAGTTACGTCAACCGAAGAGATAAAGTTAAAAATAACAAGGATGTGATGTGATATATCTAATTATGAAGACATTCATACATATAATACATGCGGTAAAGATCAAAATCAAAATCAAAACATTTATTCTGCAAATAGGCCTCAAGGGCACTATTACAAGTCAAAATCTATCTATATCAAATAAAAATAATACAATAATCAAAGTATCATTAATTAAATGTAGTGTTACATGGCAAAAATAAGACTAAGAAACTAATAACAATCGAGATTTGTTAGAGATATATAAGGTCTCTAAGCGCCAAGATAAAAGATAAATTCTGTATACCTCCAACAAAATTAGTAAAGTCATTTAAACAAGATCTCCCACTAAAAATTCAATATAATTTACCACCATATCACATAAGAAACATGACATTTTTAACGAACGTGAAACTTTTTTTTTTTTAATGTAACCCATTTCACTCAGTCAATGAATTTAAGGAGAAATTAATACAAGAGAAATCGCTATAATAAACCGACATACTATGTATAAATTGGAATAAATGAAGGTGTTAAGTGAAATATTTTGAAGCGATGTTATAATATGTGCATGATAAAAGTTAAGAAAATAGTAGATTGTATGACAAGGGTCTAAAATGAGCCATATTACCACGAGATAGTTATTTTCCCGAACGAAGTGAGGGAAAATAGTTCGAGGGGTAATATGGCTTTTAGACCAGAGTTATACACTCTACTTTTCACTTCGATTGCGAGAAAATAAATAAACAAAGGTTAACCCACCCAAAATTAACAATAAATTCCACGGCGAAGATATATATACTTTTGCAGCATGATTTTTTTTCTATACTCCTTTGACACACAAAACATAGACACTCCAGTTCGCGCGCAACATGCACGCGCGAAAAAAGCTAACTGACCTTCCATTGAGCGCTTCAAAGTGTTGCTCGAACGATTTTACCACTTTTTTAATTATTGTGAAATAGGGACTACTACAAACTTAATCTTTAGACTCTTTAGAAAAATTAATTATGTTTCCAGATTGGTCGATTTTAGTAAAGCTGTATTCTGGTTGGTTAATACCCAATGCCAAATATTTTTTTAAGAGTTAAATTAGTGTTCTGTGATTGGTGGATTTAATAGGTGAAGTATTTTGATTGGTCAAATTCAAATGGTTTGTAAATCATAAATATGTATTCATATTTTCCCTAGGGGTTAAATGTACTACTTTAGCCCCGCTTGACAAGTCTAATATGACACACTTTTCGAGCATGAGAAGTGAAAAATATGTAACACGCTGGATGGGTCATTGTCAGATTCATGTTTGCGTCTTTTCGGTGGACATATCAAAAGTTAAGGGCCACAAAGTTTAATTTTGGATTGTTCAAGTAACCCGCATAAACGGTGTTTCCATAACTATAAATCCATGTATTAAAAACATAACTTATATGTACATAAGCCATTAACTATTGACCACCGGGTGGACAACTTTTGTTTTAATAATAATAATAATATAGTCAGGAGGTTCCTCTCTCTGTCGCCCTAACCACCGGTAGCTTAGGCCCCGCCTCGCTGCCGGCGGCACCCAAGGTTAGATTTTTATAATGATTTTATGTTTTGTAAATATTGATTTATATTTTAATAATAATATCAATTTATTTCAGGCATTGCCCATAAAGTGTTAGTGTTAAGTGTGATTTACAACTGACAATAACCCAGATGTAACGTGACTTTGTTTCTTGGCCAAATAAAGAAACTTGAACTATGTAGATGTCCCCTTTCAAGTTTTGGGCCATTTGCCGGTCTATGTGGGGTCAAATTAGTTTCTTAAAGCCACCGCCTTACAGTCCGCTTGCTTACGTTATGTCTTCGGATCTCTCGAAATTGATTAATGACGTCAACTAGGTGACGTGCCGAAGTCGGTGCATGGTTGTAACCATAAATACATTACAAATGAAGGAAAAAATTATGTCTTTAGCCGTCAACACTACGAATCCTCAAGTTTAAAAGAATCGCAACGCTTTTGTGATTAATCTGGAGTCCATAGGCTACGGTGCTTATCATGTAAGCTTTCGTGTCACTATCACTACATAGTATAAAACAAAGTCGCTTTCTCTGTCCCTATATCCCTATGTATGCTTAAATCTAACTACGCAACGGATTTTGATGCGGTTTCTTTTAATAGATAAAGTGACTCAAGGGGAAGGTTTATATGTATAATACATGCATCAGCATTGCACCCGTGCGAAGCCGGGGCGGGTCGCTAGTCGTTATATAAAAATAACAGTCAATACTGTTTCGATGACCACAGGAAAATCCAAACGTACAGGAAGTCAACTTGGAAATCCTCTATTTACAATCACTGACACGTGGTTATTAGATCCAATGCCAAAGCGGACGTTTTTGTTAGTCGAGGTAAACGGCAATAAATCCCGGTATAAAACAAGTTGTTTGGGGACTGTGTATCGATAAGGCCGCGATCCAATATCGGGGCCGACAAAGGCTTACAAGAGTTAAGCGCACGCCCCGACTGCATATTCAACGGGACAGAGTCAACATGCCGCCGAGGCCGGGAGCTGGCCCATTACAACACGGATGATGACTCGTGTTACAATTTATAACATAGTGTGGCTATATGGATAGAAAATCATCAAATATGGAGTATAATATGGGTTCTTCAAGAAAGGTCGGCAACGAGCATGTGACAGCCCAGGGGTTGCCCACACCAACATCCGTCCCAAGCTCCACATAGTACATATTTGATACGATTGGATTATCTATTACTTTTGTTAAGCGTGTCTGGTATGATTCAATTTAATGGGATCAACAGTGTAGGAATAAGAACTGCAAAACTAAAAAACGTAAAACTGTCACACAATAAATTTTATTTAAATTTAATTTCAATCAAAATCAAAATCAAACATTTATTCTGCAAATAGGCCACAATGGCACTTTTACATGTCAAGATATTAATTTACTATTTTTAAGAAAGTCTGACTATAATAATATATTATGTCAAAATATTAATTTACTGTTCAAGAAAGAATAATAATTTCGAGTTTACAATTATAACAAAATAGTGTAACGTAATAGAGTGAAATACCACATTTTGGTCGCGTTCAAAGGCCTAAAACTCAAAACTGGCCCGAAATATAGGTCTCGAAAAAATATACTTGAAGAATTAATATGTCCTCTTCAATCTGAGCAACGGAAATTGCAACACGCCTAGATTGTCCTAACAAAAAAAAATATCAAATAAGGCATTTTTCAACCTTTTAAATCGCTACTGCTCACTATCTAGACATGTTTTTTACACGGGATATTCAAAAAATAAAACTTTATTCAGTTTTTCATAATCTGAGCAACGGATATTGTAAAATAATCATTACTTTTGTAAAAACCGGGAAAGGCTACGCCAGGCCCCAACGCGCAAGGTCGTTCGCAGGTATACGCGCCTTAATGTAATACAGTAAAGATAAACTTGCAAAGTTATCTATTACAAATATTATAACATCAGCAAAGTTAGAGATGTATAAGGTCTTAGTCTGATTAAACAAAGAGTATAATGAAATTAATATAATATCCCAGAGATGTACATAGTCTCTGAGTGTCAAAATTAAGACTAATTTAATATTGTTAGGCTCGGTTTTATAAAGATCCGTTAGATCTTATGTCGGTTTGTTATGTCAAAAAATGTACTGAGTTACTGAAATTTGATCTGACATTTGGTCTAACGGATCTTTATAAAACCCGGCCTTAGAGATGTATATGGTCTCTATGACTGACAATAAAAACGAATCCACAACAGGATGATGTCTCTCGTCAATCCCCTATAAAAAGAAACTAGTATTAACGTAGTCAATATGTCCTTGCAAGCATGAACAGACCGGACTCCACAAACAGCACCCGATCACGAGTATAGAAAGAAAGAAAGAAAGAAAGGAAGAAAGAAATATTTATTCACAGACACAGAAGACACACATTTGTATTGTACTTTTCTGTTTTTACGTGGCAATAAAGATTTATTATTATTATTATTATTACATATTACAAAAAAAAAACAACAACAGAAGAAAACAAACCACAACATGTGTGTCCCCGCGGCAGTGAAACGGA
Organism: Epiblema foenella; assembly: GCA_963556455.1. Taxonomy (NCBI): domain Eukaryota; kingdom Metazoa; phylum Arthropoda; class Insecta; order Lepidoptera; family Tortricidae; genus Epiblema; species Epiblema foenella. The sequence continues at coordinate 23,881,573 of OY747105.1, forward strand.
CACTGGCTCAGCATTATGCTGAGGTGTCAGACACCTACAGCGCTGATTTTCAGCCAGTACCGTCGGTGACTCACGGACCGCCATACACTAAATAATAGCCAAAAGAAGCAGATTAAATATGACTGCGAAAGAAAAAATAATACATAAGAGAAAAATAATTATAATATCCACTTACTACTTACATACAGATATCTAGGGTAGAAACAAAAGAGAACTAAATTTTGAAATATTTTTTTTAACAGTATGACGCATATCTCAGCCATCATGCCTATCATATATCAAACGCTGTCACTATGGACGGTCTATCTCAGGCTATAGTCAGCGTATGGCAAAGTTTAATGTCACATCATTAGAAATTAGACGTAGCAATGTGACCTTATTTATTTATATAAAATTATCCATTCCCATATCGATTCTCCTTATCTATTGTCACTTCTGAATATCAATATAGTTTACAGGACTCGTTCTCCAAAAACTTTTACTCTGGCTGTATACCGAAATAATACTTCATATTAGTATAATCTAATTGTTCGCATGTGTCGGGAGTTTGATGACTTGGTTCGCGTCTGTAAGAACCTTGATGTTTATGTTTCCAATATCTCTCAATTCAAAAAATCTGTATTTTTAGCTACAAATAATTTAAAATGATTGAATAACTGTTTGTTCGCCTTTTGCTACTCACTTTCTCTGTAATTCAAACTACTTTTTTATTTTCTCTCTAAATTATAACTCATAGCCATGATGTGTACATATATTTTTGGACTGTAATCTAGTCATGTGTGTCTTCTTATATATATTATTCCACTGTACGTTTCGATTACTGTCTGTTTTATGTACCTATCGAAATAAAATAAAAAATATATATATATATCAAATGCCTAACGTCTCTCGATAAATACATTACTTGCTGTGTTTGCAGCGCCGGCTCCCGGCCGCCGTGCCGGCACGCATGGCTTGCCGCCGTCCGGCACCACGCACGCCCACGCTCCCTAAATTTGCATAGCACGGTCCACGTGAAACATTCATTGCGCCTGATCAATACTTGATGAGGCAACAACCCCCTACACTTAATTGAAAACCTTTGCCTTTTAACCCATTATTGCATTAGAATTAAACTTGTATGACATGTCGAAAATTATAAGTTATAATCCTTGCACCATATAATTTTCGACATGCAGAAGCTATTCCGAAAACATCTTCCTATTGACTCTTGGGGTACCCAACATAATTCAAAACTTTAAAACTTAAGGTTTTTTCCTTAAAACAATTTCATAATATTTCGATTCGATATATTATTAAAAATACGAAGTATATACACCTGGACACCATTTAGATCGACAGAGTTCATATACTAGTTTTACTAGCATAATATCGTAGTTAGGTTAAGGTAGGACAATAGTATTTTAAAGTAGGGCATTGCCCCATAATGCCCCCCCCCCCCTAGCTGCGGCCCTGATTATAACTCAAAAAACAAATGTTCTGTTGTTACCTATTGATATTATGGTACTACTTATTTTCATTATTCGTTTATTATTTTAATGTTATTTAAATTACCTAGTCATGAATATCTATTTTTAATCCACCTTCATATCATATCAGGACAGCGCGCGAGCGCCGGTGCGACGCACGTGTGACGCATACAACAAGGCTCTTGTCTCGGTCGACATCTTTAACACTTCCATAAAACTAGTACAAAAAAAATATCTCTGATGACATATCTTAGTACATGTAAGAGGTCTGTATGCCCCAAAATCAAATTAATTTCACATGTGATTCAGAAGGATTAGCATGTACCTAGTACCTAAACCACACGCGTGGTAGTGTCGGAGAGTTTTTCCCTGGATTTTCCCCAGGCCACTCTCCAACCGCGCACTCCTATCGCTTTATTGGGTCCGGCCTATAAAGCCACAGTCAGGGTCAAATAAAAAAAGTATAGGTTAGCTTAGGTTTTCAATTAGGTTAGGGTGCCAATTCACTTCAAAAATGCATTTCCCTGAAAATTTACGATTAAAACAACATTGTTGAGAGTTAACGCCGCCACCTCTCCCAATCCAGTGTACAATTTCGAATAAGATGATAAAAACAGAGCTCCCGAAGATGCATTGTGTTGAGGGCAAGGGACCTAAATTAGTCCCTTCTGCTGTCAACACAATGCATCCTCAAATTTTATAAAGGGTCGGCAACGCGTACGTGACTCCTTTGGAGTTGCGTGCGTCTATAGGCTGCGGTAGCCGCTAACCATGGACCGTAAGCATGTTTGCCACCGGCGTTGTATATAAAAAATATATAATTCGTCTTTATCTGGATTTCGATGTACTTCCTGACCATTTTTATATTAGGATAGCGGGAATCCTGACTAGGTGATAAAAACACACTTTTTGCATTCAAAATATCAGTATAAATGTTCGTTAATGCACGTCAATTCTTCGATTGGGTAGCGCACGCCAAGCTTCAACAACTACACTCTTTTCCTCGCAAATTATTCACTTTGACTAAGTTTTATTTCTCAATATATTTTTTCCGTAACCGTATAAAATCTTCACGATTTTTAATTTGTTTAATAGCCATAATATGCTGACAAATTATGAATTATAAAACAAACAGGTTATTACGTTCGGATAATTTATTTCTTTTCGTTGTTTTTTGTTGTTTTTCTTTATTTAATGTAAGTATTATAATATAATAATATTTTAATTACAAAAAAAGAGTTCAACATATTAATAAACAATGACTTCCACACTAGGCACAGCCTGTATCGTGGGAGTCGGATCAAACACGATAAATACTAATAGCATGCGGCTTTCGACAATTTTTAAGCAAAAGTAAAAGTAAAACAAGCTTTAACACTATGTTTAAACACTAAGAAAAAAAATCTATAATTTTATTTGGGCGCTGGTTTGTGTGAGTGAGTGAAGTAGAATGTGTGGGAGAGTGTGTAGGAGAGGATGCGAGTAATTTACTGCAATGCTTCTTCAGCCTGGTCGTAGGTCCAAGACATCAAGAGCTCCCGTACTCGCTTTTTAGCTGCTTTTGTTTTTTTTTAATAAAAATAGATATCTACAAAAAAGTCGGCAACATTTATGAAATGAAGCGTGTTATACAAAGAACTGCACTTGATAGTTGAGGCCGTCTCCCCTCTCGCTCTTGAGCCGCAGGTTCGCGAATGAGAAGCCGACGCCGCCCGACGTGACCGTCGCGCGCGCATCCTTCTTGTCCAAGTCGATCGCCGAGATACCCTGCAACACATCGTTGGGTCATCATCTTATATTTTATATTTTATCTGCGAACTGCTCGGAGTGTGGAACGAGAGAGGATGTATTTCACATTATGGTGGAATGTGTCCGGAACGAATCGGAGAGGATTACATTGGCAAGTAGATATGGTGTAAACATGTTTGAGATGGCCAAGTGTAATACTATTTTAGCCCACCCAGTATCCAATGTAGCTAAAGAATTGTAGAAAGTTGTAAACGTAGGTATTAAGCGAAGATGAATTGTTATTTAAGTGATTGTAACAATAGGGGTGACATCATCATTAACTGATAAAACCCCTTTAAAAACAATAAAAATTCAAAAAAATATATTTTATATTTGTTTTGAAAAAATTGCACCTCGCCGAGTTTCTTACGCCAATTCTTCTCGAGGCAGAGGTTTATTTTATGAACCGGTGGTAGTTTTTTAGACATTCATAAGTGCATGTATTATGCCTAAATTGAAGAATAAATGATTTCATTTCATTTCATTCATTTCATCCTCCTATCTTTTTGCCCGGTTGTGCGAATAAGGCCCCAGGGGTCCGCTTTAAAACCTAAAGTAGGTCACCGATGCCATCTTGTGCATGCATTGCTGTGATAACAGCTCAATCCTAAGATTTGCCGTAGGAACTAGTTTTACGGAAGCGACTGCTAACCTAAATGGAAAAGTAGAGCTTTGGGATACCCTGAGGCTCGGTTTTATATAGATCCGTTAGACCTTACGTCGGTTTGTTTTTTTTTTTAACCTGACTGTGGCTTTATAGGCCGGGCCCAATAAAGCGATAGGAGTGCGCGGTTGGAGAGTAGCCTGGGGAAAATCCAGGGGAAAACCTCCGGCATGACCACGCGTGTGGTTTGGATCACTGGAATACTCTAAGAGTTTGCGCTCCAGTGAGATTGGTTGAGCAGTTTCAACCGAATCTGAGGTGTGAGTGGAATCGAACTACTGGGAGTTTTGTCGCTGGTTCACTAAACCTAGCCTAGCTGAGAAGAGTCCAGCAAGAAACTCAGCTAGGCCCGAGTCGGTTTGTTATGTCAAAAAATGTACTGAGTTACTGAAGTTTGATCAAACGGATCTTTATAAAACCCGGTCTGAATATTCTCAACAAGCTTTTCGGCGTTTCAACCACCGTCCGCACTTTCAAAGTTTTTATTTTCCAATTTAGATATACTACTTGCACCTATGAATGTCGATAGATTACCACTGATTCGTACCGCCTTCTATTTAGTATTGTAACAAAAATGTTAATAATAATAATATTTAAAAAAAAAAACAAAAGAAAACTAATCAAATAGACCGCCCCTCGCCGTTTCCGGTGCAAAGGTGCCCATAACACTGGCGACGTTTGCTCGCTGAATAGCCATGGACAGCCTTTGCACCAAAAACGACACGGCGCGGGGGTCCTCACCCTTTTGCCGAAGTCAACGGCCTATATTATGTATTTTCTTAGCGTCGGCCCCCCCAGCACCCCGCAGTCTAGAAAGCCAATTTTTTTTAAATGTTAATTAGAATTATAATCAGCTAAAAATATATGTAGCCAGGTGCTGAGAACAGATACCGATTTAGTAAAATTGATTCCTCTAGGGCACTGAACGACGGAGTCTGCTGTAAGATTTTCTTGACATTTTTTTTTATTTTATTGATTTGGAGCACCAGTAGCAATAAAATACAAATATACCATACCTTAAATAACCAAAAAAAAAGCCAATGATCTCCACAAAAATGCTATTTAAAGCCAACTTTAGTAACAAAAAAAAGTATAAGCACGAAAAGTGTGTGTGTGTTTACGTGGATGATAAAGTGTATGTGTGCGTGTTTGTGTAGGTACATGATGTGTGTGTGACAATTAAAAGACAATTCGAGAAATGGAAAGAAATAAATACATGCTGTCACACATATTTTTCTAACCCACCTTCATAACTTTTTAATAAATTTATTTTAATCAATAAATCGATCATTGATCTTTCTACTAAATGGCTAATAGGCAAACTGCCTTGCCATATGGCATATAGCAAGGATATCCAAGGATATGGAGTGACCCACATGCGCCTTACATATTTACTTTTTTGTCATTTCATATAACTTTTATGTAGCCGTTCATAGAATATACCTTCTTACCAAATTTCATAATTGTAGTGCTTACAGTCTCCGAGTAAATCGGCTGTGACATCCGGTCGGACGAATGGACAGACATGGTGAAACTATAAGAGTCCCGTTTTTGTCATTTTGGCTACCGATCCCTAAAAAAGGAGACGGATTTCTTCAGCTTATCTTTTGAAGACTTTACGACATGCTTATCTATTCAATATTTTCGCCGTCTTGTTATAGGTAGATAAAGAAAATGTAAATAGGCATGATAATACTGTGCCACCTGACCTAAACGAACGAATCTGAATCTAACTATTAAGGAATTTTATAATATTCTGTAGATTTTAGTGTGTGATTATTATAAAAAGATGTGATTTCACATTAAGTTTACCTAGAAAATAGGTTCTAATATAAATAAATAAATAAATAGTTTTGGAAAATCTTACACAAATCAACCTAGTTCCAAACTAAGCAAAGCTAATAATATGAGATCGCTCTTTAGCGATAAAACCGCCTGTTGTTCTGCCTCTGTCTCCCTGTATCTATGTTTTATGTTTTTTATGTGTTATTTTATTATGTGAGGTGTGCAATAAAGAGTATTGTATTGTATTATATAATATGATCAATATTACGATGATACTAATAGTTTCGAAAAGGTAGCAAATATAGTCCAATTTCATATACCTTGATAGTCCTGTTATTCTCATCATTATAAAACACGTTCTTCGTCCTAGTCTTCAATGGCACAGATGACAGCTGGACACTTTCCGAATACGCGAGCTGGCTGTTCACACTGGTCCCTACTTGCAAGTCTTCCGCCGCCACCGCTACCACCAGCAAAACAAAACACGCCAGCATTGTCTTCGACGCCATTTTGGACCTACGTTCGATGAACAGGAAAATGTAGAAAGCGACACACTGATTACCAGACTTAATTTAGAATTAAATATGAATAATTTCGTTGTTATTAGATTGGTATATGTCTCAAAAGTAAATGTTCTCATTTTCGGTGCGATCTTATAAGTACGTGAAGTGAATCAGACAGATAAGTGAGATAAAGATAAAGGTTTATCCCGATATGATAAGGTACACTGGATTTTTGGATGATAACCGCGTGAATCATTTTTCGAAATTCGAATTCATTTTTAAAAGTTTACCTTCACGGATCTACCTACCTAAACAAAAATAGAGCATCAATTGAATTAGTCATGGTAAACAATTATGACATAGAGAAAATATCGAATTTAGATATTCCACTATAGTAAAAAATCATAAAATAGGGAAAATATCTAAATTTACCATAGTAAACAATCATAAAATAGGGAAAAATATCTAAATTTACCATAGTAAACAATCATAAAATAGGAAAAATATCTAAATTTACCACGGTAAACAATCAGGAAATAGGGAAAATATCTAAATTTACCATAGTAAACAATCATAAAATAGAGAAAAGATCTAAAATTACCATGGTAAACAATCATAAAATAGGGAAAAAGATCTAAATTTACCATAGTAAACAATCATAAAATAGGAAAAATATCTTTTACCACGGTAAACAATCATAAAATAGGAAAAAATCTAAATTTACCACGGTAAACAATCATGAAATAGTGAAAAGATCTAAATTTACCATGGTAAACAATCATAAAATAGGAAAAATATCTAAATTTACCACGGTAAACAATCATGAGATATTGAAAATATCTAAATTTACCATAGTAAACAATCATAAAATAGGGAAAAGATCTAAATTTACCATGGTAAACAATCATAAAATAGGTAAAAGATCTAAACTTACCATGGTAAACAATCATAAAATAGGGAAAAGATCTTTACCATGACAAGCAATCATTTGGATGCATTTTAAGTCTTTATATGCAACTGCTTGATTCTGTTAAGACTGACTGTTAAGGTCACATTATTCAAAGATTTGCAAAAGCTAGGTTGTATTACTACTACAACCTAACTCTTGCAAATCTGAATCTGACAGACTAAGAAAATGCTCTCCGATGGCTACTGCAGGAAATAAAATAACAAATCACGCAATTTCCGCACCGTAAAATTATTAAAAACGACTTTCTGGCAGAAAATAAAAAGGTTTCCTCCGTCGCCAGCACATCATGTGCGAACATGAAATTGTGATTCAACGGCGCCAATTTATTCGGATACTATGGCTTTATCAAAAGTTGGATACATTAGCACCAGATGTGACCGGTGCCGGGCTCCAAAAACTTTTTTTCATCCCCTTTTTGTGAGTATAATAATGAAAAGGATTGTGCTCATTTGTTATTTTTGTCGCATTTAAAAGGAGTGTAGGGTAAAGCTGAATAAAACTCCCCCCTCGAAAACATCCAAGTAAATTATAGAGAACATCTGCATATTTTTTTCACCAATCACATTTTGACAGTTATGTTTATGATGAAAAGTTAGCCTACATCTGCAACATATCGAGATATAAGCAGAGTTAGACAACAGGCTATATATTTTGTTTTTAAAAACATTGTAATCAAAGGAATGAGAAGCCACTTATAATTAACATTCCCCTTAAGATCTCATTAAATAGGTATTCATTATAATGAAACAGTGTGCAGAACCTTTCTTGTAGAGAATTTTATATAAGTTACTTATGTCTAAGAACATTTTTTGCAGCCCATTGGCCCTTATTCGCTTTATTGGGCCCGGCCTATAAGGGTCATACTTAGTTGAAAAAACAAAAGTCGTCCCTCCTGTGGTCAATAGTTAACGGCTTCTGTGCATGTTAGCTATGTTTTTATTACAGGGATTTATAGAAACGGAGACACTGTTTATGCGGGTTACTGGTCCAATCCAAAATTAAGCTTTGTAGCCCTTAACTTTTAATATGTCCACAGAAAAGACGCGAACCTAAATTCGCGTATGACTCATAAATCCACAGTCAGGTTCAAAAAAATATAAAAAAAAAACATTAACCATATGCAAAATGAAGGCTTTAATGTCTCTGTATTCCGGTAACCGCATTGGTAATACTATTGTAATAACGTCGGAAGCATAATAATAATACTTTCGTGAATCACCACAAAAAGATACCATTACTTAAATAACTAAAAAAATAGCCAATGACAGATCTCCACAAAAATACTATTTAAATCCAACTTTATCAATTTATCATCCATGCAAACACACACACACTTTTCGTGCTCATACTTTTTTTTGTTACTAAAGTGTATGTGTGGGTGTTTGTGTAGGTACATGATGCGTGTGTGATAATTAAAAGACAATTCGGGAAATGAAAAGAAATAAATACATGCTGTCACACATATTTTGAAGGCTTTAATGTCTCTGTATTCCGGTAACCGCATTGGTAATACTATTGTAATAACGTCGGAAGCATAATAATAATACTTTCGTGAATCACCACGCGTAAACAACGCCTCATGGAAAGCGAATAAAAACCTACGTGAATAATAATACGGTCTTAATCATACGCGCGACGCAATAGTAGGCGCAGAGCGCGAATACAGGGCGTCCCACGGCTATGCCACATGGAGGGAAAGTACCTTAAATATTGTAGATGGAACATTTTACTGAAAGAAGACATTATTTGAATTTAAAAAACAATTTAAAGTGAATTCACAGATATTTAAATAATTTTGCGGTTGAACCGGGAATTGAACCCTTTACACGTGATCAATTGATTAATTTTGTATTAAAAATGTTAAATTTCATGGTCTTCCTTTTATTTCTGATACTATGTTATTTAGCAAAAAATAATCCATATGATGAAGCCTTTCGATTGGTATGATAAAGCTACAGGGTATTTTTCTTGTGTAACGGGTTCGATTCCCAGTTCACGGTTTAATTATTATTTAAATATCTGTGAATGCAGTTTAAATTGTTTTTTAAAATTAAAATAATGTCTTCTTTCAGTAAAATGTTCCATCTACAATATTTAAGGTACTTTCCCTCCATGTGGCATAGCCGTGGGACACCCTGTATATTGCTTCGTCAACTGCAGTCATTTTTAGGGTTCCGTACCTAAAAAACGAAAACAGGATCACTTATACTTTTATAGGATCACTTTGCTTTCTGCCTGATTATCTTTCTGTCTGCCTATCTGGCAGGATCCTTTTCTTCTATGTTAACGCAATGAAAACATCCTTATGTTAATGTTAATCCAAAGAAATGACCCTCTATGCCGCATATTTAAAACTTTTCAGGGAATCAACAACTATAGGGCATATTCTGTTGACCTAGAGACATGGAAAAATTATTAAAAAGGGCCTCTGTAGGGCCGCTGTTACGGAACTTTCGTTCTCGAGTCCGACTCGCACCTGGCCACAACCTAGCAATTTTGTTTCTACAAAACTGCTATGTTCGTTTCGTTCTAGTTAGCGCATTTCTAACCAATCGACCAACTGTTTATCGTCAAGTTATGCGCAATGCATATACAATCAAGATTATTTCGAGGGGTGTTATGTGTGTATTTATCATACAGGGTGGAACAGAGGCACTGGCGAAAATCACAAAAGTTTGCGCAAATGTCGAACACACCGTTCCTCAATCCCCCTCAGATAATAAACACTTTGGTAAGCAAGCGCGCAGCACGCTCGATTTATTCAGAAGCGCCGAGCCTACTAGAATTACAGCCTTATCATATAAATAAGGATTTAAAGGAGCATCAGAATAAATTTCTGGGAGCGCCGTATTATTTTACGTGCAATTTGTTTGTTTTTATTGCTGCGAGGGATCTTGTCGCTTTATATGCGAACACTTGTTTTTCGTTTTAAATTTCCATGTTTTTGAAGAAAATTAGGAGTAGATAAGTATAAGCTTCTTTCTATATTAAATTATATCGGTAAAGGTTTAAAATTCATGCACTTTTTTTTCGGAACCAGCAGCAAATATTCACAAATATCAACTTTTTTGGACAAACTTTCGCATTTCTAATTTGAATATTTAAAGGTATATTTGCTTGATTGGTGATTATATCAAATTTATGTTTATTTTAATACAGGCAGGGCACATTAAAATGTATTTTAGTACATTCGTAAATGTACCAAACACACTCACACCACCCACGGAAAGAAAAGAGGTCCTGCTGGTCTAACCTGACTCCAAGTGGGATATTTATAGTACTAAAAGTGTGCAACATGACAGTTTAGACCAAAACGTTACAGCGATTCATACTTATAAGTTATTACTTAGACTAGGTATACTAACTAACATCCATACGTCTATCTAACGCTCTGTTACATTCAGTCATCAGTCGCGCTATCCTTGTCACAAACACATCACACTGCGGTGATGCTGCGAGCACAGAGTTGAGGAGACCAGTGGCGCGAGGTATGGGCGAGTGTCGTTACAATTTGGTGCGTGAGGCCGCGGTTGCTAACAGAGGCAACGGCGGTTCTAAGGCGTTGTGCAGCCGGTTCTTAGGCGCTTGTTGCGGTAGTCGTTCGGTACATTGAAGTTGAGCACCTTTTCCAGCAGATTCACACTGTCAATTCTATTTCGTAAGACATCACTACATAGTATAAATACGCTTTGTATGTCCCTATATCCCTATGTATGCTTAAATCTTTAAAACTACGCAACGCATTTTGATACAGTTTTTTTTTAATAGATAGAGTGATTAAAGAGGAAGGTTTATATGTATAATAACATCCATTAAATAGTGCACCCGTGCGAAGCCGGGGCGGGTAGCTAGTTTAAGATAAAACTGAGCAGCTTAAGTCGTCGCATTTCAAGATAATCGAGAGAGATACTTTGACTCAAAAGCAGCTAACCCCCTTATTCATAAACGTCTATCAAACCTATATTAGTTAACTAGCCGCTAAAGTTCGTTTGTCCTTATCTGTTACTTTGACATTGACATTTGTGAGAATGGGATAAAGAACATTTTAGTTAGCAGAGGTTTGTTAAGTTTTATGAATAAGCGGGTTAGTCTCCAAGTAGGTAAATAATATTTAACTTTACAATCCCACAATATTATAGTGAATATGTGTGTATAGTCTACAACTAATCAGTAGATTAGTAGAATCCAAATACAACACAAAGCAAGTTATAATTTGAAATATGCATGCCGGTTTAATTACGTGTGGCAGATACCGTTATACCTATATTACGGTGTACCCTGATATTACAGTATGAGAATTAACAGTATTTCGAAATACGTTGTGTGTGAATGTGCTTTTTACTTGCATAATATCCCGCCGTCTACCGGTCCCTGGGGTCCCAGGGCTCATTACAAAAGAATCATCATCCTCCTAGCGTTATCCCGGTATAGTTGCATCCTGAAGGATGCCCGGTGTCCGCTACCTAATCCCAAGACTTGGCGTTGGCACTAGTTTTTAAGGAAGCCATCTGACCTTCCAACCCGAAGGGAAACCAGACCTTATTGGAATTAGGCTTGTCAAGTGAGTGGGCAACTTGACTATTAGAAGTTCTCAAGCCGCCCGAAGGCCTCTAACTTGGCTTAACGACTGCTATAATAGACAGTAGCCGGGATCAACGGCTTAACGTGCCTTCCAAAGCACGGGAGCGCTCAGTTAGTAACCACTCAAAGCGGTCACCCATCCAATAACTGACCTGGGCCGACGTTGCTTAACCTTGCATACCGCACGCGGTACGCGGGTGCCGCTGGGCCACGAGTGCTCCTCAACAAAAGAATGCTATTATTTTTTTTTTCGCCGGGAGACGACGGTTTAATTATTCTCATAATCAAAATCTGACTTAACCTGTCGCCTATCGGTCCCTGGGATCCCAGGGATCATAACAAAAGGCTGGCGACTTACTCGCTAGCGAGTACGGTCATGCTAACTCATGGTAAAGGCACTGTTGCTATTCATTTACCTTACTACACAGCCTACACATGTAAATATTTTCATTTGAAATAGCTGTGCAGGCACGTATCCAGAGGGGGGGATAGTTGGGATTTATCCCCCCCCCCCCAAAAGTTTTTAGCCGTCTTTTTACAGTGATTACATAGCGATTTTTACACAGTTCACATGGTTGTTTCAATGTTTTCCCCCCCCCGAACCAAAAGTCTAGATACGTGCCTGTAGCTGTGTACAGTGCTGCAAACTCCAACCTACTAGGATGCAGGAGGCAAAGAATAAAAAAAATCAGGAGACTCCAAAAAAATCAGAAGACAACAAAAATATACCTTTAGGCTGCATGTTCAAATGCTAACGAAGCCACTAAGAGTGGAGCGGTGTAATGGCGGCCTACCCTTCGTTATGCGTGTTCGCTTTGCGTACATATTCGCCTCCTTTTCTTTTGAGAATTGAAGAAAGAGATGCAACACGAATATTTGCAAGAATACCTACGAACAAGTGATACGAAGAAAGTAGTAGATCAGGTGAGTTTGCAGCACTGACAACACATACAAATACGCGGCAAAAACAGACTGGGGGCCTACCGCGAACTGCAAAGAAAGTTATCTCTCTCTTTCGTAATTACGTATGAACGTTCAAGTGCGACAGAGAGGGAAAACTTTGTTTGCGGTTCGCGGTAGGCTCCCTCCACTGTGCACACGCACAGATAACGAAATCGTCAATATAAAAACCAGTGTTGCCAGAGCACTTAGGACGAAAATTACGTTTCTTTTCTTGAAAAGTTAGATTTTTGATGCAATAGTTCCATTTTTTATTTTTTCGTAATTACTATGGTAACGTTCGATTTTAAGAAATAAGTAGCCACATACAACTATAATTCGGCGAGTTCGGCGACAGAATTGCGCCAGTCTGATGGGCGGTATCTCGAATGTCATACATACTTAGTTGCAACAGACGGACAGACTGAGGCGTGCCATGTAGGTTCTTTTGTCACCTTTTCTGTATGAAAGCCTATAAATTGTCTCGCTTGGTCCCGGTTAGATACAATTGATCTTTCTTTTTAAATAGTTTCATTATTCTCAAAAGTTAAAAAAAAATACTTTACAACAGAAGTTACTTCTGAATAAAAAATAAATTAAATGTTTATGTAGTTATGTATGTATATATTTATTAATGTATTGTATTGTTAGCTGTATATATTAGCCTAGATGTATGTGTTATTCTATCTCTCTTGCTTTATCCTAGCACTACCTGTTGTTATTTTTCTTTAAGTTTTCTTCTCCTGCTACCCAAAGGTTGTCTGGAAGAGATGGTTCTATAGCGATAAGACCGCCTGTTGTTACCTATTAGTTTTTAAAGATAATCTTGTGACAATTTCTTTTTGTGGTGCAATAAAGAATATATTATTATTATTATTATTTACATGTTACGCGAGCCGGTTAAAAGTTACGAAAAATGTAAGAAATGTAACCATCTGGCAACATTGACAAAAACTCACCCTAGCCGACTGATTTCTTTTGATAATAACCGCTGCCGACCTAACAAAACAGCCCCTACGAGTAGTGTTGTCGAAATCAGGAGATTTTACACAATACTACAAATAAAGTAGCAGATCAGGAGAAAGCCCTAAAAATCATGTAACTTCCTGATTCATGAAGAGAGTTTGCAGCACTGGTTGTGCAAGTGTTTACCTAGCTGTAGTAGACATAAACATAGACATAGAAATATTTTATTTAACATCACAAGGCATCACATAACAGTAGCAGTTACATGTACAAATATCTTAAAATTAAGCTTAACATGTTAACATAGAATAATCATACGGACATAATTATGTGATGCTAAAAAGGGGCTTGCCTCAGCATAATGTTGCAGCAAGTTCACTACAACGCTGGTTTTCAGGCAGACCCTGGTAACTACAATAAAAAATATCCATTGCTCGCTATTGTTCGGAAACGAAGTGTCTCATCTCATTTATGAATGAATAGTGTAAATATGTGCGCGCGGGAACGTGTGTGTATTTGTATGTATGTGTGAGTGGGTGTGTGCGCGTGTGTCCCTCTGTGTGTGTGTTTAACTTGGAATACAAGAAGAAGTATTGTTTTATTTGACCTGCGAATATATATAAGCATGTGTATGTATTAAAATATATATTCAACCTAATTAACGCTAGTGCCACTATTCAAACTCGAATTGAAATATGTTTAACTAGCTTTTGCAGCCGCCTCCGTGCCTGATACTCTGGAACCTGTAGGTTTGACGCGAAACGACTTTCAAATGTAATAAATGAACTTTATTCTGCAAGTAAGCCGCAAAGGCACTTTTACAAGTCAAAAACTACTAGCGTTTCTCATGAGACCACTGCCGAGAAGAAACGCCGAAAGAAACTCGACAGTCAGTCATTTTCTCCAAAATATGCTTATTACAATGATACTACTTAACCTACGTAAGTAAATGTAAGTGGTTAAAATCAAAAGAGAATTGAAAGAAAAACGAGGAAAAAATAACAATAGGTATTTACAAAGTGTAATTACACAAGAAAACAAAACATGTCGAATCGTCTGATATGCTTTCCTGCAAGAAATGTGTCAACTAGATACAATGAAAATATTAGACTCTTTACGCTATTTAGGTATTTGGTTTGGGCCATGCATTTCTGTCTGTTAGATAGTCCTCAACCCTATAATAAGCCTTTGACATCAATGGTTTTTTGGTAATTTTTAAGAGCTGGAACGGGTAAATTCATAATTTCATCGGGTAATTTATTATAAAAACGGACACAAAACTTATTATAAAAAATAATGAAGGAACCTTCATATTTTGTGCAGTCAAATGTCATTTGTATTTGTATGTAATATTATATTGGGTGTAAGTTCGAGTTGACGCCCGGGGCGTGCCCAAGCTGAAGCAAAGTTACCGTAATTAAATAGTGATTAAGAGAATAATCAGGTTCAAACAGGGGGACTCGGCGGAGCCTGCGCCTCGCATACCGCATGCGGTTAAGCAGCGTCGGCCGGGGTCAACTCTTGGACGGGTGACCACTTTGAGTGGTTATTAACTGAGTGCTCACGAAGATACGTTAAGCCGTTGCTCCCGGCTGCTGTCTATGACAGTTGTTAAGCCAAGTTAGAGTAGAGGACTTCGGACGGTTTGAGAACTTCTAACAAGTTGCCCATTCACTTGACAAGCCTAATCCTATAAGGTCTAGATTCCCCTTGAGTTAGAAGGTCTGATGGCAGTCTTTTTTTTATTAAAAATGGGATCGCTCTTGGCCAGCATCTAGCCAGGGGGCAAAGGTGAGGCCGACGATGAAGCGAGCTCACCCAGAAGGTGCCTATTCACTCGTGCCTTAAAAAGGTCTAGGTTATATGAGCTCGGAAACACAAACGCCGGCAGAGAATTCCAAACCTTAGAAGTGCGCATTGTAAAAACTAAAGGCTAAATCTTGGGATTAGGTAGAGGGCCCCGGGCATTCTTCAGGATGCAACTGTGCTGGGGTAACGCAAGGATGATGAAACCGGGGGACTAGGCAATTTTGTTTTTATATAATGCGAAATGAAAATCAATTGTAGTGGTTAGCCGTGTATGTACTGAATACCTTCAGAATAACTACGGCTCTTGAACCGAAACTTCCATGTTTTTCTGAAGAACATTCATCCAGGCATTTTCTCATTCGTTACAAATGTGTGGCGATTCATCTGTGGCGGATCTCATCAGCTCATAGCAAAACCTCGCGTGTGGTCAACTTGTAAATATACATACTGGCCACAACTTCTTGCTGCCACACAGTTGCTTGCTTAAATTAATGATAGTAGTATTAGTGAATGACATGTTTATTATAACCGCATGAAATGAATTTTTGTACACCTGCATTGCGAGTAAAACATAGTGCTCAACCGTATCTGTCTATGTACCATCTTTTTCTACCTATGTTTAACAAAATAAATATTCTGATTCTGATTCTGATTCACAACGCCACGAATAGGTTTCGTGACGGGTCTGGCAGACAGCACTTTATGTCATACGTGTAAAAGACTGATTTAATTTTTTGTTGAATACAAAATACATTTAGTTGCGAGTTGAGTGTTTTTTTTATGATTATCAGTTTCTACACATCTATCGTCCCTCTTTCCACTTTTATACGCTACAGCTTTTTGTTTACTTGACTGTGGCATTATAAACTGAGCCCCGAACCTAATAAAGCGACAGGAGTGCGCGGTTGGAGAGTAGCCTGGGGGAAAAACTAGAGGAAACCTCCGTCACATCCACGCGGGTGGTTTTGAACACTGGAACACTCTAAGAGTTTGCGCTCCAGTCAGATAGCTTAGAAGAGTCTAGCTAGGCCCGACCTGGGTCGGACTAACTCTACCCGATATGCGGCTGTACCGGGACGAATAGGGTTTATATACGAATAGGGTGGTCGACTGGTCGTGTCCGCCGGCGGGAATGCCTAAGTGTAAGCGACGTATCTGAGTTGGAAGCCGTAAGCGCAGCGTTCCATCCAGGCGCGGATAATTGGGGCAATTGCCCCTGTTGCCCTCCTCCTGAAACCTGTGTCAGGGGAGGGCAATTGCCTATGTCCTGACGTAGGAAATATGTTCTGACAATATAAACAGTTATCAAAAGTCAGTTTTATTTTCGGAAAGTTCGAAAGTGCCCCCCCCCCCCCTGAACAAAATCCTGGATCCGCGCCTGGTTCCATCTTCCGACGGACGCTATGATTACGTCGTCCGGATCCGTGTGTGCCTAGGACGCCACCGTGCGGCCCCTAATCAGTGATCGCTGAATATACGCTACATTACCCTGCTGGCATCAGAGTGTGAACGCACCCAAACAAGTAGGTAGGTACTTGTATGCAGACGTAGCTACTGCGCAAACTTGACTTCGCATAAATTAACAAGACTAACACGGCTTCTGTCAAAAAGTTCATGTGGGTGAGAACCAAATTCTTAGTGTGCTAAGAATTTGGTTCTCACCCACATGAACTATGTGTAGTTAAGGCATTTTATACGACTACATTTTAATTGTTTCCGTTGTGACACAAAAGTTATAATCCCTTAACAACTACTTTTTCACTTCTCATGCTCGAAAAGTGTGTCATATTAGGCTTATCGAGCGGGGCTAAAGTAGTACATTTAGCCCCTAGGGAAAATATGAATACATATTTATGATTTCCAAAACATTCTAATTTGACCAATCAAAGAACTTCACCATATTAAATCCACCAATCAGAAAACACGTCGACAGCCAATGGGAACGTTGGGTTCTTTTCGGTACATACTTTGATTAACTAATTTAACTATTAAAAACATTAGGTCTTTTTTGTTCAGGTTTCAACTACTAGGTATGTATCTGAGTCAAAACAGTTTAAAAGTTGCCGCCATATTCTCATTGTATTTTATGTAATAGTGGATGGATAATTTTCGTTTATTTATTTTCTCGCAATCGAAGTGAAAAGTAGAGTGTATAACTCTGGTCTAAAAGCCATATTACCACTCGAACAATTTTCCCTCACTTCATTCGGGAAAATAACTATCTCGTGGTAATATGGCTCATTTTAGACCCTTGTCATACAATCTACTATATCTTCGTCAATACTTCATCATCGCCATCAGCCTGTAATCGCCCACTGCTGGGCGTAGGCCTCTCTTCTTCTTACAATTTAAACATTCATTATAAAAAAATACAGTAGCCTTGTAATTCTGTACTATACATATTATTCATAAAACTTACAAACCTCTGGTCACTAAAATGTGTTTTGTCCTTTTCTCACAAACATGAATGTCAAAGTGAGAGATAAGGACAAACGAGCTTTAGTGTCTTTTTTTTAATCTGAGCACTATTTGTACACCTACTTATTTACGACACAACCATTACAATGAATTATTATTATAAACAATAACAGACTCCTTAACACAACAATCTTTTTAATTTCAGATTAGTTGTTAAGAATGAAATGTAATTAAATATATTTTTACTGAAATAAACAGTTAAAAAAAAACTAATTGAGATTTGATTGATGGTTATGAATAAGGGGGTTAGTATTTAAACTAATCTTATGATATAGACCTAAAGGGTCCTATAGTTGTAAATGGATTATTTAACATGTAGGTATAAGAATATGATCTGATTTAAGTAATTCATTTTTATTATGTTACTTTCCCTATTTCCCGAGATCGATTTGCTAATTACACAGTATTTTTATGTTTATAGAACTTTATTCTCTAACGAAATATTAGTACGTTTCTCTCAACGAGAAAAAATACGTAATAAAAAAATAAAAATAAGAAAGCCTTTTATTTCTCACAATATTGAAATATAAAGTATAGTAACTAATTACTATGCTGGTCTATGAAAATCCCTGGGCGGGTAAGGCCTCCTCCAAGGATGATCATTTGCCAAATGTCAATAAAATACATACAAAGCCAAAATTAATCAAAAAAATATTTTTCGTCCCTGATTATGAACAACTTTACTTAAGGGACCTTTAGACTGACGCTCAGAGACCTTATACATCTCTGAGGATATTTATTTATTAGATTTTATTATTATCATGTTGACGCTTATAGATATAGCTCAAAATATTTTATTATTATTAGTGTACCTACTTTATTACCTTTGATTTTGACGCTTAGAGACCTTATACATCTCTAACAAATCTCGATTGTTATTAGTTTCTTAGTCTTATTTTTGACATGTAACACTACATTTAATTAATGATACTTTGATTATTGTATTATTTTTATTTGATATAGATAGATTTTGACTTGTAAAAGTGCCCTTAGGCCTATTTGCACAATAAATGTTTTGATTTTGATTTTGACCAACCGTGTCCACAAAAAAGTCGGCTTTCGTAGGACAAGCTTCAATCTGTACGTACAGTCGCCATCAAATATATCTATACTCTTCAGGGTGCTCAAAAATATCTGAATACGCACTTTAACGCCTTGACAATAGAGTCGTGTTCAGATATTTGTGAGCACCTCGTTCGCTCCGATATATCTGATGGCGAATGTACCTCTAGTATAAGTTATTTCGAAACAAAATACAAACGAACGCGTTTGCGTTTAATCTCAATTTGTATGACAACGCTAGCAACGCCTCTGGGGGCTTTGATGGTAACAATTTTTTGCCATACAAATTAAATATCGTTTGTGTTTTGTTTCAAAAAACTAATACTAGACCCACTGAATTGGGTGAGCCGCTTTGGCTGCCCAGAATGAAAGAAGAAAGAAAGGATACATTTATTTATCGCATAAGTACGTACATTAAAACAGATACATAGAGAATGATGCCTCGAAGTTGCTTCTGCAAGCCGCAGGTTCCTCATATTCCTAGTGTACAGTGCAATTGACATGATAATAGACTTCGCTCTGTTCTCATTTGATTTTATATTTAGACTGACGCTCAGAGACCTTATACATCTCTGAGGATATTTATTTATTAGATTTTTTTTATACAGCTCTAACAAATCTCGATTGTTATTAGTTTCTTAGTCTTAAATTTGATATGTAACACTACATTTAATTAATGATACTTTGATTATTGTATTATTTTTATTTGGTATAGGGGTCATTGTCAGATTTAGGTTCACGTCTTCTCGGTGGACATGGAAATCGATGGACAAAGTTAAGGGCCACAAAGTTTAATTTTGGATTGGTCTAGTAACCCGCATAAACGGTGTTTCCATAACTACAAATCCATGTAATAAAAACGTAACTTATATGTACTACATAAGCTGTTAACTATTGACCACCGGGTGGACAACTTTTGTTTTTACAACTGACAATGACCCATAGATAGATTTTGACTTGTAAAAGTGCCCTTGAGGCCTATTTGCAGAATAAATGTTTTGATTTTGATTTCATCAGGGGTGACTTGAGTCAAACAAGTGGCTCGCGTCTTCTGCGTTTCGATACGTCAGGACAATCACTATCAATATTTTCTTACACTACAGCCTATGAAATAATAGTCGCTTAGTTAAGCTGCAAATCAATAGCAATAGAGGCATTGATCGAGGAGAGTCCTCGGGCGTAGCACTCTCGACTCGAGGGCGCTGAGCGGCTGGTACTTGTATTGCGACGTTAATTACCAAACAAAATAGGTGTGAAAAGGTTTCTTATCGCTTTGGAAATGTATGCGTTCTTTGAAAATATGTACAGTCAACGTAATGAATACATAGTTACGTTCCCAAAGTGATAAATCTGCTTGTCGGAGGGGTGCTGACTTGCGGCGAATGTAACCGCACATTCGCTGCAAAGATTGGCTTTGTCAGTCACCAGAGAGCCCATCAGCGTCGCTCTCAGCAATAAAAAAAACAGTCGCTGTGGCCGAATACGGCTAGGAGAAGATGATGATGATGAAATCTGCCCGCGCTCTTGTCAGCGTTCCTGGCCTAACCAGTGACTTAGAAACCATATACATCTCTAACAATATTAAATTAATTTTAGTTTTGGTGCTCAGAGACCATGTACATCTCTGGGATATTATATTAATTTCATTATACTCCTTGTTTAATCTTGAGACCTTATACATCTCTAACTTTACTGATGTTGTAATATTTGTAATAGATAACTTTGCTAGTTTATCTTCACTGTATGACATTAATTTTGTTATAATAGTAAACTCGAAATTATTATTCCTTCTTGAACTGTAAATTAATATTTTGTCATGTAAAAGTGCCCTTGTGGCCTATTTGCAGAATAAACGTTTGATTTTGATTTTGATTTTTGATAACAGCGCCCGCGTACCACATGCGGTGTGCAAGGTTAAGCAACTCCAGTGCCTTTACCATGAGTTTACATGACCGTACTCGCTAGCGACTGCACTGAATGGGAGACCGCTTTGAGTATTACGTTCCAGATTAAATTTTGACATCGGCGCCTACACAGTTCAATTTCAGAAGAAAGTGATCGACCCTCAGGTGGCACAGAGAGTAAACTTTTTCTAAAGGCGCACCCAAACGGTCCTACTCTTTTTTTTGAACCTGACTGTGGCTTTATAGGCCGGGCCCAATAAAGCGATAGGAGTGCGCGGTTGGAGAGTAGCCTGGGGAAAATCCAGGGGAAAACCTCCGGCACGACCACGCGTGTAGTTTGGAACACTGGAATACTCTAAGAGTCTGCGCTCCAGTGAGATTGGTTGAGCGGTTTCAACCGAATCTGAGGTGTGAGTGGAATCGTGCTACTGGGAGTTTTGTCGCTGGTTCACTAAACCTAGCCTAGCTGAGAAGAGTCCAGCAAGAAACTCAGCTAGGCCCGACCTGGGTCGGACTGACTCTACCCGGTGTGCGGCGGTACCGGGACGAATAGGGACTATATGTGTCACTGTTGTCGCGGTCCGGTCCTGCGTGGTGGACTGCATACTATAAGATTGAGTAAATCAGGGTTATTAATTCCAATATACATACATGTACATTGGAATACACAAAATTAACAATAAACTACCTATCTACATATAATTCTATATAAGTAAGTCTTGACGTAGTAAACACGCATTCATTTTTTTACTGAGTTATTACCTCTAGTCTATATTTATATTCAGTAGCCAAAATAATCTCAGCAAAACATTTTTTTCAAATCAAGATCACAAAATTCAAGCTCGGTTCAAACCTTAAAAACGAAATAGAAATAACCAAATTTAGAAGGAAAATGTCCACATTATAAACAGCGAGATCGCCGATAAAATGTAAACTTGATAGCTTATTTAAAAACCGGCCGACTTCGGCGAGGTAAATGCCTGATAAGTATCTTGTTTGAGACAAGGGGAGTGCCGACAAAGAGCCGTATCGTTGTTTTTCTGCCTGAGAGGAGCGCAAAAGGCTACTTGGGTGGCCCAAGTTAAAAGCGGATCCACCTTTTTACAACGTATATTTAAATAAATAAATAAATATTACAGGACAATCTTACACAAATCAAACTAGCCCCACAGTAAGCTCAAGAAGGCTTGTGTTATGGGTACTAGACGACGATATATTTAATAGATATAAATACTCAAATACATAGAAAACATCCAAGACTCAGAAACAAATATTCATGCTCATCACACAAATATTTGCCCTGACCGGGATATTTAGCTTTCAATTTCCTGTCATTTACAAACATTCATAAAACACAATTCTTTAGTTTCCGATACGCAGCAGACGCACACTGAGCGTGCGCGGGTGGTAAAAATGGTTCGTGTTTTTGGATCGTTGTGGTTATTTATAAAAATGTGAAGACATCAAAGAGGGGGGGGGCACGTCAGAAAACCGTGCCAACCCGCGCCCGTCCTATCTGTCGGTGTTGAGCTTAAATAAGGGGCTAGGTCTCTTCAAAGCAAAACTAAGTCTATTTACATCTTAAGCCTTATAGTATTTTATCAGGTGAGACTAGGCCAGTAGCTGGTCAGGCATTTCGATAACTCAGTTTATTAAGAGCGAACTCTATTTGGCAAGAAGTCGCTGGTTCGAATTCACCTCGTCGTCCACTTTAACTTTATCGACCAAACATCAGCCCAAATTCTGATATGTCCTCTTCAAAAGGCACCGGTCTAAAGGCAGGTAGGTACCGGTAGGTTTCTTAGAAACAATATTCTTAAGTTAAATAGATACTTTGGCTTCGAAACGAGACTTGAGCTCACTGCGCCACTTTCTGTGAATTATTGGCCTGAAACTGGCGCTCAGTTGTGTCCCCACTATATTTCTAGGCGACTAGGTCCTAGTATGATAAAATCCGGACTGGGAGGCTTGGAAATTTCATGTTATTTCTACTCAGAGTCGCCAGCTCTTTAAAATAACGTAAAAATTCCAAAATAAACATAAGTTGTGGTACAAGTTTAAATCCTGCCCAATCGCTTATCTAATAAGAAAGGACAAGTCATCGAACTATTGTATTTGAAAGTTAGGTAGAACATTTCTTATGAATTGCGGCCCACCCGAGGCTCGGTATGTGGTTGTGGCTGGCCGCTGCGATGCCGGGGACAGCTCTGTCTCACAACCAGCGACAATAACAGCTAATCCAATTCTCTTAACCCAGCATTCAATTCCACTTTAATGCTAGGGGAAACAGTAAATAAGTTGCGTTACTCATCCCTACTAGTAGAGCAGCCGGGTAATTCTACTTTTTCATGACCAGGTTTGCGATTACCAAAAAATACTATGATATGTATTGAATCAGTGTACAGAATTAGGATTTCGAAATAGTACCTGAATCTAATAAAAGGAATTTATATGTAAAAATACCTAAATATTAATATATTGCTGTAAAAGGTGGGTAACACAGTGGTAAAATCCATTTTTTCATACAAATGGTGAGACATCTAAGGACCACTGGGTTACTCGATTTATGGATATTAGCTGTGATTAGTTAATTGCCAAAACTATCGGAAGTGATACTGCAATTAAACCTCTTTCTAAATAACAATATAAAAATATGAAGTGAGGGCCAAGTATTCCAAAATATGCATTTAAAAAAAAGTGTCTGAAAATTATGTACATGAAAAAGTAGAATGGCCCAGCCAGCAAATAAATTGCGTTACTCATCGCTAATAGAGGAACCTGCAAATCCAATACCTACTTTGATTTTAGAAAAGCGTTTGACCTTGTCGACAATGACATTTTATTAATGAATCTCTCTGCTTTGGGATGTACACCAAACTTGCTGAATTATTTCTCCAGCTATCTCAAAGACCGAAGGCAATATATCCAACAGGAGGGTATAGGTCAGATGATTATTGTACGCGCTTTAGGGGTAAGCCAAGGTAACAATCTAGGACCAATCCTCTTTTTAAATAAATATATATATATATTTTTAATAAATATTAGAGGACAATCTTACACAAATCGAACTAGCCCCATAGTAAGCTCAAGAAGGCTTGTGTTATGTGTACTAGACGACGATATATTTAATAGATATAAATACTTAAATACATAGAAAACATCCAAGACTCAGAAACAAATATTCATGCTCATCACACAAATATTTGCCCTGACCGGGATTCGAACCCAGGACCGTCAGCTTCACAGGCAGGTGCTCTACCCACTAGGCTAAACCGGTCGTCTTTTTGATAATGGGTAACGACCTTCCATCTGTTGTCACCAAAACCAGGTGCTTGGCTGACGACCTAAAACTTCTACAGTCTGTGACCGATTTCAGGATTACCAATTACTTCAAGAAGAAACTTCAAGAATTAATAAAGTAGCTGAATAGAGTATGGCTAACAGACTCCAGTTAAATATATTGTAATGTAAGGTCAGCTCTTTTACCCGTAAAAAGGCACTTGTCACCGCAAGTTACAAGTTACTGCGAACGCCCAGTACGTTGTAACTTGTCGTAAAAGCAACAGCTCTTGAGCGTGTGGAATATATTCGGGATTTAGGAATCATAATAGACAGCGGCCTAACATTCAACAAACATGTGGTCAACACATGTAAAAAGACCAACAAAAATCTCGGTTTCATTATACACACTGCTACTCAATTCCGGGACCCCAAGATTCAAGAAGTTCTCAAATCGAAAAGAGACTGTTTCCGGAAAGAACTCGCGTATTGATACTGTGAGTGTGGTGTGTCGTGACCGTAATCGAGTTTCAAGTGACAAGGCGGACGGTGGTAGTAACGATGACACTGTGGAAAAAAGCGAACCAGGAAGAGGGTAGATCGCTATGGTGTGTGGGTAAACCACAACTAAAACTCGCAGCACGTCAGTTAATTCCTTGATAATGGCGCTTGCAACAGTGCCGAAATATCGGGAACTCAAAAATACAAATATACATGGTA
Organism: Epiblema foenella; assembly: GCA_963556455.1. Taxonomy (NCBI): domain Eukaryota; kingdom Metazoa; phylum Arthropoda; class Insecta; order Lepidoptera; family Tortricidae; genus Epiblema; species Epiblema foenella. The sequence goes on from OY747105.1 coordinate 23,906,490, forward strand.
AATATCCCGTTTCAAATCGTAATTCTAATGTAAATGACCATGTAAGCTTGAAATCTTATACCCCAAGATTACACTTGTCCTTTACAATACCTTCGTCCGTAGTCGGATGGAATTTAACAGCATCATCTGGGGCCCGAACGACCAAAAATAAAGGGACATGTTAGAGAGAGTCCAAAAAAATGCGCTAGCTATCTTTACAAGAGAATGTACGGTATATATCCTTTCCTCTTTCCTTCTTTGTTTGTGACCGGCATGGTCGGTTTGAACGAGACTGGAGTTCCGATGAAAGATACTTTTGGTGATCCACTACTGCTTACTCCTATGGAGTAAAGTAGACAATCCGGCTGTGTTGGAAACTATTATCGATTCTAGAGAGGACGCAGCAGATTTATTTATTCAACACACACATATAAGCTAACAGCATTTCAACAAAACGCTTACACGGGAACACATCAGATATCACAATTACAACACTTTAAAATTAGACTTAATTAAATCGTAATGCAGTTTACAAATATTCATTCCGTTTAAGCAAAGTTTAAGGCAAGTACAGTGGTATTGAGAAACTTACTCAATCTGTCGGCAAAGACGTCAGCATCTGGGACTCGAATAAGTACGTTATTCACGACTGAAATGGCCCGGGGAGGGGCGCGATAAATTGCGTTAGGTATTCATTAGTGACCTTACCATCAGTATTAACAAGAACACTTTTTTTTTTATTTACACTAAAAACAGTCTCTCATAAAGCTGGTTCTAATTTACATTACATGCTGTCGAAACTCTTGGTCCATGGGGTCCCAGCGGGCACAAGTTATTTACTGAAATCGGAAAGCGTTTGGTTGACGTAACTGGTGACCGAAGAGCTGGCGGCTTCCTCGCACAACGTATCAGCGTTGCGATACAGCGAGGAAATGCCGCCACCATCCTCGATACAATGCCCCAAGTGGCTGTTTTAGATTTAAGTTAATTGTAATATTATTTAAGTTATTGTTACTTAACTATTATAACCGCTAGTAAATCAATAAATCTTATGTAATTTACATTGAAACTTAAGGCATGAAGAGCTGAATGTACAATCCAAATATATATATAATTCGTTCAAATATATCAAACCGTACCGTCTAAACGAGTATTTGCAAACTCAAACACGTTTGCATCCCAATATTTAAGCTTATGCAGAATTTGACTCAACATAATTTTCATAAAAGAATAGAAACATGTTCCTTTTTATATTAAACACGTCTTATCGACCGGTAGCGACTAGCGATAGCGGTTAGCGGACACTGCTCACGGTCCTGGATTCGAATCGCAGTAAGGGCAAAATATTGATGTGCCGAGCAAAAATAGTTGTTTTCTTGAATATTTTCTGTGTTTAAGTAGTCATTATTATCATCCTCGTAGCGTTATCCCAATACAGTTGCATCCTAAGGGATGCCCGGGATCCGCCACCTAATGAAGCGACCGCGAGTGTGTATGAGTATTCATATGGAATTTGTTTGTTTTAGCGTTGCCATACAATATAAACGTTATTAACTGTACAATTAAAAATCAGCGTCACGACACATCAGTCGTGGCACATGCTGAGCGACAACCTTTTTCGTGTATACCCACTTCTAATTTGTAATATCTTCTTTTTATCTGTATGTACACCAAATAAACGTTTTTTCTTTCTTTTTCTTTTCTTTCTTTCTTTCATATCAATTGAATATATCAGAACACAAGCCATATTGAGCTTACTATGGGGCTGTGATGTCGGCAAAGTTATTCTCCAATACTCATTTTTCATCCACGTTAAATTCATGACAGTTGTTATTTTATGCATCATCATCATAATATTTAAGAGCGTGCCATTTGTCGGTGAAGTAATTACCAGATTATTCTACATTCAACTTCATCCTTCACTTCTCTGTATGACGTGGCATTTGGTTTCTTTTATTTGCTCCATACACTTAATCTAGGTTTTTTCCTCTCCTGTTTTCAATCATTTTCATCAAGTTCCTCTTCTCTTTTACTATGCGTATAAGTTAGTTTTCTTCTCTATCAAACAGATTCTTTCCATCCGTTTTCCGAACGTTTCCAGTCTTTCTCGGTCCTTTTGTGTCATTGTCCACGTTTCGCAGCTATAAAGCGTTATACTCCGGATATACACCTGGACTAGTTTCTTCCGAGTTCAACTTGATATTCTAGCTGTGAGCTCTTTTAGAGTTAAAGGCTTTCTTTGTCACGGATATCCTAGTGATATTATGGTGTAGAGTCCTCCGTAATAACGTTATTTTATGCAATGAAACAAAAATGAAAACTTCGAAAAGGCAAGAACAAGAAAAATTAAAAGTCAAACAGAGTTGTAAATACAAATCGAAATGAAAGAAAATGTATAAAACAAGAGCAAGTTGAAGACAGGCCAATCCGAACTCGCGGCTCGTCAATCAGCCGCAAAAACAACCACCGAACAATTGCTAAGCGAAAATAGGAATTGTTGAATTTGTTTTGTCATCCGCCCCCGATTTGTTTGACAACTTCAGAACAGCAACTTTCGCTAACACAGAGTGGAGACGAGCCTAAGTAATTTGAAACGAAAATGGCCGGCATCGAAGCATCCGATTTGGATACTCCCGGATCTGTGGCGTTTTGTAATGAATTTGCTCAAATGTGTATAGCAATGAGAGTTGGGGAGTGAGGGAATGTTTGTAATTTGCATTTTGTGATTGGAAGTCTCGGGCACACCTGAGCCGTTTGTCAAGCCGTGCCTGCCTCGTGTAAACATCAAATATGTAAGGAATAATTCATTGCGGTCGCTTTTAGGATTTTGCGTTCGAGCTGTTTTACGAGAGTTGTGAATGTTTTAGAGTTGGGGCGAGATTCGCGGCTGAGCGGGGAGGCGCTCCTGGAAACAACTCCAGGCTTAGGTAAGTCGGGTGTTGAAACCTCAACTAAGGCATAATAACAAAGAAACAAAACATTGACTGGTAGCACAAGAGTTAACTAGCGGAGTAATACACATAACAAGGATTAAAGTTGAAGAACAAATAAAAACAGTAGAAACAAAAAAACAATCAAAAATGGTTGGCTGGTGGAGAATACCATTTGGCATTAAGCCCGCCATGTGTACAATTTCTATTTTTTAATTTTTTGAACCTGACTGGGGCTTGATAGGCCGGGCCCAATAAAGCGATAGGAGTGCGCGGTTGGAGAGTAGCCTGGGGAAAATCCAGGGGAAAACCTCCGGCACGACCACGCGTGTGGTTTGGAACACTGGAATACTCTAAGAGTTTGAGCTCCAGTGAGATTGGTTGAGCGGTTTCAACCGAATCTGAGGTGTGAGTGGAATCGAGCTACTGGGAGTTTTGTCGCTAGTTCACTAAACTTAGCCTAGCTGAGAAGAGTCCAGCAAGAAACTAAGCTAGGCCCGACCTGGGTCGGACTGACTCTACCCGGTGTGCGGCGGTACCGGGACGAATAGGGACTATATGTGTCACTGTTGTCACGATCGCAAAAGTCATTTTCTATATATGTAGGTAAGCCTTCTTTATAACTATTCCAAATTTCAAATCGATAGCATAAGTAGTTCTTGAGATATTTAGCGATGTGACAGACAGACAGACAAAGTAAAACCATAAGGGTTCCTTTTTTACCATTTGGGTACGGAACCCTAAAAACATCAATTAGGTACGAGCAAAAGTTATTGATAACTGAAAGCGGGAAAAAGAAGAATTCTTAAAATAAGAAATATTTGATGAAAAACATTTATGAAGGAAACATTTCTTCGAATTAACTTAACATTGGTGAAATATCAAAGGAAGACTGAAAGCAAACAGAATTTTTAAAACACAGTAAAACAAAAACGTTGTTCAACCTGGAAATATTTTATAACCCGGAACTGATTGCACAATAAGAAACATACTTGTTTGCGTCTAAACAAGTTAATTCCTTTGAACGGTAAAGTTGACCCAATTGCGCGCTAGATGTCGCTGTACCGGCCGTGCGAATCCTGAATCACGCGATCGTTATGTCGACGTAGAATGTATAAGAGGTCGAGGTGAACTATTTTAAATATAGGCTTTATATGTGACTGGTTGTTTCACTAACAATTCTACCATATAGAGGGCGCCCTTTTTGAACAAGTTAGGAGTACAAACAATACTTAGAAAATCAATGTTCGAATTTTCTCGAAAAATGATCAAATTCTTAATCAATTGGCGAAAAAAATGTTTAGTGCAGCGCCCCCTGGCGAGTTATCATCGTAACTCCTAGCTGAAATTCGACCCGACTAAACTACAAACCTATTGCAGAAAACCGTTTCTAAATCGGTCAAACCGTTTCGAAGATATTGATATGCACACACAAACAAACAACCTCTCACCCTAAACGCATATACCTTCTTCGTTCCGTCGTGAGTAAAAACAAACAAACAAACAACCTCTCACCCTAAACGCATATACCTTCTCCGTTCCGTCGTGGGTAACAAACAAACAAACAACCTCTCACCCTAAACGCATATACCTTCTCCGTTCCGTCGTGGGTAACAAACAAACAAACAAACAACCTCTCACCCTAAACGCATATACCTTCTCTATTCCGTCGTGGGTAAAAAGTAAGAAAAAACAATAATAATGACATAATTATAAGTCTTCAAAGAGGGGGCATATTCTGTCCCTTTTCCGCAAACCGCACCTTTTTATTGGAACGATCGTCATTTACTATGGCGCTCGTGGTCAGTGACATAACTGATCTATCACGCTTTCTCTTTCTAACCAGCAGCATTAAAATGATAGTAGTATTTCTTTGCCTTGTTTCTTTTGAAGCAATCTTATGGAGTAGTCAAAAATTTGAGTCAACATTCCGAATTTGATATTAATGTACGCTTGCTAGGACATAGTGACTACGTTAGCACTAGTGTCTTTTTATAGGGGATTGACGAGAGACATCATCCTGTTGTGGATTCGTTTTTATTATCAGTGACTTAGAGACCATAGGTATACATCTCTAACAATATTAAATTAATTTTAATTTTGACGCCCAGAGACCATGTACATCTCTGGGATATTATATTAATTTCATTATACTCCTTGTTTAATCTTGAGATCTTATACATGTCTAACTTTACTTGTATTGTACTCGTAATATTTGTAATATCTTATGTTGTAATATTTGTAATAGATAACTTTGCAAGTTTATCTTCACTGCATGACATTAATTTTGTTATAACTGTAAACTCGAAATTATTATTCCTTCTTGAACTGTAAATTAATATTTTGACATGAAAAATGTATTACTTATTATAGTCAGACTTTCTTAAATTATAAATTAATATTTTGACATGTGAAAGTGCCCTTGTGGCCTATTTGCAGAATAAATGTTTGATTTTGATTTTGAACGTTCGTTCGTTGTTTACACTTAGGCCGGGTTTTATAAAGATACTTTAGACCAAATGTCAGATCAAATTTCAGTAACTCAGTACTATTTTTGACATAACAAACCGACATACGGTCTAACGGATCTTTATAAAACCGAGCCTTACTGATCGCAAGCTTACCTATTGCTGCCTAATCGAATATTCTATATTTCTACAAGGGAACGAATTAACGATCGATTTTTACTGACACCTTATTGTACAAATATCGATGAATTTGTTTTGGTGTATTAAAAATGTATTTACTTATTATTTATCTATGATGAATTGTATTATAAATTGTTTGTTCATGTAATTACAATAAATAAAATACAATTTATTATTATTATCTTTACATATTTGTGTTTCTAGGGCCGGGTTTTATAAAGATCCGTTAGACCAAATGTCAGATCAAATTTCAGTAACTCAGTACATTTTTTGACATAACAAACCGACATAAGGTCTAACGGATCTTTATAAAACCGAGCCTCAGTTAGGCTTTCTTACAATGGATTTATGAGAAGTAAAATATAAACATACACATACAAAACCTCGTAAGTCCTGTCGGTAGGCCTCCGACAAGGTGGAGTGATGACCTGGTGAAGGTCGCGGGAATCCGGTGGAAACGAACGGCACAGGACCGGTCTAAATGGCGAGCCTTGGGGGAGGCCTATGTTCAGCAGTGGACGTCTTTCGGCTGAAATGATGATGATGATGATGACATACAAAACATTATAAAATCCTAACCTAGGGTGCCGCCGGCAGCGAAGCCGGGCCCGAGCTACCGGTGGTGTCGGGCGACAGAGAGAGGAACCTCCTGACTATCCGCACCGTGTCCAGGAGTACCGCTTTCTGTATTATTGTTATTTAAGGTATGAAATTCAAATTCAAATTCAAGTGGTTTATTGCTTTTCATGTGTAAATTGTGATCGTAATAAAAACATATATACTTAGTATCAACATGAACCCTGTGAGGGTATAGCAACGCAACTAAGACTAGATTGGTACATGCTAAAACCACAAATTATCGAGATATTTGCCGCAAACTAACACAGTTCACAAAATAAATGCATTTCCCAACCTGCACTAACTCTGTGATTAGTACTTTTGAAAACAAAACTTAGCCAATTCCACTAGCTTCTTAAAGCTTTACATAACTATAAATTCCCGGAAAGATTTCCAAGCTTCAGGAAAAAAATCATAAATTGATAAAGAAAATATTTTCTTATAGTACCTAAGAAAATAATGGAAGCCAAAGGAAACAAGACGATGTAAACTTTCTAGAAATCCTTACGATTCTTTCCATAACTCCTATTGTACTAATATTGTATTGTTGTTTGTTGCGTGTCCTATTGTTGTGTGTTGCGTTGTATTGATGTCCTATTGTTTGACGACCGGTTTAGCCTAGTGGGTAGTGCACCTGCCTGTGAAGCTGACGGTCCTGGGTTCGAATCCCGGTCAGGGCAAATATTTGTGTGATGAGCATGAATATTTGTTTCTGAGTCTTGGATGTTTTCTATGTATTTAAGTATTTATTTCTATTAAACATATCGTCGTCTAGTACCCATAACACAAGCCTTCTTGAGCTTACTGTGGGGTTAGTTCGATTTGTGTAAGATTGTCGTCTAATATTTATTATTATTTATTTATTATTTATTGTGTATTTGGTGGCCTTTGAAGGGTTTCTACTCACGACCTTCGCGTTATCATCACAAAAAACACGTTGTTTCAGCAATTATGAAGTAACTAAACCTGCCCCTGCAGCCGACATGATGCAGAGCTTGCGCAAAGCAAGACGTTAAAACCGTAGCGAAACAGACCAACCTTCTACAGGAACTCTGCGAGGTAATTCCCTCAATAATAGATGCGACGACCTAACTTCGTGCCAGTACCGACACTCTACCCCACCAGACTAACCCACAGAACGACATAAACTCACGCGCACCGGCAACCCAAACTAGACCAAAAGTTAACTGCATAGCTTTGAAATTAGAAGCAGACAAATGAAAGATATCGTCCGAAGCCCCGGCGCACCTTCTTGAATTATATATGTGTTAAAAGCTTAATACACTTAATAGTCGAGTATGTGGCACATAATATTTTTCTACTAACAATGAGTTGTTAGCTTATCGCTGCACCAATCTTCGCTGTATAAAGTAGGGGGGAGATTTTGAAAATCTCTTCTTAGTTTCCGACATACTAAAATAAAATATATTTTTGAAATGAAATGAAAGTTTATTCACAAGAACATTTGGTACAGCAGGATGATATAGGTATACATTGTTGACCCTTAATATATTCGGCCTCGAGGCATGTGAAAATATTTTTTCATGATATGACTAACAAGTCATGTATGTCAAAATTAAATTAAGTAAATTGCGCGTATGTTACATTAATTATAAGTGCATGTCAAAATACTTATACACGCCAAGATATTAACAAATTAATAGATAGGTATCTCAATTGCATAAGAAAACATGCGTTACGGGCGTTAAAGTGTTTACATTTATGCATTGAATATTTTGGCGATGCAATGTCATTGAAATTAAATTATGATTATAATTGTAATTGGTAATTGTCAAAATTGATATTAGAATTAAGAATAAAAATCTTATGAAGGTTTGTGAACAAAACATTTAGACTTCAAACATTGGTTGGATTTAAAAGATTCTACTTATAAATACTATTTACATATCTTATACGTTTCTAGTACAAACCTTACTATTAGTACACCAATTCGAATATATTTTAAAGTGAGTTTGCGCCGATGTTTGTACCTCTTAGTCTCAAAAACTACTAGTCACATTATGACAAAACTTTCCAATTATACAGCTTATATAGACATCAACGTACAAAAGAAGATTAGAAGTCACAGGGAACATCTAGATTCATGTGAATCTAGATATTCCCTGTGACTTCCAATCATATAATATATATGTATATATTCATATAAATGTAGGATTTTATGTTAATACTTACTGTGGCGTGACAGGGAACGAAGCAGGGCTGGAGTGAAGGAGATGGATGAATGTGAGAGGGAGAGGGCAGATATAGCGGCGGAAGAGTTTGTAATAAAAAGTGGTGTTTGGGAATAAAATAACAGTGTTTCTGTTGATAAAGTGACTTTTATTCATGGATGACTCCTAAACCACCCTACATAGGGTCGGTAGGTGGGTTTACGACCTGTTCATTTGATGCGCCAGTTCGCGGCCACTTGGATGAGTTGATGAACTGAAAGGGTATTTTCTTACTCTTTTAATATATGCCCATTCAATAGCTACTAATTAAAACGCATACGACTCACTATTTCTTTAGGGCATGTAAAAATGTAACTATCTTTAATTGAAAAAACTATATTCTTTAGAAGGCCGCAAACTGACGCAGGCCGCGTAACTGGCCTAGCGACCCTTTATTAATTTAACGCTTATAAAAACAAAATTCATAAAATAGTGATGTACACACGATTTTGTTAACCACAGCAACTACGCCAGCTTGCCCTGAAATAAATTGTATACAAAATGTAAGTGTTATTCGTCTCCTTTCATGGAGGTACAGTCGGCCGCGCGCTTTATGATTCCCGCTCGTTATAATTTGAGACATGTTCTTAATTAAGCGGCTGGTACACTTCTGTTGCTGTTTCCATGATACATCGCTTGAAATAAAGGTCGAAACGAACCTTAATGAGCAGTTTGAAATATGGATACTAGCATTTAAAGTATACTATTATCTCGGAAGTTTAGCCTGGAAAAAAATATGAAATTATTGCATAACATTAATATCAATGTATATTTTACAAGAAAATAATAACCATCACCATCATCATCATCAGTCTGTGTCAGTCTACTGCTGGACATTGGCCTCTCCCATGGCACGCCGCTGAGCTCGGTCTTCAGCTCTTCTCCTCCACTCCCTGCCCACTGCCTTACGAATATCATCGCCACACCTAGTTACAGGGCGTCCTACACTACGTTTGCCGACACGCGGTCTCCACTCAAGAACCAGTCTGCCCCAACGGCCATCGGTTCTGCGACATATATGACCTGCCCACTGCCACTTCAGCTTACTAATTCGCTGAGCTGATAACCATAGCTCCATCTAATGTTTCCTTTTTTGTATCATCAAAAATCATTTCTATACTATGTTTGTAATTTAATCACCTTTAGGCTTTTAATGTTTATTTGGGCACAAACGGTACAATATTTCTTACAGTATATATCAGTTATTTAAATCATAAACCAACAAAGTTGCCACAACTTAATACTACATATAGATAGAACGGGATAATCCAGGATTTGAGCTGGGGAAAAAAATAATATGTATGTAATAATAGGCACAGTGTAAATGGATCATACTTAGTTGAAAAAACAAAAATCGCCCCTCCTGTGGTCAAATAGTTAACGGCTTATGTGCATGTTAGCTATGTTTATATTACAGGGATTTATAGAAATGGAGACACTGTTTATGCGGGTTACTGGTCCTATCCAAAATTAAGCTTTGTAGCCTTTAACTTTTGGTATGTCCACAGAAAAGACGCGAAACTAAATCCGCGTATCACCCAAATATCATCCATTTAAGGCGTTAAATATTTCAAGCTTAAACTTAACTAAAGAGAGGTGAAATAACAAAATAACAATAACAATAACAAACATGTGTGAAATTATTGCATGCACCTTTGCATGTATTTTTGCTTTATAAACTCCTACGTGATTATGGTCAAAGTACCTTCTTCCAAATACAGAAAAAAAAAATGATTGATCTTTATCGAGTGAACCGATATTCTCAATTATATATCGCTGTACCCATGGCTTTCAATTTCTACACCATGTTGTTAAGATTTTCCTGAATTAATTGGGTCGCGACGGGTACACATCTGTGTACGGAACCCTCGGTGCGCGCGTCGGATTCGCAATTGACTGGTTTTTTTTATCCAAATAAATTGACAAGATATTAAAAATATGGCATACCTAAGATTGAAAGTGTCGAATAATGGATCAGATAAGCACTAGAAGCGATCTTTAGCGATAACACCAACGCATAAAGTTTTTTGTTCTGTTTTCATTTTATATTAGTGTAGAGAGTACATAATGTAGAATAAAGGAAAAATTGAAAAATTTAGGCACCGAGCACGATTCGAACCTGCGACCTCCCGGCACTCGCGGCCAGTCGCTCTAGCCAACTGAACTATAGGTGCAATCACTACCCAGTTCTAAATTCATCAACCGTTCATTCGTATTAAGCAGTATATAATTGTATTGTATTTATATAAGCGGTACTATAATTAACGCTAAGCCACCTATTCGACCACACAGCAGTAATACCCCATAAACCAACCCCTAACCGGCATTCAAGAAAGCCATTAGGACGCAACTAGCGAATATTCATAGTTGAAGAATTAAAACGATTAACGTTTCCGACTCGCCGCCTCGGCCCTCATAATGTATTTGCATCTCATAAGACACCATGAATACGCAATGAGGTAATTAACCCTGACTTAATTATTTTTTACTTGGCATTTTGGCTGTCTGACGACCGCTTCAGCCTAGTTGGTAGTGACCCTGCCTTCGAAGCTGGAGGTCCCGGGTTCAAATCCCGGTCAGGGCATTTATTTTGTGTGATGAACACGAATATTTGTTCCTGAGTCTTGGATGTTTTCTATGTATTTAAGTATATATTTATCTATATAAGTATGTATATCGTCGCCTAGTACCCATAGTACAGTCGCCATCAAATATATCTCTACTCTTCAGGGTGCTCAAAAATATCTGAACATGCACTTTAACGCCTTAACAATAGAATCGTGTTCAGATATTTGTGAGCACCTCGTTCGCTCCGATATATCTGATGGCGACTGTACAAGCTTTGCTTAGTTTGGGACCAGGTTGATTTGTGTAAGATTGTCCACAAATATTTATATTTATTTATATGTTTGTGTTTTAGCTTCGGGCCACAGCCCAGTGTTTCAAAATCAAAAATCAAACATTTTATTCTGCAAATAGACCACAACGGCACTTATACATGTCAAATTAATTTACAATTTAAGAAAGACTGACTATAAGAATACATTTTTCATGTCAAAATATTCATTTATAGTTCAAGAAATAATAATAATTTCGAGTTTACGAACTTAACAAAATTAATGACATTCGATGAAGATAAACTTGAAAAATGATCTATTATACATATTACAACATCAGTAAAGTTAGAGATGTATAAGGTCTCAGTCTGATTAAACAAAGAGTATAATGAAATTAATATAATATCCCAAAGATGTACATGGTCTCTGAGCGTCAAAATTAAGACTAATTTAATATTGTTAGAAATGTGGTCTCTAAGTCACTGATAATAAAAACGAATCCATAACAGATGATGTTTCTCGGCAATACCCTATAAAAAGACACTAGTATTAACGTAGTCACTATGAAGTACATGTAAATAAATAATAAATAAATAAATATTAGAGGACAAACTTACACAAATCGAACTAGCCCCACAGTAAGCTCCAGAAGGCTTGTGTTATGGGTACTAGACGACGATATATTTAATAGATATAAATACTTAAATACATAGAAAACATCCAAGACTCAGAAACAAATATTCATGCTCATCACACAAATATTTGCCCTGACCGGGATTCGAACCCAGGACCGTCAACATCACAGGCAGGTGCACTACCCACTAGGCTAAACCGGTCGTCAAAAGTCGTCATGTAGGTTACTAATATGTGCGGTTGACTATATTTCCTTTGTCATCAGTTCTTGCCGTAGTAATACTGCTGGGAACATATTTGCTCTTGTTGGTACAAGAAAAATAAAAGGAATATTTATTGTACTTACGGAACTTTAGCTTGTTCTTTATGAACCATGGTTTATAAATCACTAGCGACCCGCCCCGGCTACGCACGGGTGCACTATTTAATGGATGTTATTATACATATAAACCTTCCTCTTCAATCACTATCTATTAAAAAAAAATCGCATCAAAATCCGTCGCGTAGTTTTAAAGATTTAAGCATACATAGGGATATAGGGATTAGGGACAGAGAAAGCGACTTTGTTTTATACTATGTAATAATTTTACAAAAGGTTGCCAACTCCTGTCACGCATGTTTTATCTCGCTCTCGCAATAAAAGAAGTCGTGCTGACACTCACTTGCCAATGTAATTCACAATGAGTTTCGATTTTGCTTTATGAATTAATGTCGTAGGTTATAGCGGCACAAGTCAAAGAAATGCCGATAGGTCGAAGACCTCGCCCCTGGGGTGCTACCGCGAACAGCAAACGAAGTTTTCCCTCTCTGTCGCACTTGCAAGTTTGCACATAAGTGAGACAGAGAGGGAAAACTTCGTTTGTGGTTCGCGGTAGCCCCTCTGGCCTGTACTCCGAACTTCGAAATTCGAACTTCGTATCGTGCCGTCCCTTTCAATCTCGTGTTATACACTGTATGGGTGAAAGGGACGGCACGATACGAAGTTCGGATTTCGAGTTTTGTAGTAGCCCCTCTTGATATAGTATGGGGCCAATTTACCTACCAGGGGAAGCATATCCGTTGTGCCCTACATCTTTATACTTTACTTATTCTTCCTATGACATCAACGAATTTATTAATTATTGAAATGTAGTGTATTATTATTAGTAGTTTTTGTATCGTGATATATAATTATAATTAAGAATGTAATATATAATGTAATTACTATTGTAATTAATTTTATAATTTCCGACACAGTGTATATTGTTATGGAATAAATTGATTGATTGATTGATATGTATGTTATCTTAGAGTTACCTAGTTTACTAAGTACATCATGCTGGAATTACTAATTTTCTCAGTCCTCTCTCAATTCTCCTGGAAACTACATTAATCTACGAACATTTTAAAACAATTACGGACAAACCGTTTTTTCCGGCTGTTGCGAGTTTACGGACATCAGGTTAGATTAAATTTTAAACAATTTTAAACAGGCGTAATTGCTGCAGCTGAAAATGTATCCTCGCCGCACGCAGTGCGCCGGCGCAGCGCGGCCACTCGGCGGTTTACCCGCAAGATGTGTATGTAGTTTTACACAGATACTTACTAATCCTATGTTTCCACTAAGTGTTACGATTTGAAACAGTGCCCTTACCATGAGTTTACATGACCGTACTCGCTAGCGACTGCCTAAAAATTTGTATTGGCAAAAGTACAGCGCCTCTGGCGGTTACGCAATAGAACTATGAATCGGCATACTAAATCGTTTACGCAGTCGCTAGCGAGTACGGTCAATATTTACCATGTATATTTGTATTTTTGAGTTCCCGATATTTCGGCACTGTTGCAAGCGCCATAAATATACATGGTAAATATCCCGTTTCAAATCGTAATTCCAATGTAAATGACCATGTAAGCTTGAAATCTTATATTTCACTTAAGTGGCCTGAAAGGTTAAGATGAACCACACCTAAGTTGTCAATGATTACACTACAGACTATACTTATATGGAGTAAAAAACCATTCGTGTGTTGATATCGAGTGAAGTATTTGTTGAATATAATGTAAAGCAATTTAGAGAGTGTGCCTTATTTATTAACATTTTTTTTATACAACGCCGGTGGCCAACAAGGGTAAGGTCCACCTGATGGTAAGCGACCACCGCAGCCTATAGACGCCCGCAACTCCAAAGGAGTCACGTGCGTTCCCGACCCCTTATAAGATTTGAGGATGCACTGTGTTGACAGCAGAAGGAACACATTTAGGTCCCTCGCTCTTAAAACAGTGCATCCTCGGGAACAAGCATATTATTGGCATAATTTATTATTTCCTTGTAACTTAATCTGTTATATTGTTTCGTTGTTAGTTTTAAGATTTAACGTATTGATTGTGATTGAATGTATCTACCATTATGTCACGGTGTTGTTCATATGTATGTTTTAAGACCTTTATAATTCACAAGGAATAAAAATTTCAATTCCAAATGTAAATAAGATTATCACTTTCTATGGTTAAAGTTTTTATGGAAGTAAAGGACTACCGCAAGTCATTTTCCGTGAAGAAAGCTTCTATATCTCAAAAATGGTCTCGCCGGAAGACCATCGCTGGCTTGTGAGTCAGCATTATGCTGAGGCGGGACCATTTCGTGGCAATTTTATTAGTTAATAGTTAAATATGTATTATCTTGTAGTATCTATGTCACGAATAAATTATTTTCATTTTTTTTTGACGACCGTTTAGCCTAGTGGGTAGTGCACCTGCCTGTGAAGCTGACGGTCCTGGGTTCGAATCCCGGTCAGGGCAAATATTTGTGTGATGAGCATGAATATTTGTTTCTGAGTCTTGGATGTTTTCTATGTATTTAAGTATTTATATCTATTAAATATTTCGTCGTCTAGTACCCATAACACAAGCCTTCTTGAGCTTACTGTGGGACTAGTTCGATTTGTGTAAAATTGTTCTCTAATATTTATTTTATTTATTTATTTTTTATTTATTTCATTCATTTCATATCAGTTTCTAGACAGGCGGGGCGTTTCCCAGACACCACGCTGACATACGCTGCGGCATTGTGAGATCGGAGATAACGAGCGGATAATTACGTTACGTATAAGGTTGGGGCCACACTACGCGCTCTGCTGCTCCGGTCACTCCCAAATTTGTCCTAAACTCCGTAAATTTTTACGAGTATTTCCTATAGTTTGGCGGAGTTTAGCAGACACGTGACCGTGGTACATCCCTATTATGCTAATGCGTAATCGTCAATATTCTAATTCACAGAAATATTGCTAGGTACCTGTGTTTTCGATGATAAAATATAATAAGGTGCAGCGAGGCAATCTAGACTCCTTAGTCTACCTTACCTTTAACATAAAACTATGTAATCGAAAATATCTTCCGTGTTTTACATTTATTATTATTTATTTATTAAAAATAATAATACAACCAGGGATCGGATACCGGTATTTTCTCCATAGAAAAATACCGGTATTATTACGGTCACCGGTTCATTATTTCGTTTTTAATGGAACAATCTAATAATACGACGTTGCTACCTAAATACGTGATTCAGCCCTACGTAAAGAGCAAAAAATAATCCAAAAGATTGGGCTAATTCAGGGGTTTTTAAAAATACCGGTATCGGTCCCTGAATACAACACAAACAAGTACAAAGTCCCACAAAACCGTTTGCACAGTTTGACTGTGGGATCAAGCAGTCTCTACTCTCTTCTAACAACAAATTATTTTATGAGTTTAACAAGGTAACTTTATATTATTTTTTACATTATTTACTCTTTAGTAAAATAGTGCCATCTATGCCCGGATAGCGAAAAAAAGCTTTCACAATTTCACCAAGATGGTACTCTAGTAAATGATGTAAACTATGCATTGCTCAAGAAATTTCCTGCCTCGCACAACCAAACTATGGAATGAACTGTCGCCTGCGGTATTTCCGGACCGATATAACCTTCAAACCTTCAAGAAAAGAGTGTATTCTGTTCTGAAAGGCCGGCAACGCACTTGCGACTCCTCTGGCGTTGCAGGTGTTTATGGGCGACGGTAATTGCTTACCATCAGGCGATCCGTCTGCACGTTTGCCCCCTATAACATAAAAAAAAATGTAAAACGAGGGAAATATTTCGATTTGTACCCCGAGGATGCACTGTGTTGAGAGCGAGGGACCTAAACATGTTCCTTCTGCTGTCAACACAGTGCATCCTCAAATCTTAGAAATAAGCAATTAGCTATATACTTGATGTAAAATAATTTGCTACACTATCGCATTTGGAAACTGTAAGGATAAATATATTGTTATCATAAATAAATAAATAATCTTATAAAGGGTCGGCAACGCGCACGTGACTCCTTTGGTGGACCGTAGCAGGTGGACCATACGCTTGTTTGCCACCGGCGTTGTATTAAAAAAAAATGTTTTAATTTCCCGCAGTCTAATAGATTGCCCCATTACACCTTAGTCATTCTATATCGCAGATTGTATACAATTTCAAATTAATCCTGAAGCAAGGATCTCCCCTTTTTCATTATTGTCAAACATAACATTCCATAACTGGTCTCCTTATCTATTGTCACTTCTGAATATCAATATAGTTTACAGGACTCGTTCTCCGAAAACTTTTACTCTGGCTGTATACCGAAATAATACTTCATATTATAATCCAATTGTTCGCATGTGTCGGGAGTTTGATGACTTGGTTCGCGTCTGTAAGGACCTTGATGTTTATGTTTCCAATATCTCTCAATTCAAAAAATCTGTATTTTTAGCTACAAATAATTTAAAATGATTGATTTTGTTCGCCTTTTGCTACTCACTTTCTCTGTAATTCAAACTACTTTTTTATTTTCTCTCTAAATTATAACAAATAGCCATGATGTGTACATATATTTTTGGACTGTAATCTAGTCATGTGTTTCTTCTTATATATATTATTCCACTGTACGTTTCGATTACTGTCTGTTTTATGTACCTTTCGAAATAAAATAAAATAAAAAATAAAATAAAATAACTTTAAAAACCTCGAAAGAAAAGTGAAGAAGTGTGTGTCGTAGCCAGCTTGGATGGCTTCCGGCGCTGAAACTGCCCCGTGGAGTGACTGGATGTCACTCCGACAGAATATTCTCACCCCCAGAAGGCTGTCACCCGAGGACATACATTCTTTTCGTCTCACGTCGTAGCGACAGATGTATTAAATCCGCTAAGCACTGAACAAAACAGTGATATGGACAAGTGGGTTTTGAATGGCTTATCGTTTTTTTGTATAAATTAAAAAAATGCATCCTTCAAAGCTTTCTACACTGCGGGTGACACTCAAAATGTATAATCTAAGCCATAATTCTCTATCCAACCTGGCTTAAGAGATCCAAACCAATTCCCGAGATGAAACCTGTAAGAAATCTCCGACATTTCTCTTGCATCCGTCACACGGCCGGGCCATTCATTAGCGCCATTTTTTACACCAGGTGCTCGCAAATATGATATATCTCTATTTCAAAGTCGACTGAACGATGGCCCGATTTGTACGGAATTCGATTTACGTTTTAATCAAGATCAGAGTCCATTTGACACGATGTATTGGGTTGGTATGAAAATTACATTTGGTACGCGAACTATGCGCCTCTTTCTAATCAACAGAACACTTAGGGGGAAGAGCAATTTATCTCGCGCGACATATCTCGCTAACGGTCTTATACCAGCCGTCTGACACGTGCTTGGTACAGAAGACAGCCAGCGTGCAACTTATTATGGATAATCAACTTTCAGGGAGTCAAAACTATAAGTCTAAGAATTACGATTTGAAACGGGATATTTACCATGCATATTTGTATTTGTGAGTTCCCGATATTTCGCCACTGTTGCAAGCGCCATTATCAAGGATTAACTGACGTGCTGCGAGTTTTAGTTGTGGTCTACCCACACACCATAGCGATCTACCCTCTTCCTGGTTCGCTTTTTTCGCACAGTGTCACCGTCATACCACCGTCCGCCTTGTCACTTGAAACTCGATTACGGTCACGACACACCACACTCACAGTATCAATACGCGAGTTATTTCCGGAAACAGTCTCTTAATTCAATAATCTCGTCTTAATTCAGTAATCGTCTCGTAATTCTAATGTAAATGACCATGTAAGCTTGAAATCTTATATTATAAGTCTAATAAGGTTGGAAGCGAAACACTTTAAGACTTGATACATTTTTATTACTTTTAGGTACTTTCTGACATAGTGATATCGCTTTTATTTCCTTACTCATATACTATCAGCACCTATCAGTATTACATGATATAGCGTAGTAGCACAGCATAGAGAACAATTACTAGAAGCCACGTTGTCACAAGATTTTTAGGACAGTGCCTTTACCATGAGTTTACATGAGCGTACTCGCTAGCGACTGCGTAAATGATTTAGTATGACAATCCTTAGTTCTATTGCGTAACCGCCAGAGACGCTGTACTTTTGCCCATATAATTTTTTACACAGTCGCTAGCGACTACAGTCATGTAAACTCATGATAAACGCACAGATTTTTATAGTTTCTGATGTCTCTTTGTCTCATCTTTCTTCAATTTCACTATATGCAATTCATACACCGAACAAATTCATTGGAAGGAAAGGCACATATGCTAGAAGTAGCATTAGCAAGTACAGTGGAATCCGGATACAACGACACTTAAGGGACTTGAGGTAATATCACCACGCCGCACGAAACGGACTATGATTTGCTAAGAAAGTGTTTTGTATGGAAACCTAATAGTGTCTTCGGGTAACTTCGAATGTCGGCTAATTCCGAAAATAACAAATTCCAGTCTAACTAAGTAATTTTATTCTCATCATCATCACTATCAAAAAAGAAATGCTAAATATTTTTGTTGATGTTTGATAGTGCAACAAAATCACTTATTTAGACAGGAATCTACTATTTTCGGAATTACTCGACATTCGGAATTATCCGAAGACACTATATGAGGGGATTTAGACGTCGTTAAGTGTTAAAACGTTGTATTCAGAGTCGTTATAAGCAAATTCTACTGTATATGACTAAATCAGAAATTAAATTAACAGACAGTGAATATACCCGCAGATTCTAGTCATTTCTAATAGACTTCACTCGTAAGCAAATCTGTTCAGTCTCTCACTAACATGAGAGCTAACGCTTTTCCAACCAAAACCGTCCTTATTTCCATAAACAGTGAAATAGTGCTGGTAATAATTACGACTATTAAATACGCCCAAAATGGCGGAACATACAACTTCCGAAGCAGCATAATTCGTTCCAATAATTTAAATTTGCGGCCGCGGGTTGTTTAGGGCGATACAAAATTGCCGTAAGCCAGGGCTCTGGCAGTGCCTGCCTTAATTACGCAGATTTACACTCTGACAATAATTTCCGAATGAGAAATGCTCTAATAGTGGGTTTTATAAATCAGCTCGATCAGGGCGCACCTGGTGCTGGTTTCAAATTAGCTCAGTGCCATTAGGTATTTGTTGGAGATTATTTATTTATTGACTTTAAGTCGTATAATTATTGGAAACTTATTAGAAAAACTGCAATGGATCAAAGACACGCGCAGAAGGGCGCTAAGAAGATGTACCAAATTAGCAATGCCCAAGCACAAGACTGCAAATTTCAGAGGGAGTTTTAAATTCGCAGCTGCTAAAGTCTGGAATGACCTGCCACCACCCCTGCGAGAACCTGTGTCTCTGTTAAAGTTCAAGCGTTACTTCATAGTAATTTATTAGACACGCAGCTCAGATTTTATACTCCCTCCTAACGACCCTAACGACCCTCTCGTTATTACACACGCATGCACACATATACACACAAACATACATTTACACATGGTCAAAAACACACACATACATACATAAACACATACGAAAAATGAACATTTATTTGTTTTTTTTTTCATCATGTACATTTAGATATTTATTCACTGCTTATTTATCTATTTTTTTTTGTCACAAACCTAGAGCACGCATAACACAACATACATTTCTTTTTTTTTTCTTTTTTTTTCTCTAGTCTCTGCGACCGACAAACGCTAGGGCTCGGTTTGAAAACCAGAGCTAGACATTTTTTTTCTTTGCCCAGCACATACTGAGACCGAGACCCATTGCCTCAATTTTTTTTTATTGTATTTTTTATTTTATATCTTAGTTTGTAGTTTCTTTTTGCTGTATTTTTGTTGGCTTTATTTTGTAACTTTAATTCGTGGCAATAAATAATTTCTGATTCTGATTCTAATTATTGACCTTAATTAATGGGGAATATAACATTCATGCAAGTTCCCCATTAATTAAGGAAATAGAGACATTATATTAGCAATTAAAAAATTATAGATATTACAAGTGTTACTGGAAGATATATTTCTTTTTGCGAAATATTTGATCTAAAAGTAACGTAAATTGAAACGTAACTTAAAACGCGTAGTCACGTCACTCCATCCGTCACTTCATTAACTTCAGTTGAAAATATTGAAAAATATCTATAAAATGGAAAATGATTATTATTTTATATTAAACGAAATAGAAAATAAATTATTTTTGTAATCCCAACAATAATCAAATGAATTCTAGGGTTGAACTAAGCTAGCGAATGGATTCTATGGTTGAACCACGAGCGTAACAAGTGGTAAGAAAATAGAATCCTGAGTATAGCTAGTGTTGCAACACACGAGACGTAAAATAATTTTGCAGCCGTGTGTAACACAAATCTTTTCACCTCCAGATATTATATGATGATTATATATGTTTATTTTCGGTCCTCATCCGAGATAATATGCTGCCGAGGCAAGGTAGCAGTTCAAAACATTCTAACTGGGTGAGCGTCTATTTGAACAAAGCATCATTACAATAAACGGGTATTCGCCCACCAAGCTCCTAATCCCCAAACTTCCGCAGTTTCGAGCCTCATAAAATGTAAAAACAAGCAACCACATAAACTGGGAACAACAGAATATAATAAATAATGCAAAATATACATTTTAAAGCGCAGTTATGAATAGGGAATCCGAAGTTCGCGTTGTAAATAACGTTTAAGTCGTCCCGTGGTTATCTTTTTACCTTAAAGTGGGTTCTTAGGGGGAATCGTAAATTTCGTCTTAACCCGGAGACGCGACGGGCTCGTCGGCCTACAATAAAATGGGGGGAAAACCCTGTATTCCCTGGTATTAAACGTAACACTTTATAATACAACTAGCGACCCGCCCCGGCTTCGCACGGGTGCAATGCTGATGCATGTATTATACATATAAACCTTCCCCTTCAGTCACTCTATCTATTAAAAACCGCATCAAAATCCGTTGCGTAGTTTTAAAGATTTAAGCATACATAGGGATATAGGGACATAGGGACAGAGAAAGCGACTTTGTTTTATACTATGTAGTGATAATATGTAATATGTAATCACCTACCATTTGATTTCCGCTACCCTAAGGTTGTCTGGTAGAGATCGCTCTTTAGCGATAAGAGCGCCTGTTGTTTGCCTCTACTCATTGTAATTATGTACTGTGTTTTTTTTATTGAGGTTATGCAATAAAGAGTATTTGTATTGTATTGTATTGTAATTTAAATTGCAATTTTTGTGAACTCAGCCTAAAAAGTAAACGGAACTACCTACTTCTTCAACACAAATAGGTACGACTTGTAGCCTTTGTGGGTTACCAAACAACTTGTCAAAACAGCACCCGCTTACGATAGTCAGTTTTTGTTTCGCGTAAAATTAAAGCGACTTCCCACTTGACGGGACGGGATCGGTATGTGGTATTTTTATTTGTTACTTTGACGAGAGCTTACTGACGTCGCACAGGTCGAGTGCACCACACACGTGACCCCCGGGGTGGTTCTAAATGGTGCAACAAAAACTGGCAACATAATTGCCATACGATAAAAAAGTGTCAGTATTACATTTGAGTAGAGATCTATCATACGCGGTAGTGCTAAATGGTGCTACAAAAACTGGCAACTCAATTGCCATACGATAAAAAAAGTGTCAGTATTACATTTGAGTAGAGATCTATCATACGCGGTGGTGCTAAATGGTGCAACAAAAACTGACAACATAATTGCCATACGATAAAAAAAGTGTCAGTATTACATTTGAGTAGAGATCTATCATACGCGGTGGTGCTAAATGGTGCAACAAAAACTGGCAACACAATTGCCATATGATAAAAAAGTGTCAGTATTACATTTGAGTAGAGATCTATCATACCCAGTGGTGCTAAATGGTGCAACAAAAACTGGCAAAATAATTGCCATATGATAAAAAAAGTGTCAGTATTACATTTGAGTAGAGATCTATCATACGCGTTAATGCTAAATAGTGCAACATAAACTGACAACATAATTGCCATACGGTAAAAAAGTGTCAGTATTACATTTGAGTAGAGATCTATCATGCGCGGAAGCGCTTTTGTGTATCCTGCGCCATTCAGGAAGCGCTCATTAAAATCTGCGCAATTAGTGAAGAAGAGGTAAGTTGATCTGACAGTTGACAAGGATTTAGTATTCAGATTCTTAGTTCTATTGCGTAACCGCCAGAGGCGCTGTACTTTTCCCCATACAAATTTTTTCGCAGTCACTAGCAAGTACGGTCATGTAAACTCATGGTAAAGGCACTGGTATTGTACTGAGGGCCTACTCCGAACTTCGAAATCCGAACTTCGTATCGTGCTGTCCCTTTCACTCATATAGTATATGACACGAGAGTGAAAGGCACCAACAGGAAGTCGCCTAAGATAGAAATGTTCCAAAATAATCACAAGCAGTGGAAGGGTTAGACAACACTTGTTAAACACAAGCGCAGACGCCGGGGCCTAATGAAAACATGGCGAGAGATAAGGTAACGACTGTTTTATTATTTAGGGTGGACTTATTAAAATTCCGGGGGTAAGCGGCCACTTTTAATTGTCCCTTGTTAAATAATATCAACATAGTTACATAGCTGAAGCTTTTATTTCTATTGCCCCGCTTAAAGATCTCTGTGATGTGTTTAATTTAATGGTAAGTACTCTTCGAAGGACACATTATTTTGTTTCATATTGTATTATACCAATCCAATAATCCAATATCGGCGGGGATAGAGCAAAACCGCGGAACTATTAGTAAGTAAGTAAGTAAGTAAATAACTTTATTTGCATAAAATAGTGTACAATAAGATGTCAGGTAGATATACAATCAGATCCAACTATTTTGCCTCATAGGCATACAAATGTCAAAGGAGCACTATTTATGTCACAATGTTATAATCTTATAATAATAAATTTAGCAATTAAGATGATTAGTAAAATATTACAATGTCAAAAGATATTTAATATTTAAGTCAATAATTGAAAAAGTCATGCATCATTCATTCATTTCGCAGCGACAGGAATTTAACACTGTAGAATTTCTTCTGCAAAAGCCAGTTGTTCAGTGTTGCTATACAAGCGTTATATGGCAAACATTTTATGGTCTCTGGAACCTGGTTGTATATTCGTTGTAGGTTGTAGTACTACCCAACTACAGAAGCTTATAACGTTATTTTAAAGGATATTACGTTCGTTGGCGGGAAATCTTAATTTGGCTACATTTGTTAGATATGTGGTATTAACCAATGCCAGTGACGCGGCTTTGCCCTATGTATGTTATGATTATTATTATTTATTACAACTTTAAATTAATGCATTTCTTCTTCTGTATTGGCTATCTACACCATAACCTGAAAATATGTAAGGTGCTTGAAACTTTCAATCACCAATTTGATGTCAAATTATTGTAGGTGAACAATTGTGTATTACCTAATCTGTCAAACATTGGCACGTATACTTATTCGAGTTTGTAGTCTGCGCTCATTCAAATGTCATTGAAACAGTTGAACCCCAATGTATTAAAGCGCTGTAAGGTAGATAAGAAGCGAGAGCAAGCGCCGCTGACGACAGTCCAGGGCGCTGCAATATTCATGGCCAGTGCGCTGGACTAAGATACAACTAGACAAAACTGTCCGAGCTACGAGTTGACAGCGGGACTCTTGGGGAATAGGAATGTTGACACTAAGTAAGAAACTCAAATACCGTAAACTGGGGTGACTTTAGGAAAAAACGGGGCCACTTTGATAGATTAAGAACACTAATATAATCGTCACTAAGTATTTCTAATTTGATTTAGTTCAGTAAATAGTTAGGAAATATACCAAGGGATAACACCTACCCAGGTTAACCAAATAAAAACTAGAAATACGGCTTAAAAATTGATTTTAAAAGTCGCCCCCGAATTTGATAGTAACCCCGGTTTACGGTACTTCAAATTTTCTCGAAAAAGGATCAAATACTCAACCAAATAGCGAAAAAAGTAACTCAAAAGAATAAATAATTACATAATTACAAGTCATCAAAGTTTTAAGTGGGGGCATGTTCTGTCCCTTTTTCGCAAAACGCACCTCTGTATGGAACGATCTTCATTTACTATGGCGCTTTAAGTCAGTGACGTCACTGATTTGTAGCGCTTTCTCACTCTTATTAACAACATTCTAACGGTTGTAGCTTCGTTATTTTTTGAGATATTTTAATGGGATTTTCATCATTTGGCATAGTTTTATGTCTTCTTTCTTTTGGATAATAATTTGGATACCCATAAATTTAGAGTCAACATCCCTATTCGGCTTATGTTCAGCAGTGGACGTCTTTCGGCTGAAATGATGATGATGATGATGATCCCTATTCGGGGAAACGGTCCTTTTTCAAACTAAGGCGCTTCATTGAATCGCTCTCAGGGGACTATGGGCACGTTCACGTCTGTACATCTATACACTTCTAGTGATTTTCTGGTACTGTTAACAGTAGAAAATTTCAGCTCGTTAACCATCGGCCGCGGTCGAATTTTTTTTTAAACTGTTATTATATTCATCATTGAGGTTGACGAAAAGTTCGTAACAGATGTAAGCGAACACACAAAAGTTTCTTTAGACTATTAATTAGAGTCTGACTAATGAAAGCTGAAAGAAAAAAAGAGAAAAAGAGAAAAAGAGGCAAATTTAAATACAAATACAAATACAAAATATTTTTATTTGTTAAACATAGGTATGTACATCGGTGTTTCAGTTTACGGATTGTATCACTATGTCTTGCCTGTGAAGGCATACAAATAGCCACAAAATACCATGCAGCATGCATACTTACACACTAAATATAAAATCGTTAATTATGCTATTATACGCTTATGTTATGTTAGGATCGTTTAAATATTCTTGCATGGAATAGTATGCTTTGGTAAAAAGTCCACGTGGGGCAACACTGTGGATAATGTGACAAAACAATAATGATACTTGGGCAACAAAATAAAATGTTAGCACTACATAGTTCAGTATATAATAAACGCTAACATTACCAAAAAGAAAATTTATGATATTTAAATATTCCGAGTCTATTTTTTAAATAGCAATTCAAGTGGAATAATATATTATGATATGATTTGCCGCACCCCGTTTCTGACCTGTAAAGGATCAAGCAATGTTTGTCTCCATTGACACGGCAATTAAGTGACGTTTGACATATTTGACATAAATATTACAGTTGCCATTTAAAAAGTTTTAACTAAATCTCAGTCTCAGCTCTTATTAGTATGAGACTACAATCAAGAAAATATCATTTTTTTGTACCGGAAACATTGCCAGTCGAGCAGTCACTACATAGTTTTATGTCACACCTCTCTTACATGTCCAAAAATAAGCCTTTGTGGTTCCAACACAAGAATATTTTAGCGACCAAATCGATGCATATTCTGGAATCAAATGGTAAAACATAAAGCTCTTGGTAGTCGCTGTCGGATAAAAATAACCTTTTCACTGTTAAGGGGATGCCTCGATTCGATCAGCCTCGCCCCCCGTGAAAGAGACACTTATGTCTTTCGCGCACGACAAAACGGGATGCAACATTTTTGGGGAATGACTTTTTTAGATAAATCTCGATAAGGGAACAACGGTTGAAACTCACTTAAAAAGTCACTTTTTGCGACATGCGTGGAAGCCTGTTATTCCTGGACTACAATTGTGTAACGATGAACGTGTGGACATAGTTAGTTCGGTGTGCCTACCGTCGGTCGACTTGGATAATTTGTTGGAGCAGTCAACTCTAAGACAGGACTGTTCTCTTATTACATCTCGATAAATATCTGACTGTGTGCAGTTTTATTAAATTTTCTCTTGACAGAGTTTAGATCAGGTAAAATACCATCATTTTATCTTAATTGTGTCGTTTAATAATGCGCTGTTTTAGTAGGCTGAGTAAAAAAAGGAAAAGTAAGACTCAACTTTAGATTTTTTTTCTATAGAGAAAATTTTAAGCAATCATGTTTCGGTTTCTGTCAGAAACACAGTCATATAGTCAAGAATCATATATCTGAAAATCAATACTTATTGTTCCCTCGTCTGGGCAGAATATCGTTTCAAAGAACGCGATAACTATTTAACTTTTGACTATTATAAAATAAGACTTCATTTCTTTAATAATTATTATATGACTTGCGCAATTTTTTTAATTTTTATTTTTAATTTAGATTGATTATATTATTTTTCGAATTGTTTTTTATGTATTTTTATCCAATGTTTTGTACGCCTATTGGCAAGACATAGAAGATCACTAATTGTATTTTTAACAACTCTGTATTCATCAGCCTACCTATATCTCATCATCATCATCATCATTCAGCCGGAAGACATCCACTGCTGGATATAGGCCTCCCCCAAGTTGGGGGGGTTTTGTCATAATCCCCACGCTTGGCAGGCGGGTTGGGGATCGCAGTAATAATAGGTGTGACCTTCAGGGAACGCTGCTGCCCGTTCCCTGGATATTCTCCGTTAGTCGCCTCTTACGACACCCACCGGATGATATGGGGTGGTGCAATTCTAACCCTACACCACACGGGGCACCCGACACTACCTATGTCTACAATAAACATTTTTCTGATTCTGATTCTGATTCTGATAGTTTTCATTGCACGGCCTTAGCTTGGAGCTAACTCAGCATTCGCACCCAAGAGCGCATTTTATCATATTTTATAAAATTTAAGAGCGTTGTCTTGGCACGACGCGACGTGAACAAGTATTTATTCATAAGAAACTGGAATGTGTCCGCCGCTTCGTTACAATGTTGCTCTGAACTTTTATAAGTTTTTCAAGAGAAATTGTCAATTTATAACGAATCGTGCACCTGCGCTGCGGACAATGATTTACTAAAACTTTAAGGTTTGTTACATTTTTTTTAGTTTATTTAAAAGAAAGAAAAGAAGAAAGAAAGAAAATACGTTTATTTAACACAATTCAGCCATACACATATTAATTTAAAAATAGAAGATGTTAAAAAAGGATCCCCACTCAGCATTAAGCCACGGCGAGACACAGCAAGCCGAGGCACTGATTTTCAGTGGGGACCTAACTTAAAACTAAGATAAGTGGCGACACAGACGTCAACGACAGATATATTTTACATAAAAAAGTAGAAATAATAATTGAGCCATAAAGAAAAAATAACGTGTTATTTAGACAACAAACAGTCTACATAAATGATATTTTTGGGTCAATCAACTTTTTCTTGTTGTTATTCTGTCCCGTCAGCGAGGAGACGACAGTAACCGCGTTTCTTAGAAAAATGTTTATAATATGGACTTCAATCACGCTCAACAGATGAGCCATGTTCCAATGGATTTATTCTCATCACTAAAACTCATGCTTGGTAGACTTAAACCCTATAAAATCTTCTCCGTTAATGAGTGACACAGGAGACGTAACCATGGTAACGAGTAACAAAGAATAGTTGATCCACCCTATTACATATTATGGTAAAAGACCTTGAGTGCCTTGAGTGATATTACAGAAACATTTTAACTTAAAGTAGCTTATTGTAGGAGCGGTAAGAAGCTACATGTTAGCATATTTAGTTTTCTTTTATATAGGATTACGTTTTTGAAATAAATAATTTGAATTGAATTGTATTTCAACCGCGTTTGGGCGTCGGGTTAGGATGGCACAACCCCCTTTTATATAGGGGTAGTTAATATGAGAACAGATTTGAAGTGAATCATTTTCACGTGAAGAGTTTGTTGTGGGCTAGCAACTTTCACTGAAATATCACATTTTACTTGTTATAATTACGTATATTATAGTTATGTTTTTATATTTACATCGACATTGCAAGTCAAAGTTCATGTGCTCTGCCAAGTTTATGTAATAACTGACTTAAAAAAGGAGGGGGTTCTCAATTCGGTTGTATGTTTTTTTTTCGAAAGAAGTCAATTTAAGTGGTTCTGATGTAATGTCACCATCAACCTGATCTGGTAATTGAAGCCGGAAGCTAGGCAACGGAACTCCGTAATAAAACAGTGTAGCTTATCCGTGTTTGAGCTAATCGTTATGAGATGCACTCTGGTAATGATTCACTAAAAAGTGTGAAATAAATATTTTTTTAAATAAAAAATTAAACCGACTCCAAAAAATACTTAAAAGTATAAAATTCTTGCCTTGCTACATGACATTAGACAAGATTATGATTTTACATGAGACTTTACGCTTCTTATTGAATAATGTAGACGTACCTATTGTAATTTTTGTAGTCTGTGCCATTTCGTCAACTTTAGACAATTTCTTTGGATGGCACCGGCTTCAAAAATTACAATAGGTACGTCTACATTGTTCAATAAGAAGCGTAAAGTCTCATGTTAGAAGTAAGGCTATTATTTTTTAATTTTTAGTGTTTTTTTGGAGTCGGTTTTATTTTGTTCATACATATTACTTGCCTGAATATTGCTAAAAAGGTAAAATTCGGACATACGCTCATTTTGACGACCGGTTTAGCCTAGTGGATAGTGCACCTGCCTATGAAGCTGACGGTCCTAGGTTCGAATCCCGGTCAGGGCAAATATTTGTGTGATGAGCATGAATATTTGTTGCTGAGTCTTGGATGTTTTCTATGTATTTATGTATTTATATATATTAAATATATCGTCTAGTACCCATAACACAAGCCTTCTTGAGCTTACTGTGGGGCTAGTTCGATTTGTGTAAGATTGACCTCTAATATTTATTTATTATTTATTTATTTATACGCCCTTTTAATTACTATACAATAACATCAATTACAATACTTAAATACGGAATAATGGGGACTTCTATTCGTTGTTTGAAGTAAAAAAAACCATTTTCAGTAAAATCACTCTCGCATAACGTAGAACAAGAAAATCATGGAGTAGATTCAATAATAGTCGATTAAACTTCCGATCGCACAGGGGCGGCGTCGGCAGTAAAACAACCAATTAGGCCCGCCCAAGACGTCCCACGTCGAATTACGGCCAATCGGGATGAACTACTCCGACTGATTGCTGCTCACTTTTGACAGCCGCGACGATAATGCGGCCTGAAGGCTCTTTAGTTTTATTGTTTCCGTTGCTGTCAAGTTCGGGATTGCTTCTGGATAAACGATGTTATTAGTTTGCGTTCCAGTTGCTTTTATTAAGACTACTTGATGCCCTAAGCAATCCTCGCCTGTGCCCCCAAATATTTATTCTGCAAATAGGCCACAAGGGCACTTTTACATGTCAAAATATTAATTTACAATTTCAGAAAGTCTGACTATAATAAGTAATACATTTTACATGTCAAAATATTAATTTACAGTTCAAGAAGGAATAATAATTTCGAGTTTACAATTATAACAAAATTAATGTCATACAGTGAAGATAAACTTGCAAAGTTATCTATTACAAATATTACAACATCAGTAAAGTTAGAGATGTATAAGGTCTCAAGATTAAACAAGGAGTATAATGAAATCTAAATCTAAAAATGAATAGTTAACCAAGTGAAACGAAGATCTCCGTTTCAACCTCGACAAAAATGCTTTCGTATGTCCGGATGTTACCTCTACAGGTCGCAATTTTGTGAAGGTTCGATAGTGATTACTTTTATCGGGTCAGTTTTTGGAAATTTAAAAATTACTTAAAAATATTTTTAAACGTTTTTAGGAGGTCTCACATACAGATAAAACAGGCCGCAATTTTTTTTACTATATACTAATATCCCCTTTCGTGTATTCATGTGCTAGTTTATTTTTGGGTGCTGTTTCTGGTGCCCCCAAGACGTGGTGCCCTAAGCAATTGCTTAGTCTGGTTAAGGGTTAATCCGACACTGGTTGTGTCAGTTCCAGGATTCGGTGGAGATCAAACTTGATTTAGGTTGAACTTTAATTTTTCGTATGGCAAATGATATTAGACCAAACTTACGAACGCTCGAAAAAGTTGCGGAGCAATCACCCCTGTCTTTAATAAAAAGCCGGCCAAGTGCGTGTCGGACCACGCACAATGAAGGGTTCCGTACCAACACCTACTAGTCCACATTTAAAATCACAATCCAATAGATTGAATCTAAAAAACTCGTATTTTCATAGGGAACTCACGGCACTTACGACCTTTTGTTTAGGCAAGAAAGTTTTTAAGCGAAAACTCAAAAATCGTAAAACCTATATTGTTCAAACCAAAAATCGTTGAAAGTATTTACTAATGCACACCACCTCATTTTTTTCAGAATTTTAAATTTTATAGTTTGGAAATTAGAGGGGGAGGGGGGGACACTTTAACTAACTTAAATGGACAAGTTTTGTAGAAACCTCCATATCATTTTTAAAGGCCTATCCATCGATACCCCACACGACTATGTGTATTGAATTTTTTTTTCAACCACCGGTTACATGTATGTAGTGCCCCCCCCCCCCCCCTAATTTAAATTTTTTTCACATCACTTTTATGTAGCGGTTCATAGAATACACCTTCCTACCAAATTTCATAATTGTAGTGCTTATATAGTCTCCAATTAAATCGGCTGTGACATACGGACGGACAGACATGACGAATCTATAAGTGTTCCGTTTTTGCCATTTTGGCTACACACCCTAAAAAACGAAACAAGGTCTTAATTATTGTTCAATTAATACAAAGGAATGTGAATAAATATCGCTGTTGCTGCTGAGGCGAAATAGCTGGAGATCATTATTTGTTAACTAGTGTTAAATGAAAGTCCATATTTCCATACAATACCTGTATTATGAGTTATCTCAATAGTTTTTAATACAATCAGTATGCTTATTCTGATTACATTAATTTACAACGTTATGACAATAGTTTTAACAATCGATAATTGCCTCAAGAAACCTCTATATCTTTTTAATTTCCCATCTGCCAAGGCGACTGCGGAAAAGGCGGCAAACGGATTAGTTACCCATATCGGCCACCGCTCCGCGGCGCCACTGTCTACGTGTCCTCGTCATCGGTATCGCCACTGTTCAAAACTTAACAACTACGATATGATTTAAGGCTTCTGGCGATATCGATGTTTGAATCCCTTAATTTGTTCGTATACTGGGTAATACATAGAACAATAGACAACTTTATTTAATATGGTCCTAACACTAGCAACCTACAAAAATTCCGGACTTTGGTAATGAATGACATTAGTGACCGACCACGGTACCGGCGCTCGACCTTCGACCGAGCCACTAACGTTAATAACTAAAGCCGAGTACTCACTAGCGAGCTGCTACTGTAACCGAACGGTTGAAATGAAATGAAATGATTTATTGTATAGCGACCATACGTATGTACTTGAGATAACACCAATGGTAAACACTTAACCCCTTATTCATAAAACTTAACAAACCTCTGCTAACTAAAATGTCTGTTGTCACTGTCTCACAAGCTCATTGTGTCAAAGTGACAGATAAGGACAAACGAACTTTAGCGGCTAGTTAACTAGTATAGGTTTGATAGACGTTTATGAATAAGGGGGTAAAACAGCAACACGCACTCGTACACAGACACGCGACTTACATTCCAATACACACAAACACATCCTCCTCACCTATATATAAACGTAGTAGAGAAGTGAAAGCCAGTCTTATTTTGGCACTTAACACGAGAGTTTTATTTGCACCTTATACAGGGTGTCCCACGGCTATGCCACATGGAGGGAAAGTACCTTGAATATTGTAGATGGAACATTTTACTGAAAGAAGACATTATTTTAATTTTAAAAACAATTTAAACTGCATTCACAGATATTTAAATAATAATTAAACCGTGAACCGGGAATCGAACCCGTTACACAAGAAAAAAAATTACCCTGTAGCTTTATCATACCAATCGAAAGGCCTCATCATATGGATTATTTTTTGCTAAATAAAAAAGTATCAGAAATAAAAGGAAGACCATGAATTTTAACATTTTTAATACAAAATTAATCAATTTATCACGTGTAACGGTTTCGATTCCCGGTTCAACCATAAAAATATTTAAATATCTGTGAATGCAATTTACAATGTTTTTTAAATTCAAATAATGTCTTCATTCAGTAAAATGCTCCATCTACAATATTTAAAGTACTTTCCCTCCATGTGGCATAGCCGTGGGACGCCATGTATATAACCAACTTAATATATAACAGCAAAATTGCATGTGGGAATTGGGTTACATTTTGCGGTTATAATTTCATTTAATTTGATTAATTCACCAAATCCTACCTTTTCACGTGTACACACATCTAAGCTTACGTTGTAGGTTAAATAGAATCCTTAAAACAATCACTAATATTATACTATTTGTTGTACTCTCTTTTGACATACATTACAGTAATTCATGTCTTTTTTTAAATTTCATATGCATCAATAAATTGCTCTGAATAATTAGATTCAATTTATGTAATATATAACTGACGATTCAAAAGTGCTTGTTGCTAGGCCTATTTGAATAAAGAATATTTTGAGTTTGAGTTGAGTTAAAAGCATTTCTGTATGAGTAAATTCTTCATTAAATTTTTGAAGCTTTTTAAGTTGTGGTTCTTAAAACTATCTGGTAACTTATTATAAATGGCGATACACATGTTATAGGAGTTTTCTGGTTGGCTGTAGCATTAACTTGGTAAACACACCAGTGTTTAAGAGGCCTTATAAGTTTTACAATGTTTTTATTTCAAATTATGACAAAAGTATTGATAATACCAATATAGTGATTAAAGGATATGATGATTTTATTAAAGTTCTATATAGTAACACAGCCATTTTTTGATTTTATTGTGTGTGATAGAATTTAAGCGGAAAAAGACAGTTCTTAGCATGAGAATGGTCGATTTGGACTGTTATTTGGAACGATATTTCTTAATGAAAAATCAAAAATATAAATTAGAAATTTATCACATTAGGTCGCAATACTCCCGTTCTAGATAGTAACATTGAGAAACTGTTAAGTTAAATCTTAATTCATACAGAAAATGATCTAAATATATGAGCGTTTCCTAACTATATGGACCCTTAAGTGGTTCGTGAAAGCCGATGATCGGCACTCCCTCAGTTGCGTATGTACTTGACCCTTATTTATCTATCGTACGGTAATTATTTAAAACCATGAGATAAATAAATAAATAAATATTGGAGGACAATCTTACACAAATCGAACTAGCCCCACAGTAAGCTCAAGAAGGCTTGTGTTATGGGTACTAGACGACGATATATTTAATACACAAATACTTAAATACATAGAAAACATCCAAGACTCAGAAACAAATATTCATGCTCATCACACAAATATTTGCCCTGACCGGGATTCGAACACAGGACCGTCAGCTTCACAGGCAGGTGCACTACCCACTAGGCTAAACCGGTCGAGATCTTCGAGAAGACAGTACAGTTGCCAGTTTCGTTGCACCGTTTAGCACCACCCAGAGGGGCTACCGCGAACTGAAAACGAACGAAGTTCGAATATTTTCCTCTCCGTCGCACTTGCTAATTCGTGAGACAGAGAGGGAGATATTCGAACTTCGTTCGTTTTCGGTTCGCGGTAGCCCCTCAGGGGTCACGTGTAGGGTAACGGTGGGTACTCACTACTGACGTGGTGCAACTCCGACCCCCTTGTCAAGAGAGTGCAACTTGACTGTTATTAGTGGTGTATTTTTTAAAGAGGTAGGGCACAGCAAAATGACATCTTGCTCGAATTTGGAGCAGCCCAACTGGGGAAGTACCTCCGCCTTGCAGAAGACCACAGCCATAATAACGTTATCTACTATACACGTATGTAGTGTTGTGTTCCTGGAGGTGAGCAAGGTTGCCAGAGCTCCCGAGGATGCACTGTGTTGAGAGCGAGGGACCTAAATTCGTCCCTTCTGCTGTCAACACAGTGAATTCTCATATTTCGTAAAGGGTCGGCAATGCGTACGTGACTCCTTCAGAGTTGCGGGCGTCTATAGGCTCAGTGGCCGCTTACCATCAGGTGAACCGTACGCTTGTTTGCCGCCGGCGTTGTATAAAAAAAAGTTCTCAAACCGCCCGGTGGCTTCTAACTTGCCACTCAAAGCGGTTACCCATCCAAGAACGGACGTGGGCTAACGTTGACGCGGGCGTCAGATAAATGTTAGCCCTGTTGTTTTCTTTCATATGACATTAGAAAGTGACAGCGATAATTTTTACTGACCGACAATTTTATTTGGCAATTGAAAAATCAGTCCTAATGAGGTCTATCGCGTATGAATTCGCCGCTAGAGGCGCTAGTGTAGCGTGAGGTCTCCGAAATGTCAAATGACACTGTTTGTGGTTGCGCTACGATGGTTAATATCTAATTGGAACAAAATGGTGACTACTTTGCAATACGTGAGCTTGATTATGGCAAATATGAGTTACGGGTCAATGACTGTCAGTGCTTTGAGACAGTTTTGTCTTTCGGAAACTTATGTCCTCCACCTTTTCCGAACCAAACGGGACTGCGCTACAATGCGGGATGTTCGATATTTTTACGGTACTGTTTTAAGGTATTAAATATGATTTAATTATAAACTTCATTCTCATGCCCATAACCAATAACAATTTTTGACAGCTGGACCTTACTCGCCAGTGGCGCCAACTGGTGAGCACAAAACCCGCAAGCTAACTACTATTACGGTAAAAGAACTCGAAGTTACTTAACACCACGCATTTTCAATACCATCTTTCCAGAACATGATTGTAGTAGCAAACACGTCTTCAAAACTAAATTGAAAAAATTGCTAATAGATACCCTCTTACATATTTTATTTTAGTTTTTAAGGTAGATAGGTACATTAATTTGTTAAGAGCATGAGTGCATTACTCGCCAATAAACGTTGTGTTTGGCGAACGGATGTTAATGTAAAACTGTATCTACCTTTTTTTTGGTAAATAAATTTAAAAAAATTAAACAAAAAAATCGATAGCCCTCATTGTAATTTCCCATCCTAAACATGACAGTAAGGTAACATAATCAACCAGCTGCGGTATTATTATATACGCTAACCCACGTGTATTACGGCTTTATGTGACGTTTGCCAGTAGATAACAAGTTGCGTCATACAGTCATTACCATGATTGAGTCAGTCAAAGGCCGCCCGTCTGCTCAGCCGCCTGTGCTATCACGTCTCGTATTTACATGTAAACAAAACCATTAGTTACTATAATCAGAGTCTCAATTTCATTGACACGATGTCAGCCAGGCTTATCGATATCGCGACGCGATAAGGACTTACCTCAGTAATAATGAGTTGTAAGAATGAGGTATGCGAAGAAGCTCGTGTTGTTTTCGTTGTTCGCCGTGAACCTGGTGGACCAGCCAGCGCCGGAGGTGGCCACCGCCCAGGGCAGGGTGCGCGGGAGGGTCAGCGACGATGGATCCTATTTTGAGTACGTCGGGATCCCATACGCGACTACCAACGCCAGCACTAGGTTTCAAGTATGTATGCAGTATGAAATACTTCTACCTTATGAGTTGTACGAAAGTATAGAAACTTCTGACAAGTAATCCGAACTCTATGGGCTACAGCCGTTACGTAGACTATTCGCTACCTACAACCAAAACTTTACCCCCTTAGACATATTTCACTTGCCCACCGCTAAATATAAAAAAGCCATATTAGAATACTTAACGTAGATTACTTATAGAGTGATAAATTTTTTAAATTTTGTGATAGACCCTAATCAGTACAACCAAATTGTAAACTTATATAATCAATGTTATTAATTTTGAAATCTGTATAGCCAGAGATTGTTTTTATTGACAGTTTTTATTGTTTAATAGTATAATTGTCAGTTCTTCAGCAACCTTACATAAGTTATTCGTGGATAACGCTGTTGACTATACATTAAACCACTCATATATGTAACACTAATTGTAACACCTATTGTATAGTTGTTTGTTGTTCCTTAAATAAATAAAATAAAATAAAATAAATACAGTGTTTTAGTTTACATGTGAGGGGACTAAAGCGTCATTTATTTTTATGTTTAAATCGCATGTTGTGATATCTATCTTTATTTACTGCCGTATTGTATGTAAATTATTTATTGTATTTAAATACAAACTTATTGCCTTTTGTACATCTAAAATAATTTGTGATGTATGAACTGTGGTTTTTGAGATTAACAGTAATGAATAAATTAATATTCATCACGAAGTAATCCATAAATATTCTATACTTATATCCATTTGCTATAAAAATCTCGCACTTTCGCCAATTTAACCAATTTCATCGTTTTGATTATCCGGCGATATTCCTATTTGTTAATTTGAACCGAGTGGGATAAGGAATAAAATAGAGATACAGATTAATATTTACCAGCATTCTACCTATAATATAGTTATTTTGATTCTTGAGGTAATTCTTATACTAACATACTCATAATCGAGGGGAGTAGGTGTATGATGATTAAATGTTTATGTTCACATCCTTATTAAATTATTTATCTACTTCAGGCACCTGGGCCGCCACCATCATGGGAAGACACGTTGAAAGCAACAGATGACATATACATGTGCCCACAAAACTCCAAGACAGGTCCAGTGGGGAGAGAAGATTGCCTGACGATAAATGTATATGTGCCGACCATGGCGGTGGGCCCTTTACCCGTCATGGTTTTCATCCACGGTGGGGCCTTCGCTCTCGGCAGCGGAGGCAAGTTCATCCTCGGCCCAGATTATCTAGTCAAACGTGACGTTATAATAGTGACTTTCAACTACAGATTAGGAGCCTTAGGATTCATGTGTTTAAACATAGCAGAAGCGCCAGGAAACGCCGGTCTGAAGGACCAAGTCGCCGCTTTGAGGTGGGTGAAGAGGAATATCGCAGCGTTCGGCGGTGATCCTGACAATGTGACAGCTTTTGGCGAAAGCGCTGGCGCAACGTCACTGTCGATACTGGTCGCTAGCGACGCAGCAGACGGCCTGTTCAAAAGAGCCATCATACAGAGTGGATCGTCTATAGCTAACTGGGCTATCAATAGGAAACCGGTGTGGGTGTACAGCCTTATCGCAAAACAGCTAGGTTATGACACGACAGACCCGCACGAACTATACAATATATTCAAGGATCTTCCCGTAGAGGATTTCCTAAGGACGAGACCTCGGAAGCCGATGCATAAGTTCTTCGACACACAGCTACTGCATTTACCGTGCGTTGAAAAACCCTTCCCTGGAGTAGAACCTATCATAACAGATCTGCCGTACAATATTTTGCAAAAGAAGAAATTGAACATTTCTATCATGTTTGGGTCTAACAGTAAAGAAGGTCTGTTTCTGATAGGCGAAGAGACACCCGAATCTATTAAAGAAAAGAATGACGTTTATTTATTTGCATCTGACTTAGAATTTAAAACAGAACAAGAAGCTGAGGCAGTGGCGAAAGAAGTGAAAGAATTTTATTTCGGCGAGGACATTATTGACATGTCAAATATAATGAACATGTCCGATCTTTATACTCATCTATATTTCGAAATGCCTTCGTTAATAGAGAGTGAAACTGTGCTCAGAAACACAGACAAACCTATTTATAACTACTACTTTGACTACGCGGGTAGCAGAAACGTCTTGAAGATCGTTTCAGGACACCGGCACTCCGACGGGGCCTGCCACGCCGACGAGATGTTCTATTTGTTCAAACAAGACTTTTGGCCAAATTTTGTGGAAATTTGGAATAAAAATGACAGAAACATGATTAACACTATAACTGGATTATGGACTAATTTTGCTAAATATGGGTATGTACAAATTAAATCAAGTTTGAGTTAAAAGATACCGAAATTGCGAACCGTCAGCCCATGCAATTTAGTCAGCATCAACCTGCATGTGGTCTGTTGGGCCACATCTCTCACGGCTGATGGACCATCTCCAGCCCTTTTTAATCGTCATCATAATTTTACAAGCCTAGCTTATGTCAGTAATCGCCATCCCATTTGTCCCGCTACTGTTCTTAGCTCCTGATACAATATTCCATTTCCACTTGACTCCCTTGTCTGTTTATTCATACGTTAATTACTTATTTTCAGAGTGCCAACGCCAGATCCCTCACCGGAATTGCCACGCTGGTCTCCCAGCACTAGAGAGGGGTTGAACTTGTTCTATATAGGGCAAGAGACCAAGATGGGCCCCATACCCAACCCAGAAGCCTTTGAAATGTGGAGGAGGGTGTTCACAACTAATGCAAAGAAAACGGTGTAGATTACTAGATGTAATTAAATTATTTATCGTTGATTATGTACCTAGCAGTTTTATTAGGTAGTAGTTTCTTTACCCCCTCTTCTTCATCTTCTGCTTCTTTCTCGTCTACTGTATTTGGGTCAATCAACTTTTTCTTGTCGTTATTCTGTCCCATCAGCGAGGAGACAACAGTAACCGAATTTCTTAGAAAAATGATTATAATATGGACTTGAAGCATGCTCAAGAGATGACCCATGTCCAAATGGATTTATGCTCATTGCTAAAAGTCATGTTTGGTTGATTTAAACCCTTTAAAATCACAATTTTAAAGAGTGACTCAGGAGACGTAACCATGGTAACGAGCAACAAAGAATAGTTGATCCACCCATTTACAAAATTTTAATTTATTTTGTAGTTTAGGTGGTGTGTTGTATCAAATGTGATACATAAAATGTCAATCATCGTACCTACTCCGCACATTGTCTTGGCAGTATCTACAGTTATTACGTTTAAAGGCAGACACTTGGGCCCTCTCGCACTCACGTACTTCCGAGAAAGGGACAACCCCGATCCTTTTTTTTATACAACGCCGGTGGCAAACAAGCGTACGGTCCACCTGATGGTAAGCGACCACCGCAGCCTATAGACGCCCGCAACTCCAAAGGAGTCACGTACGCGTTGCCGACCCTTTATGTAATTTGAGAATTCATTGTGTTGACAGCAGAAGGGACAAATTTAGGTCCGTCGCTCTCAACACAGTGCATGCTAGGGAGCTCTGGCAACCTTGCTCACCTCCAGGAACACAACATTACATACTTGTATAGTAGATAATGTTATTATGGCTGTGGTTTTCTGCAAGGTGGGGAGGTATCTCCCCAGTTGGACTGCTCCAAATTCGAGCAAGATGACATTTTGCTGTGCCCTACCTCTCTTGAAAGATTGATCCTGGGAAGCATGCAACTTGCTAGTAATTAATGATACTGCGTGTTCACTAATCGATAAGATGATTAGCTAAGTAGGAGGTTATCTATTAGTTGTTTACTTATTTCTGTTCGCCTTTTACCAGTATCGCATAATCGGATGATGACTTGTGCTTCAATTTATAACATAGTATGGCTATATTGATAGAAAACCATAAAATTATCACAATAAATCGTAAATTAGACAACGTAATTAAATTCATAAAAAGATATTGTACTATAAAGATTCGAAAAAATATTGTTTCGTTTATTGGCCAAATGTAAATTGAAAGTAACTAATAGAATTAATCGTGTTTCAATAAAAAAGAAATTATACGGCAACTACATATATACATAAACGTAATATTTCACCACAAAAACGCCAAATTTCCCCATACAACAGTAGCAAGACCCCCCACTCAGGCGTGACGTCAAAAAAGTACACCATCAACTATTTTCAAAATAATTATAATCTAGTCTTTCGGTATTTTGAATATATATCTTTCCACATTTCGTATGCCTCTGGGCGGGGCAGATCCACCATTTCTAAATTATTGTCTATGTGTAGAAATCTTAGTTTATCCTTGTCGCTCGGCTGCCATTGAACTGGCAGTCTGTTCGTCGCTACGGGCGTCGGATCTCTGCAATATAACAAACTAATGTACTATTAATCCAAAAATGAAATCCGCAACATGCTTCGTCAAATTAACTTAACACAAAGGACCGCCCCGGATCGTAGATGGCTCGAAAGTTCCCATAACCCCGGCGGCGTTGCCACGCTGAATGGCCAAAGAGATCTGTTGAGCCAAAAACGAACCGGACCGAGGATCGCAACCCCTCTCCCTCAGCCGTCGACCCAAATCCCTGACAGTCCCTGGCCTCCGCGCCCCATGGCCCAGCCGTCTCCACCGCCACTGGCACGAAGTCGTACATTGGTTCCAAGGCAGAGTACTTCACATGTTTCGCCCGGGCCGCCGACTCTGCCGCCGACCCCAATATAACAAATGATGATAACTAATATTGTGTTTTGTATTCAAGTATTTATGAACTTACATAAGTATAGTAAAACCAATTTCTAACTGAAGATCTCGGCAATATAACAAATGATGATGAACACAACTGAAACTAAATTGCAGCGTTCATTGTTTTAGCATATGGAATTAGCCTTGTATAAAAAGAAATACCGCAATATTTAGAATGATCAAAATAAGATTACTCTCTAAGAATCAAAATAAGTAAGGGGTTCTTATTAACTCACCCGTACTTAGCAAAATTTGTCCACAATGTTGTCATCCTCTCGATTATTAGCTGATCGTTTTTATCTATCTTGAATGGCCAGAACGCAGCATCAAATAGGTATAATATCTCGTCTCCGTGAGCCGCACCGTCCACGGCATTATAACCTAAAGCCATCTTTAGGTAATTCCTTCTGCCAGAGTATTTGAAATAGTAATTGTATACTTTACCATTACTTCTCTCAGCTAAAATCTCTGACTCAATGAAACTTGGCACTTCAAAGTGTAGGTGTTTGTATAAGTCAGATAAATTCATAGCGGTTTTTACGCTTATAGTTTCTTCTTGAAAGTAAAAATTACGTATTTGCTGAGTCACCGCTTGCGCTTCTTCTTCAGTTTCAAATTCCAAATCACTGGCGACCAGATATTTTCCGTTCCTATAATGTATTGTCTCAACTGTGTCATAGGAAACAAAAAATAAACCTTCTTCATTAGTAGTTCCATGGATGATCGATATATTTGTAGAAATCTTCTTAAGTAGATTGTAAGGATAGTCGGTCACAATAGATTCCGTTCCAGGGAAGAACTTCTCGATGCATGGTAAATGTATGAGCTGTGTGTCGAGAAACGGTTCTACAGGTTTATCATGAGGTAATGCAGCTAGTTGTTTATGTGACATGCCATTCAAGATACTGTATAACTCATACGGGTCTTCGGTATCGTACCCTAAGGATTTCAGGACGAAATTGGCGACCCACAAGGGTTTTCTAGTGATCGACCAATGAGCGAGAGCAGAGCCACTTTGAATGATCGCTTTCTGAATGAGACCCTCGAGCTTGCCACTCGCGATCAGCAGCGACAGTGACGATGCTCCTGCACTTACGCCAAACGCTGTTATATTGTCGCTATCTCCTCCAAACGCCTTTATGTTCCGCTTCACCCACCGCAACGCTGCTAGCTGATCTTTCAGCCCCGCGTTGCCTGAAGCTTCTTCGATGCCTAAGCATAAAAACCCTAAAACCCCAATACGATAATTAAATGTCACCAGTATCACGTCGTGTTGGAGTATGAACTTAGGCCCGAAAAAGAATTTCCCTCCGTCGCCGAGAAAGAACGCTCCTCCGTGGATAAGGACCATCACTGGCAGCGGTCTCCTGGCCAGTGCTGGGACATACACGTTGACCTTGAGACAGTCCTCAGTGCCTCTGATAATGACGAAATTGTCCTGAGGGCAGGCTGTGGAGTCATCGATAGCTTTGAAGACACCTTGCCATTTTGGTGGGGCGAGTGGAGCCTGGAAAGTATGTAGCGTTACAAATACAACGTTAAGTATATCAAAACAAGGGTTACAATAAACGAGAGCTTGAATACTGGCTATAGCTAGAGAAACTTGTGCATAACGTATCGAAATTGAATTGGAGTGGTATATATGCGCGCTTGATAACATATCAAAGTAAAGGAAAGCGCACATATTGTATAGTATAGCGCAGGGGTCGGCAACCTTTTACCAGCCATGGACGACATAATAGCTAAATTGTCGCGGGCAACATGTGTTAATAATTTGTGATCCTACCAGACAAAAAGTATCACATTGTTAGTTATCAATAAGGAGATTTCGGGCCTCCTGTTGCCAACCGCTGGGCTATAGCGTAACGAAAATATCTATGTAATATGACATGACAATAGGCCATTATCTCTTCAGCAACCTAAATTAAAGGCATATATATTAAATTGCTCACAACGATCATCAGGCACTGGTCCCACCACCAGCGAGCAGCGAGTAATCTTATAGTAATTCTACTCGCTTGAGCGAGAAAACGAGTAGAATTCCTATGAGATTACTCGCTGCTCGTCGGCGGTGGGACCAGTGCCTCATGCTGTTAACAAAAACGACACATCGCCAGATTAAAAGCGACGTTACCGTTTGCCTACAGTGAGAGTACATTATATGATGATAATGTTTATTTATTGTATGATTCAAGCTACGAGTAGTACTCTTACCTTAAATCATCATCATTAGGGGATGACTCGTACCTTAAATAAATAAATGTAATTACTTACCCGAAACCTCGCGCTCTCATTTGTCGTCGCATAAGGTATCCCCAGGTACTCAAAGATCCTGCCATCAGCACTGATCCTACCACTCACGACCCCCTGGTCGATGCTCACCTCTGGAGCTGGCTGCTCAACAAAGTTCATCGCGACGAGACTAAACAACACTATATGCTTGGCCGCCCTCATCACGCCGTACTAACTGTTCCAACAGATGCCCTATTGACTCTATTAAT
Source organism: Epiblema foenella (assembly GCA_963556455.1). NCBI lineage: Eukaryota > Metazoa > Arthropoda > Insecta > Lepidoptera > Tortricidae > Epiblema > Epiblema foenella. Next base: position 23,949,329 of record OY747105.1, read on the forward strand.
AACTTGATAAGGTATCTTAGTGTTGTTAAGAGTCCTTGACTTGGACGTAAATCGCTGGAGATAAATAAATAAATAATAAATAAATAAATAAATATTAGAGGACAATCTTACACAAATCGAACTAGCCCCACAGTAAGCTCAAGAAGGCTTGTGTTATGGGTACTAGACGACGATATATTTAATAGATATAAAAATACTTAAATACATAGAAAACATCCAAGATTCAGAAACAAATATTCATGCTCATCACACAAATATTTGCCCTGACCGGGATTCGAACCCAGGACCGTCAGCTTCACAGGCAGGTGCACTACCCACTAGGCTAAACCGGTCGTCGAAGATGAATAGAAGAAGGTGCAAATGTAAATTGTTAATAAACAATTTTAACATTACTTTACAGTAAAAAACTAACCAATGCGTTATGAACGAAAACAGAATACTACAAACTAGATAAATTACATTGGCACAGTAGATTGCCGAGTATTCATCTCCTCACAGAATATTAAGCACCCATAGTACACATCTATCCATCGCCACGGAAATAAGTCACACTCCGGTGCTGATGCCAAAAGCGCATTGAGTTGTGAAGCAGTGGCGACTTCCTTCGTGACACAGTGCTCGCTGCCCGCGCCCCCAACAAAGTGCGTCGCCGTGCCCGGACGATGTGCCTCACCAGCTCTGGACAGTCTGATCTATCTGAAAATGATCTGGTCTGTCTGAAATTGTTTTTGATTCATTATATACTTGAAGAATTCAGTGTTAAAAAAACATCCTCTATGGTGCTGTGCTGCCGCATACAAAAACAATTACTTACTTACATCAAACTTTCTGAGGAAAAACAAACGATCGATAAGCATTTAATTTAATACCAAAAACAACGCCAGTAATTTTACATTTCGGTAGAATTCTCGATGTAATCGCCTCCCAAATTAGCTGGTGTTCGCAATAATTACACTAACGACACAATATTATTCCAGTGACCCATAGCTTTCTCGCTCAAAATTGAGTTGAATAAATTAGGAATGTTCACGGTTGAATTTTAACTTAACCCGCGGCGGCCGCTGAATTTTAAGCGACGTTGTCCCTTACACACTGCTGTGGGGTCATCATTAGTCGACGATTTGAATTCATAATATTTGGCTAACGATACTGCTTGCTAGCGCTTGTGGATGTTTCAAGAAACAATTCAATACAAATTTACAAAATACTCGTTGTTGATGAGCAATGTGGTCCAGTTGGTATAGTTAGTGCCTGCTTACAAATCCGGTGGTCCTGGGTATCAAATAAAAAGGGGGGTCATCAGTAGCCGTCGATTTGAATTCATAATATTTGACTAACGATACTGCTTGCTAGCGCTTGTGGATGTTTCAAGAAACAATTCAATACAAAATTACAAAATACACGTTGTTGATGAGCACTTTGCCCCCGTTGGTATAGTTAGTGCCGGCTTACAAAGCCGGTGGTCCTGGGTATCAAATAAAAGGGGGTCATCAGTAGTCGTCGATTTGAATTCATAATATTTGGCTAACGATAGTGCTTGCTAGCGCTTGTGGGTATTTCAAGAAACAATTCAATACAAAATGCTCTTTGTTGACGAGCACTTTGGCCCAGTTCGTATAATAGTGCCTGCTTACAAATCCGGTGGTCCTGGGTATCAAATAAAAAGGGGGGTCATCAGTAGTCGTCGATTTGAATTCATAATATTTGGCTAACGATACTGCTTGCTAGCGCTTGTGGATGTTTCAAGAAACAATTCAATACAAAATTACAAAATACTCGTTGTTGACGAGCACTTTGGCCCAGTTTGTTTAGTAGTTTGTTTATCTATTTATCTATAATGAAGAATTGTAACTGTTTAAGAATGCTCCATCTTGACTCAAAATATTTCTATGCCTTATGGGAAAACATAGAGAGACAGTAATATTAATAATTATAAGACCTACACTACAAATAAATGTTTTTGACTTTTGACTATATAAGTATGTATATCGTCGCTTGGTATGTATACCCATAGTGCAAGCATTGCTTAGTTTGGGACTAGGTCGATTTGTTTGTCCAGGAAATATATTTATTTATTTAATATTAATGATACATCAATGATAAGTACTCGTTAGAATCTTTCCAATCGGAACATATTCTTTGTCAAGAAAGTTTCCGCATATTTTAGAGAACTTTCCTGAAATCTTGCAAATGTTCTGCAACCTGCACATTGTGTAACAATAATACAAGTCTCGTTGATTTGTATCCACAATATTTGGTAAATACTGCTATAATACAATACAATATAAATACTCTTTATTGCACACCTCAATAAAAAAACAGTTACACACCGAAACGTAACATAGCAAGATATAAGCAGGCAGAGGTAAAAAACGCGGTCTTATCGCTAAAAGCGATCTCTTCCAGACAACCTTTTGGTCTTTTGGTTGGGCTAATATCATAGTTTAAATCAATCTTGCAATGAATGCGACACCAATGTGTTTACGTAATTTTAAATGAAGACTTGATTTTGATATGAAATCATTAAGTTATAACATAATTAATTATTTATATATATATAATGCATCTTTATGCAGTAATCATAGTAACATCAAATTATAATTTAGTACCTACAACAGAATAGAAATAAAATTACCAACAAATTACATAAATAGAAATTAGTATAATTTAGTACCTACAACAGAATAGAAATAAAATTACCAACAAATTACATAAATAGAAATTAGTATAATTTAGTACCTACAACAGAATAGAAATAAAATTACCAACAAATTACATAAATAGAAATTAGTATAATCCACATCATTATTCACAAGTAGTTATGAGAAATAATAATTAACTACAAGACTCATATAAATTTTTCTCTTTTTTTGTATGATTCTAATGGACTAGACTGCGAATTAGACTCATAGGCTGTGGCAGAATAACAGCGTTGCAGTTTGCACGGCAAATAGCAACACATGCTGAGTGTCAGCCTTTTCTTTATGGCACACATTGCTGGACTCATTGTGCACCAGTGTTGCCAGATGGTTACATTTCTTACATTTTTCGTAATTTTTGACCGGCTCGCGTAACATGTAAGTAACTTCTGTTGTAAACGAATTTTTTATAACTTTAGAGAATACTGAAACTCTATTTAAAAAGAAAGGTCAATTGTATCTAACCGGGACCAAGTGAGACAATTTATAGTCTTTCATACAGATAAGGTGACAAAAGAACCTACGTGGTACGTATCAGTCTGCCCGTCTATTGCAACTATGTATGACATTCGAGATACCGCCCATCAGACTGGCGTAATTCTGTCGCCGAACTCGCCGAATTATAGTTGTATGTGGCTACTCATTTCTTAAAATCGAACGTTACGAAATTAATTACGAAAAATATAAAAAATGTAACTTTTGCATTATTTAATTAAGACCGGTTGTGTGTGCTTTATTGAATAAATGGCTTTTCTTTCTTTCTTTCTTCAAAATACCTTTTAAACCACCAGTAACTTGTGCCGCCTTTTAAAAGAGTCCGCATTTCCCGAGTCCAAAGGGTCCACGGCTCTCACGCGCAGCCCAAGCCCCACTTGAGCCTGAAAGCGATTGGGGGCCCTTGAATTGATTCGCGGGTCATTTGCATCCCGAGACGAGATGCAAACTCAGCTGTTACTGACGACTCTGAAACTAATCTTCAAAGTGCTAAGTACGGAGGGCTGCTGCGGACAAAGAAGTCTAAGACACGCCTTGTTAGTTTGCGTTGTGAGAAAATTGCTTTTATCTCGAAGTTACTAAATGTAATACTTTTAGCGCTCTGGCCTGCTCTTTTAATGTCAAATGTCCCTCTTAACTTCTTAAGTACAGTCATCAGCATTAATATCTGCCAAAAATATCTGATTCATCAATCAAAGTCAAAATACAATGATCTATAATAAGAGCGGTGCCTATAAGAATAAGAGGAACTACAAGACGAATACAGAATGGATATAAGTGTGAAGATGGTTCTGGGATCCTAGATCCTGATCATAGTCACAGTTCTATATCTACATTTATATTTTATATCTACTCACACTTCAGATTAGGTTGAAACCGCTCAACCAATCTCACTGGAACGCAAACTCTTCTAGTATTCCAGTGTTCCAAACCATACGCGTGGTCGTGTCGGAGGTTTTCCCCTGGATTTTCCCCAGGTTACTCTCCAACCGCGCACTCTTATCGCTTTATTGGGCCCGGCCTATAAAGCCACAGTCAGGTTCAAAAAAATGTTATATCAGTATTTATATTATTTGAGGTATTTATTTGTATTAAAAAAGAATGTAAGTAAAGAATAATTCGTTACTTACATTCTTTTTAACAATACTAAATAATAATAATAGTATTTATTTGAAGTAAATTACACTCATATGTGTTTCTTTTTATATTTTTTTAATTCTCTGTATATTTCTTTAATTACAGTGTGTTTCTCATTTTTTAATAATGAAAGTCAATCATGATCGATGAATATATTAATATAAGGGTCCTTATCAGTTAAAAAACGCTCATATTATTTAGACTATTTTCTAATTGAAATGGAACGGTATCTTGATATTTTCTTAGTATTACTGTCTAGAACAGGTCTATTGCGACCTGATGTCATAAATTTTAAATGTATTTTTAGGATTTTTCATTAAGAAATATCGTTCCAAACATCACTCCAAATCGACCATTTTGGAACTAAAAACTGTATTTTTCCGCTTAAATTTTAATGCACACAATAATATCAAAAAATGGCCCAATGGATAATACCAATAAAGAGAATGTTACTATCACTTTATTGGTATTATCAATACTTTTGTCGTAATTTGAAATTAAAATAATTAAAACTTATAAGGCCTCTGAATTAGGAATAACTGTTCTAAGACGAGTGAATTTCTTAAAGGTTTGTATTCGCTACTCCACTGTTTTCCTTAGTCTTCTCATTCATGCATTAATGAAAGAATTTTAAGGACTTTTAATAATTTCAACGGCGTTCCTTCCACCGAGGCCGTCAAAGTGAATCTCGACTGTAGAAGGAATAGTTTCAAAGAAAATTACCGTGGAATTCAGCTCAATTAGCATAAAATCTATCTATGTTTTTATCAAAGTATAGGTACGCCGGATGGCAGAGCGCAGGCAAGGTGAAATAAAAACATTCGTCAAGACGCTAAATTAAAGGAATAAACGGTAATTTTATTCAATTTCCGTATTCGAGGCGTTTTATTCGTTAAGTAATAATCAGTAACATTTTCAACATTGTGTTGATTGACTAGTTGTCAACTTGTCAGGGTTCAGCGTCCTTCCCCCGAATTTCGCTAATAATTATGTTAAAGTAACTTACAATATTAAGCCAGGACACGGTCATGACAACGACAAGTTTTATTTAATGAGTACGTAATAATCATGGGAACCGAAGACTACAGAAATTTCATTTTTTATCTGTATTCGTCATCGTACAAACAATGACCACGAGAGGAAAAGTCAGAAAATATGTAGTTTAAAGTGTTTAACGTCATATTTTTCAATAGGCTCAGCTACCCGATTGGCATTCGCTACCCACATAAAAATTGATTAAAAAGCGTTAAAAACATTTGAGGAAAAAACCCAAAGCAAAAAACAAGCGGCATTAATAAACTAAAACAAAGCCCAAAATGCAGTGATTACGAAACTGCAGCATTTTTAATTGCGCGAATATTACCACTCGATGCGGGAGTTTGGAGCGGCCATTTTGTTTTTTACAGTGCATACGTGTCCGAGTGCTTGCGCGAGGCGAATAATAAAATTGCTCTTTAGGGGACGTCATTCCAATATTTCGTGTGTTTTCTGTGAAACTGGGGAGTATATGGGTACCCATGTATCTTAGGTACTTACATTATATATTAGGCAGCGCCCGTAGAAGCTACAGGAGTACAGAAACTTTGCACAAGACGTCAGTTTATGAAGCTACAAGTTACAATACAATACAATACAAATACTCTTTATTGCACACCTCAATCAAAGGATACAGTACAGTACAAAAACACAATGAGAAGAGGCAAACAATACGCGGTCTTATCGGTAAAGAGCGATTTCTTCCAGACAACCTTAGGGTAACGGAAATGAAATCTAATTATAACGATTCATAGCAGGTGGTGTAGAGTTAATACATATGAAGCCTACTAATAATTACAACAATAACATTTAAATAAGGATAATAAACATATATAAATATAGTATAAAAATATACGTACATAAACATATACAAATATATAGTCAGCCACATAGTCTAAAGGAGCTAAATCTTAAGTGTGTCATGAGAGAGACAAATAGTGATCTTTAAGCTGCTTTACATTCCAATTTTACATAGTATGTTCTACAAGTTACACTTTTCTCTCTTTTTTATACCACGTCGGTGGCAAACAAGCGTACGTAGCAACTAGAGGTGTCACATGGTTGTTGCCGACCCTTCAAAAAATGTATACACACCTTGAAGAAATACTATAGTCCCTCGGGAAAACCTCGGGAGCTCATTCCACAACCGGGGCGTTCGAGGGAGGAAATTCCAATGAAACCGTACCGTACGCGACCATTTCGGTTCGAAGGTATGAGAATGAATGGCCTGCCGACGGCGTCTCTCTACTGGTAACACTGAGGCGTTAGACCAATAACGACAGGCCTTATTTAAAACTGTAACTTGCAGGTTCGTGAATGAGTCACTGAATGCCGGGTTTCGATACGACGCTGATGTTTGATTCAATATTCAATCGTATATGAAACATATAATATGAAACCGAACCCCATTTTCGAGTGTCGAAATCACTACCCTCAAATTTTATAAAGGGTCGGCAACGCGTACGTGACTCCTTTGGAGTTGCGGGCGTCTATAGGCTGCGGTGGCCGCTTACCATCAGATGGCCCTTAAGCTTGTTTGCCACCGGCGTTGTATAAAAAAAAACTACGCAAATGCAGCATTTTTAATTGCGGGAATATTGCAACTGGATGCTGAAAGTTTGGATCGGCCATTTTGTTTTTAAACTGCATGATATTGTCTATCATTTCCAAGATTACATTCATATTATTATTTGAATTATTATTTTTTGACATTTTAATTACACCTATTTGCCATTGTACCGTATTATTATTATTGAATTATTTTGTATTGTTTAAAAAATATTCTTTTTTTGTGTTAGACTGTATTATTATTTTATTATTATTAATTCATATACAATCTGACGATCTTTTTGTGAATCCATGATATTTTACCAATTGACATCTTTATAAAATACCATGTAAATTTTCAGAAAGAAATAAATAAATCTAATCTTATCTATTGTCTTTCGTTTCCGAGACTATCATCTGGCATCAACAACCACTCTTAGTTTTTATTTGTACCCTACCTACCTACTATGCGGACAGTTTCACGTCTATTGTGACCATTCCGTGACACGACGCACGGCCTAATCCACACCTAAACCGTCTAATTGCATCCTTTGTCTTCTGTGTAAAACTTGTAGAAACATGGTTGTCACGAATAAATGTTTAAGTAAGAGGTAGTGTGCATAAAGTAATTTCACCAAAGAAACTTATAAAGAAAGAAAGAAAGGAGAATATTTATTTATTGCCACACAACACAGATAATTACAAAAGAAATAGGTACATGCCTTATTACATATTTGTATGTGACAAAAGGAGCGGACTCAGCATGTGCTGTGTCAGCCAGTACGGCTGCTCAGCGCTGGTTTTCAGTTCGCCCCTTTTTTGGTACATTCACTAACTCACGACTAACTGTTTACAATAAATGACAACAGTTAAAAAACAAATAAAAAGAAAAAAGGAAACAACACTATAAACTAACACCAGGTTATATGGATCCATTTATAAATATATTATACCTTGATTTTCATCTTCAGAGAATGTAAAAATAAAACTGTCTTTGGTGGTTTCTTAAACTTAAGTAGATAAACACAAAGAATATAATACTTATCTAGCACTATAATAAGTATTTTATAACCTCACATACCTTATATTTTTTAACCTCACATTTTTTTTTATACAACGCCGGTGGCAAACAAGCTTACGGTCCACCTGATGGTAAGCGGCCACCGCAGCCTATAGACGGCCGCAACTCCAAGGGAGTCACGTACGCGTGGCCGACCCTTTATAAAATTTGAGGATGCACTGTGTTGACAACAGAAGAGACAAATTTAGGTCCCTAGCTCTCAACACAGTGCATCGTCGGGAGCTCTGGCAACCTTGCTCACCTCCAGGAACACAACACTACATATTTGTATAGTAGATAATGTTATTATGGCTATGGTCTTCTGCAAGGCGGAGGTACTTCCCCAGTTGGGCTGCTCCAAATTTGAGCAAGATGACATTTTGCTGTGCTCTACCTCACTAGCTCGGAAAGGTTTTTTTTATTGCATTTTATCTACAAAAGTGCAAAGAATAATTGAAATCGAAACGTGTTATTAGTTATTTTTTTAAACATAATATTAACATGTAAAGGCTAGCCCAGACAGTCGCAAAAATAATTTTATATTGAATTGTATTCAATTAAAACCATATAGTGAATAAAAAAATTAGTGCCTACGCCAAATCTCGGGATTACGTAGCGGACCCCGGGCATCCTTCGGGGTGCAACTGTACTGGAATAACGCTAGGAGTAAAAAAAAAACTTATGTTCCGTCTCGTGCGTTTCAACACTCGCTACGCACAGTGCCTTTACCATGAGTTTACATGACTGTACTCGCTAGCGACTGCGTATAAATTTGTATGGGCAAAAGTACAGCGCCTCTCATACTAAATCGTTTACGCAGTCGCTAGCGAGTACGGTCATGCAAACACATGGTAAGGGCACAGGATTATTTTCGAACCATAGAATCGATTCGCTAGCTCGTGTTTCATTTCAATTCAAATCCACACTCGCGGTTAAAATACAACTTTGCACTCTTGTATAACAAATAACTATTCACAGCTTGACAAAAAAGCAAAGGGTTTGAAAGATAATAATGTACCGTAAAATTCGTTTGAATCGTTTAATTTCAAAATGTTATCTATAAATAATTACCACTTTTATCGCTCTAGCGTACTTTAACGCCTCGCCTGGCTAAACAACGGCCCCTAACCAAATGATGTTCTCGGCTATTCCTCAACGTCATATCTCACGATAGGCGCCATTTTGCAATATCTACTCAGATTTATGATGTTAGGCGCGCTCGCTACTCTTAACTCGATTATTTAACGCGTTTTGACAAGCCCTGATCGCCTTTAGTCAGTTTTTGTTACCTTTTAGTTTAGCGTTTGTCTACTTTTTTATCATCAAATAGCGGCAATGTGATAAAGTGTTTATTACACACTTATAATAACGGGTAGGACGTAAAATCAAACCTCCCTATAAAGTTTTTTTTTTTATTAAAGTTCCAAATAATTTGGCGCAGAGTTTGAAATTGCTTAACTGCTAAAGCCATGAATGGCTTATTTACAGCTAGAGTTCGGACTAAGACTTACATTACATTCAGTTCATTCGGTAAACAACAAGAAAGTACTTATCACAAGGCGTAGTCATAATTATTACATGACATAAAATATTTCTTAACATCTTTAAGTAATCTAGGGTTGGATAGGTATGAATCTTGTATGTGTGTTGGGAGGCTATTTATAATTTTAGGAAGCAAATATAGATTGGTCCTCATGCCGTAAACATTTTTCATTTGTGGTAGTAAGAATCTTTGAATTGAGTTACATTATTATTTTCTTGTTTGAGAGTTAAAAAAGAAAGTTCTGGACTCCTGTATTCTCCCATGTTTATCATACGGTAACCAAACATGGCTATTCAGTAATAACACCAAAAATAAAATACAGACATGTCAACGAGCTCTAACAAACTGGCTTTTAGAGCATTGGTTTTACAGCGTAAAGGCGTATCTCGAACACCAGCATTAGAATTAGTAATATTTAGTTATATAATTGTTATTATTTTATGATTTTATTGTGCCTCTTTGACTGTGATATGCCTATTATGTTAATTTTACTAGTATTTTAATTTGACTTCCTATATTTATTTCAATTATTTTTATTTTTATTCTTTTGACATTTTAATGACTGTAACTTTTGACATTTTATATATTTGCACGCTTGCATGCAGGCTAGATGCATGAAAGAAAATGTATTATAACATCCATACTTACTGTGTCTATGCAAATAAATAATTTCTGATTTCTGATTTCTGAGCAATGGAGCGGAGTGTTCTAAATGTAAGAAGAATAGACAGAAACAGAAGACAGACGCTTTAGACCACTGCAAAAAACAAAAATGGAGATGGGCTGCACACGTTGCACGCATGGGCACACGTAAATGAGCAAAAATAACAACAACTTGGACAGGACCACAAAATAAGAAGAGAGGTAGGGCACAGCAAAATGTCATCTTGCTCGAATTTGGAGCAGCCCAACTGGGGGAAGTACCTCCGCCTTGCAGTGCCTATACCATGAGTTTGCATGGCCGTACTCGCTAGCGACTGCGTAAACGATTTAGTATGCCGATTCTTAGTTTTATTGCGTAACCGCCAGAGGCGCTGTACTTTTGCCCATACAAATGTTTACGCAGTCGCTAGCGAGTACGGTCATATAAACTCATGGTAAAGGCACAGAAGACCACAGCCATTATTTACTATACAAGTATGTAGTGTTGTGTCCCTGGAGGTGAGCAAGGTTGCAAGAGCTCCCGAGGATGCACTGTGTTGAGAGCGAGGAACCTAAATTTGTCCATTCTGCTGTCAACAAAGTGCACCTCAAATCTCATAAAGGGTCGACTATGCGCACGTGACTCCTTTGGGGTTGCGGGCGTCTATAGGCTGCGGTGGCCGCTTACCATCAGGTGGACCGTACGCTTGTTTGCCACCGGCGTTGTATTAAAAAAAAAGGAAGGCCTAAGGAACGGTAGGCGGATGAAATACATAGTGGCTGGCAAGGACTGGTTACCACAGGCAAAAGGTAGAGATTAATGGGAAAAAATGGAGGAGGCCTTCACTCGTTGAGAGGTCCTTAATAACAATTAAAAACACACAAGTATATATGTCCCCTGAAGACTACGCAAGCACCTAAACAAAGAAAAAATGTGTGTGATCTTTTATTACCTACTTTAAATTATTTTTAAAACAAACTGTACATGTTTATTTAAGAAAAAAAGGCTCTTTTATTTTTATTTATTTATAATAACGGGTATATATCTAATCAAAATTAAAAAAAGTATAATTAAAGACAATTACCGCTTATCGCTTCTTTTCTCGTAACGATCGTTTCCCATGGCTGTCACTCTAAAATGACGGTAATAATAGGGCTAAAGCAATATTCTAGTTATGTCCCCTTCAGCTAAGAATGTCAAATGGAATCGAGTCCCGAGAACAGGTAAAAAGGGTTAATCGCATTTGGACAGATTTTGAACTAACCAAATTCGCATTTGGCCAGGAAATCACTTCACCTGATACACAGTTGGCCAAAACGCTACTGGACAGAAACTCAAAAGGCCAGATTCGCAGTTGACCATAAACTTTGTAAGTTATAAACTCAATTGGCCATATATGTATTTTGCCAGAACGCTACTGGACAGACACTCAAAAGACCAGGTTATTTACTTACTCCAGTTTATCAAATCGGATCTACTACTCCGTTAGTGTTGAAATATAATATTATAGCCAATCCCATTATGCAATTAACCACGGAGATTCGGATTCGTTTCTTTGAACATACGGAAGGAAACGCCAACACCCACACATGTGCGATGTCGAAAACAACATGTTAATGCCTGCGTCGTAATCAAAAAGGCTCTCATTACCATTAATCACGCGCCGATGTGACGTGACGTCACGACTCGGATATTAATTATGTACGAATATATAAATTATGTGAGCTCCTTATGTTTGCTTAGAGGGTTGAGAACGCAAGCATTTATCGCCAAACATTTACTTCAGGCGGAGACCTGACAAAAACAGCAAATGTTGTTAATTCTTTAGAATTATGGTCGAAAACTTCACAAAAATATCATCAAATACAGTTTCTGCAGAATCACTCGGACGACACTACTTTATGCAACTGATACATAATGAGAGGTCTTAAAACACGAGTGTGACGCTCGTTTCATAATAGGATCACACGAGTATTTTAAGGCCTAATTATGTACAGTTGCATACACTACTTTATCTACATCCGTATATTAAATCCTCTTTCATGTGTTCAGGAACCAAAAAATGACACCTCGCCGAGTTTCTTACGCCGGTTCTTCTCGAGGCAGAGGTTTATTTTATGAACCGGTGGTAGTTTTTTGACATTCATAAGTGCATGTAACATGCCTAAATTGAAGAATAAATGATTTCATTTCATTTCATTTCATTTCATTTCATTTCATTTCATTTCATTTCATTGCGTTGCAAGTGTAGTGAGGTCGAGCGTGAGCCCGTTGAAGTCTTTTGAGCACGAGCCTGTATCGTTATGGGCGGAGATGGCCATAACAATACCGTTTTTGATGCTGTTATGGCCATCTCCGCCCCTGACCAGCGCGATATTGTAAAGTTGGCCCTTACCTACACTTTTTGAGCACATAAAACAGGATTTACTGTATGGGCGTAGATAAAAGTGTATTGTAGTATAGCAATTGGCTACTTTCAGTGTTTTTAGCAGTAACAATAGTTTACTGCGACATAAACGCACGTATCAGCGATAAACCTACATGTATAAAATAAAATGGTTCCTTACGTGAGTACCCCTGGCTCTCATTACAGCCACAAACGCCGCCTCTCCCACCATCGTATATATTGGAGTGTATAGGTCTCCTTACTACTCAAGTATTTCTCTATCTGTGACGCTAGATTATGTACCTACAAAAATTGCGAAAACCTTGAATAGCTTTAAGGCGCATCCACACAATCCTGCGCGGTGGACTGAAAGCTATGAGATAGAGGATAGTAATTCCAAGGTCATGTCTTTGTCTTTCTATCTTATATCCTCTCTCTCTCCTATCCGTCTGACAGTGCCTTTGCTAGATGAGTAACAACCAAACGAAACGTTGTAAAAGAAGATTAGAATAGCACCACCTTCTGGACCCCCTTAGGCGTATCATCCGCAGTTTTCCCCCTCTTGTACGCCCGTCGGGACACTTGCTGGGCAAGTTCCACCCCTTTTGCTCTCCTCGGCAGTCCGCCACACTCGTCCGTGGGGATGTACATTTAGTGGGTGTCGTGGGAGGTGACTATCGGTTGAAGTGTATTGTGTACCATGGTACACAATATACGTTAATGGTGGTTAACCCATGGTACACATAGCCCATGGGCTAACCACCTTTCACGGCAAAGCCACCAGGACGGTAAGGTAAGGGGGGGCAGGGGAGCGGTCCGCCCCGGGTACCAAGCACCAACGGGTGACAAACGACGGTAAAAATCTGCTATGGGAAGCGGATAGCGAGAGAGACTTGAATCAGCCGTTCGTTGGACTCGTACGTCTTGCTTGTGAAAGAGGGAGAGGGTAAGTAACTGATGGAACCCTAATCCAGCACTATAGCAGCAACAAATATACCAACCGGTTAAAATCTATATAAAAATTTTAGTTCTCTGTTGTTTCTACCCTCGATATCTGTATGTAAGTAGTAAGTGGATATTATTATTATTTTTCTCTTATGTATTATTTTTTCTTTTGCAGTCATATTTAATTATTTTTCTTTTGGCTATTATTTAGTGTATGGCGGTCCGTGAGTCACCGACGGTACTGGCTGAAAATCAGCGCTGTAGGTGTCTGACACCTCAGCATAATGCTGAGCCAGTGTCCGTTTCACTGCCGCGGGGACACACATGTTGTGGTTTGTTTTCTTCTGTTGTTTTTTTTTTTTTTGTAATATGTGTGTCTTCTGTGTCTGTGAATAAATGTTTTTTTCTTTTCTTTTCTTTCTTCTTTATGGAGTGAGACACACGGAGATAAGACGAGTGTAGAGAGCGCGCTTCGGGCCTTAGGCCCTACGCTTAGCGCGGTTTTTCTCTCGCTTTGCCTTGCCGCTCACCTCATAAGACTCGGGACTTAGGAGGATCTGCCTGGACTATCTATGTTGGTGTCCTATTCTAAGAATGGAAGGGGTGCTCAGAACCACCCCGGGTGCCAATCTACCCTACGCCGCCACTGAAAGTCACATTTTATGCTTCAAGCAGGGACCGATACCGGTATTTAAAAAAAACCCTGAATTAGCCCAATATTTTAATAAGGATGACGAGACAATGGAACACTTACTGTGTGAATGTCACGCCCTTGCCAGACAAAGAATGAATGACTTTGGCAATGGTTACCCTGAACCAAAGGAATTTAGAGTACTCCCGCTGAACTCCATCATTCGGTTTGTGGAAATGCTGGAGAGCAGCTTGGAGTAGGCATAAAGGAGGGGGCAATTGCACAAAAGATCCCACTGGGTCGAAGTGCATCCGCTAGGGCCCTCATCTAAATAAGATAAGATAAGATAAGCCCAATATTTTGGATTATTTTTTGCTCTTTACGTAGGGCTGAATCATGTATTTAGGTAACAACGTCGTATTATTAGATTGTCCCATTAAAAACGAAATAATGAACCGGTGACCGTAATAATACCGGTATTTTTCTATGGAGAAAATACCGGTATCCGATCCCTGGTTTCAAGCTATAACTGCTAGAAAAGCGTAGAAAATTAAACTTAGTGTGTTCTGCTTACCAGTTTTGGGATACAAGCGTGAATGTATGTGTGTATGTATGTGTGTTCCTCCCTAAGACAGCGGAGTCTGCGAAATAAGCCCACACGAGCGGTTTTAACTGGTAACAAATGAATGAGCCGAGGATTAGAGCAGATCAATCAACGTCTGAGATAAGATGACGCCGTGGATTTATTATTGCACCGTTGACTCGTGTGTCGGGCGTTTGTTTGATTTATCTTTCTTTTTAGGCGGGGGACGATTAATTCAACGTCTTTAGGATTTATCAAAACATTTTGCTAAAACAATTTTGTAAGATTACATCTACATTAACTTAAAATAATAAGATTGTAAGCCTCATCAATAATACAGATTAAGGTAATTAAAATTGATAAAAGGCATACACAATAATGGTTTTTAGAACCACTGCGTAAAAAAAAATATTTTTTTATAGGTGTGTAGTATGACGACCGCTTTAGCCTAGTTGGTAGTGACCCTGCCTACGAAGCTGGAGGTCCCGGGTTCGAATCCCGGTCAGGCCATTTATTTGGGTGATGAGCACGAATATTTGTTCCTGGGTCTTGGATGTTTTCTATGTATTTGAGTATCTATTTATCTATATAAGTATGTATATCGTCACCTAGGATCCATAGTACAAGCTTTACTTAGTTTGGGACTAGGTCTATTTGTGTAAGATTGTCCACAAATATTTATTTATTTATTTAGGTTGGTCATTTAGATCGGTCAGTATGCGCCAGTCTGAAACTAAAATATATACAGAGATCTGTTCTCGGGAACGATGTCATTGATTTTAGTGACAAGAAAAACTGGATACCTACATAGATTAAAAAAAACGTGTACTCAAGTCTGGAATCGAATCTGGCCGCATTGAAAAATAAAAACTTATACTCAAGATAAGAAAAAGGAGGAGGAGGAGGAGGAGTATAAGTTTTTGTCATAAACAGTAAATTTTACTATGAAACATGATAGGGAGCAAAAACGAGTTTTGCTCCCTCTAAACGGGCTAGAAAATCCTTTTATTTTCGAATAGTAGTGGTCGACTGGTAGAGAATGCCTCATGGCATTAAGTCCGCCCTTTGTATTTATATTCTTTTTGTGAAATAAAGTTTAAATAAATAAAAAGTTATTCGTATATTTCGTCACTAATTACGTACAGATATTACAGATATCGATCTTGACTGTACTAAAATATTTATGCAGTTGAGTTACTGACATAAACTGTCTGTGTATATACTGTAGCGAAGGGCTACCTATGAAACTCGCTTTTAGTGTGTACGAGGAAATTGATTCCGACTTCGCAACACTATGTAACAAAGTTTAATGTACGTTGATGATACTCGCTCCTCGTTGTATCTAGTTCAATGTTTTGTCCTTACCGTCCTACTGGCTATCTAAATTATAATTACAAACTGAATCCATCAAGGATGGTGGTAGGTAATCAGTTAAAAATCAATACAAAGATCGATAAACAAATGGACAAATAAACTATTGAATTGAATTGAATTGAACAAACGAATGTCAAATTTTGTCGGATCATTACAACTGTGCCTTTGCCATCAGTGCCTTTATCATGAGTTTACATGACCGTACCGTACTCGTTAGCGACTGCGTAAAAAATTGTATGGGCAAAAGTACAGCGCCTCTGGCGGTTACGCAATAGAACTAAGAATCGGCATACTAAATCGTTTATGCAGTCGCTAGCGAGTACGGTGATGCAAACTGTGCCTTTACCATGAGTTTGCATGACCGTACTCGCTAGCGACTGCGTAAACGATTTATGCCGATTTGTAGTTCTATTGCGTAACCGCCAGAGGCGCTGTACTTATGCCCATACAAGTGCACGGTCATGTAAACTCATGGTAAAGGCACAGGACCATGATATGTGGATTCATGTCCCGCTGTGTCGATTTTTTGTTTCCATAGTAATAAAGTAGTGGGGTATTCCACTATGTCCTATGACTGTTTGACGCCGCAGTATGAGGTCGTGTTCGAGATACATCGCAGTAAGCGAGAACCACAAGAGATGCGGTGTTAGTCGCCTGTGCATTTACCACGAGTTTACATGACCGTACTCGCTAGTGACTGCGTAAAAAATTGTATGGGCAAAAGTACAGCGCCTCTGGCGGTTACGCAATAGAATCAGAATCAGAATTTTATTGATGAAATGTCATTTTACATGTCAAAAATTATACAATTTCAATGTCGATTACATTAAACTAAACTTAGTCAAAATTTATCGTATAAGTTTCATACATTTGGAGTGGTTTCAACATTTATTCATCTGTTATGCATTTATGTGTTGATCAATGATATATTATATTGTTTATGAACCCATCAATACTGTAACAAGCCATATCAACTAGGATTTGTTTCAGTTTATTATTAAATATATTATCCGTCGCCGAGTTTTTTATACCCGCTGGAAGAGCATTATAAAGTTTCGGGCCTAGTACCTTGAGTGATTTTCGAGCCCGGGCTAACCTCCGCGTCGGCGCGACCAGTGCCTTTATTTATTTATTTATTTATTTTTATTTGGGGCATCAACAGCAATACAATACAAAAATACCATACTTAAAGAACTAAAACAATAGCCAATGACAGATGTCCACAGAAATACTATTAACAAAACCAACTTAGTGGTAACAAAAAAAAAACTAAAATAATGAAACATTAAGTATATGCACAAAAAGTGTGTGAGTGGGGATGCGTGGGTGATAATGTATATTGTTTGAGAGTGTTTGTGAAGTTACGTATGTGTGTGTGTGCGTGACAGTAAGCGACAATTGGAGAAGTGGAAATGAATACATACTATGCTTCGTTACCGCTATGCGTTAATAATGACCTAATACGATTTTTTAACGTTGTTTTGGTGCAGTCAAACAAGTCGACATTGCTAAATTGCTTATTGCTTTAACATGAGTTTACATGACAGTACTCGCTAGCGACTGCGTAAAAAAATGTATGGGCAAAGAACAGCGCCTCTGGCGGTTACGCAATAGAACTAAGAATCGGCATACTAAATCGTTTACGCAGTCGCTAGCGAGTACGGTCATGCAAACTCATGGTAAAGGCACTGGGGGCCCTCGTTATGGGGGCGGCTGAGAGCACGCTCACCTACTTAATTAAATATGAATAAATTTGTATCTGTAGCACTGCGAAATAAGACTGTATATTAATTAGTTTATTGCACCCTAGTACGTGATATAAGCTATGGTAGCCGAATGACGTACCAGCAATGAGTTTTTCGGTATGTAGGTATGGATTCTCATTTGGTATTTACCATTAGGTTTTCGGTGACGAAATACATATACAGAAAAGAGTTATTGTTGCCTTCGAATGAGGGATCAAAGATGTAATTTGCTTCCCTCATTTGAGGGCAACAATGACTCTTTTCCTTATAGAAGGTGTGAAAAGCAGTGTGACATTCTGTAATAAAATCATTTGTAAGATATTTCATGTTTTTAGCAGCGGGCCTCATAGACGGTGTGAAAAGCAGTATGTGTGACACGGTAGCAAAATTATTTCCGTCTTGGGGGTAAACACTTGAATCCCTCGCTACGCTCAAGATTCTACTTTAGAATCCCTCGCTACGCTCAGGATTCTATTGTAGAATCTTTCGCTTTACTCAAAATTCAATATACCGCCCTCGCCGTGAATATATCATTTTGGTCCCTTGAGACACAATCTACTATTTGTTTGGCCGGGTTCCCAGTTGTATTAAGGCGGAATAAACCAGCATAGTAGAAATTACAGTCCACTTTTATTTAAGTCCCAGTAGGACCCTAACAACAGTTATACTGACCTAGTATCTTAACTTGATGTTGCACGCCTGTTACTGAGATACAGGCAGGTCTTATGTCATCTAACTTTATGTTCTTATTAATGTATTAGATTATTATCTTGTTGGTGTGTCAAATCACTACATAGTATAAAACAAAGTCGCTTTCTCTGTCCCTGTGTCCCTAATCCCTATGTATACTTAAATCTTTAAAACTACGCAACGGATTTTGATGCGGTTTTTTTTAATAGATAGAGTGATTGAAGAGGAAGGTTTATATGTATAACATCCATTAAATAGTGCACCCGTGCGAAGCCGGGGCGGGTCGCTAGTAAATAAATAAACCTATGTTCTGCAGTAAAGATGCGAAGTGTTTCCTATATGAGTTTTGCTATAATTAGTTATAACAAATTACCGAAGAATCTATCCAAAACACAAGATTTGGTAGATTTCAAAAAAAGTCTGTATACACTTTTAGTCGGAAAAGCGTACTATTCACTGAAGGAATACTTTACGGATTTTGAATTGTAGGTGTATCGTGACGCATTCTTTATATGCATGCTCCATCCTGACATAAAATATTTGTATGCCTAAATGGCAAAACATAGTGATACCTAATTTAAGTTTATTTTTACCAGCCTTATACCTATGTTTACAAATAAATGATTTTGACTTCTGACTTTTGACTTTTTGCTAATTAAGCTTCAACTATTTCATCTTATCTATTATCAGTTTAGAACAAAAGCTTCTGAAAAGCTAAAGAGTCTACTACGTTTGGCTACATGTCCGTCTTTGTTC
The DNA here is from genome assembly GCA_963556455.1 of Epiblema foenella. Taxonomy (NCBI): domain Eukaryota; kingdom Metazoa; phylum Arthropoda; class Insecta; order Lepidoptera; family Tortricidae; genus Epiblema; species Epiblema foenella. Next base: position 23,968,599 of record OY747105.1, read on the forward strand.
AACGATTTGCATTAAAAAGACTCCCTCTGCCGCTCGGACTTGAAAGTGCACATGCCGGGCGCGCTTGTCAAGCGCATTGAATTTCTATACATTATATACTAGTGGCTCTGTGAGCTGCAGACCTCGTGAGTGTGTGTTTTTATAATTTCGAAAATCTGACATTATAAAAAAGATCAATTATGAATATCGAATCTGCTAATTAAATTTCACGAGAATCGGTTGAAAATTACGACCTGTAGACGAGAACAAACGGAAATCCGGACATACGAAAGCATTTTTGTCGAAGCTGAAGCAGAGACCTTCGTTTCACTCGGTCAATAAGAGGCCCCGTATTATTGACGCGTGATAGCGTGATGAGCAAGGTAAAGCATCTGTCACTTTCTACCGAGTGAAGTCAGAAAGTGACAGATGCGTTATCTTGTCGTTTATAACGCTATCACGCGGCCATCATAGATCGCCATGCTCCGTATATTGGTCACGTTTATGAACGACAAATGACAAGATATAGCATCTGTCACTTTCTGATTCCACTCGATAGAAAGTGACAGATGCTTTATCACTACATAGTATAAAACAAAGTCGCTTTCTCTGTCCCTGTATCCCTATGTATGCTTAAATCTTTAAAACTACGCAACGGATTTTGTTGCGATTTTTTTAATAGATAGAGTTATTGAAGAGGAAGGTTTATATGTATACATTCATTAAATAGTGCACCCGTGCGAAGCCGGGGCGGGTCGCTAGTCTTGTCATAAATGTTAGGTTGTCGTCGATAAACGAGACCATCAATAGACCCGCAGGAGTGCATGCGCTATGTCGCATGCGGCGCTGTGCGCGGACTAGCGGAGCTAGCACAACTGCCGCTGCGACGTGACGCGAGTAGAGAAAAATTTACGCTCCTCTTTCTAATCCGCACAGTTTGAGCGAGACAGGAATCGCGGAGTCGCGCGAGATACGACTTGGCAGCAAGTTGTGCTAGCCTACTAGGTAATCCTGTGCGGCTCACAAGCGGGCTGCAGACTATTTATTTATTTATTGATTTTAAATTTTCAGTCATAATTTAACTACTGCATCGAATCATTCGCCTTAAGAACCACCATAATTCACCCAAGATTTCGAAGATGCAGTTACCCTGACTGATTCGCTTAGACCTAACAAATGTCTGTTCTCACCTGACGACCTATTCCGAGCACTGCAGTTTATTGCATTAGATTGTTATTGAATGGGGGCTATCGTTTTTGTGCTCACCAGTTGGCGCCACTGTCGAGTAAGCCGCTGTCAATTTTTTTATTGGTTATTATGGGCATGAGAACGAAGTTTACGTTTAAATCATATTTAATACCTTAAAACCGTGCTGTAAAAATATTCAACATCCCGCATTGTAGCGCAGTCCTGTTTTGTTAGGAAATAAAGGAGGAAATAAGTTGCCGATAGATAAAACTGTCTCAAAGTACTGACAGTCACTGACCCGTAACTCATATTTGCCATAATGAAGCTCAGGTATTGAAAAACAGGCACCATATTGTTCCAATTAGATATTAACCCGCGTACCGCAACCCTAAAGAGTGACATTTGACATTTCGGGGATCCCACGCTACACTAGCGCCTCTAGCGGTGAATTCATACGCGATACTGCCGTCTCAAGGAGAAAAACCATAAGTGACAAAAAGTAAGTTTCGAGATAAAACCAAAAAACTTTAGATTTCTTGTAAATTATCACTTGTGGTTGTCTAAATCGTGATCTACAAAAGATATAGTACTATATCTCCTAGAGAGAAAGATCACATTTTTTTTCCTGATTACAGGGCTGGTAATAAGTCCATTTTGCAAAAAATGTCACTTATGGTTTTTCTTCTTCAGACGGCAGGATAGCCCACATTGGTTTGTGTATTAAAATGAATTTACGATATGACTGACTTGTAAAGATGTTATTAATAAAACTTTACTTTACTCTACTTTTCCGTACGCAATGTACACGTAGTCTTAGTATATAGAAAATGGCCCGAAATAAGTAGAAAACTATTAAAAATTTAGATATAAAGGAAAAATTGAAAAATTGAATTTTGACGGCCGGTTTAGCCTAGTGGGTAGTGCACCTGCCTGTGAAGCTGACGGTCCTGGGTTCGAATCCCGGTCAGGGCATATATTTGGGTGATGAGCATGAATATTTGTTTCTGAGTCTTGGATGTTTTCTATGTATTTAAGTAATTATATCTATTAAATATATCGTCGTCTAGTACCCATAACACAAGCCTTCTTGAGCTTACTGTGGGGCTAGTTCGATTTGTGTAAGATTGTCCACGAATATTTATTTTTATTTATTTATTATTTAGGCATAGCTGACCAGAATTTTTCATTTTTTCCTGAAATGTCTTTATACATAATTATGTTACTAAGTGGCACATGCTGCTTTTCACAACTTCTAAAAGGAAAAGAGTCATAGTAGCCCTCAAATGAGGGAAGAAAAGTAGCTATTTCTAAATTTATAGTCTGCCTTAGCAGCGGAACCGCTTAATACAAAATTAATTTTGCAAAACTATTCCTTAAACTGTCCGCAGATCCTGTAATTCGGAAATAATTAAAAAAAACTGAGTTCAGATTAGGTGGTGAGTAAGGTTATCCAGGGCTGATTCACAAATCGACTCGTTCTCACCTGTCACCTCACCCTCACCCATTTTTATATGGAAACTGTCAAAAAGTGACAAATGACATTTGATAGTATGCATATAAAAACAGCAGGCAAATCACGTAACTTTATGTACTAACGATAGATAGATTTTACTGTCATTTTTGAAGTATAAATGTATGAGCTGACAATTAGAATTTGACATTAAGTACAAAAGTTACGTGATTACCCCGCATGTGAGGGTGAGGCGACAGGTGAGGACGGTGCTTAGTGAATCGCATAGCAGGATGTTATGTTGAGAAAGACCTACGTATGTAACTGTCTATAGAACGAATCCAAATAAGTCATAATCATATCAAAATAGGGTTGCCATGCTAGCGCGCACTTGTGATTGTTCTTGCAGCCGCAAGCGTCCACAGGCTACAATGTCTGCTTACCGTATGCATGTTTTGCCACACTCGTAGTTATAAAATATAATTTTAAAAAAAAGTCTTACCTCGTCATCGCTCAAAGAGACAGCCGCCACGCCTGTGTATATATAGTCAATATGCTTCCAATCAAATTTCAATGTAGTTCAGCGTTCCGGAACTAAACCCGCTGATCAATGATCATGCAGATAGATAACGCGTTCGATACACAAAGGAGCCGGCCAGGGCTTAGACAATGCACCGCACCACGTTAATTTGAACTAAATCATACCTCGAGTCTATTTGGCTACACGTATTGGATTCACATTTGGTGCTCACACTAACATACCGGTAACTTACCGGTTTAGCCTAGTGGGTAGTGCACCTGCCTGTGAAGCTGACGGTCCTGGGTTCGAACCCCGGTCAAGGCAAATATTTGTGTGATGAGCATGAATATTTGTTTCTGAGTCTTGGATGTTTTCTATGTATTTAAGTATTCATATCTATTAAATATATCGTCGTCTAGTAGCCATAACACAAGCCTTCTTGAGCTTACTGTGGGGCTAGTTCGATTTGTGTAAGATTGTCCTCTAATATTTATTTATTTATTTTATTTATAACATGGCCCGGCTACGCACGCCAGTCAGCTCTTGCTGACACATTTGAAACGTCGTGCAAACCTCAAAAAAAGGTTAATACATTACAATAGTACGTGATTAAGTCTCGCTTATCAATAATAATGAACATAACTCTGTCGCTGTTATGAGTGAGTGTGAAAGTGTACGACACGAAAGTACACGATCGACGTTCGCTTCGAAATTTGCTTGGGAATTTGTTTGGGAATTAACTTACATATGTATATTATGAAATCGTGTTCATTAAGCCTTAATTTAGCCAAAAATTGTAAATTTCAAGCTTCTGTGACGCTGCATAGTCCAAACGATTCTGGTTAGAAAAAATGCAAAAACCTATGTTTTGTCCAGCCGGCTGGACATTGCTAAATTAAGGATTATTAAAATGACAAGTATAATTTTAAGCCGTCGTCTCCCGAAAAAAAAAACAATAGCATTATTTAGTAATGAACCCTGGGATCCCAGGGACTGGTAGTATTTTTTAAGTTTCCGCGCCCACAACGAGAAGGTAAACAAAATTGTGCTCTATGTATACTTTTAGCAGTGAAAGACATAACATCGATAAATAACAAAATGTAATCGCTGTTTCTACAAATATACAAACAATCTGCATTAAATTAACAATTTATAGACACAGAGCAACTTTATACGCGCCTAACCAATCTTAGCAACAACTGTCAAATCTACCGTTTCCCGCGCGAACTGACAGCGGTTGTCAGTCGGTATATTTGAGGCTTTGTTAAAAACTCATCGAATCCAATAATACCATTAATTTTTTTATTTATGGAATAAAGACATCCTTATATATTTGTGAGTGATCGGGCAACGAAACCCCAAGTGGTTCTACAAGGAGCCCCCGTGATCCGTCGGCAGAATGGCGCTCATTTGAATACAGATGCAAATCACCGCGACCCAGCGGGGCATGTCACAGCCCGCCTGCCGCTACGAGTATACCGGGTGTACAATCCAAATGGGTCAGTATGGAGAAGTCGGAAACTATGAGAGATAGCGAGATCTGTTCTTAGGAACCATGACGTCGATTTTAGATTTAATAATAATTACATTCAAACTTTTTTATTAACTCTCATACCAACCCACCAAATTTGGCTATGAAATCTTGTGTAAACACAACTGACAGTAAATTAGACTAAAATGCCCACAGTTTTATTAATTTGCAAAAAGTCGTGAATAATATGAATCGATCATCAATTATCTGAAGAGACCACTTATGCATATCTTATCTGAAATAAAATAATTATCTTATTGGTGGGTTTTTCTTTCAATTATTTAAACAAGATTCCATTAGTGTTGTGCTTCTTGCGACTTGCAGAATTTATACACATTGATTTTGACCAGGTTCGATTCCCGGTTATGTATGAGAGTTAATAAAAAAGTTTGAATGTAATTATTATTAAATCTAAAATCGACGACAAGGTTCCTAAGAACAGATCTCGCTATCTCTCATAGTTTCCGACTTCACCATACTGACCCATTTGGATTGTACACCCGGTATATGCGGCGTGGAGGCGCGCCTAGACCTTCCGAATACTGAGTGTTTACCATCTATAAGTGGTCTATGGCTCCCACAAAACAGTAGATGATAAACATTAGAATTACGATTTGAGACGGGATATTTACCATGTATATATCGCATATGCATATCACTTAAACTATTTATTAATTTACTTACCTAAATGCCTCAATAATATATATTTAACTACCTGATTATATATCTAATATATTTAACTATACAATGACCCAATTGATATCCTATAAGTATATATATATTTTTTGTTTTTAATAATTTTAACTTTACATTGGTCATATCTACACAATTATAATCAACCCGATCGCTCTCACAAAATAAAGTCGCGCAACAAATATGTAACTAGCCCTAACACAGGCCTCGGTCTTCCTGGGCTGTTACTGCACACTAGTCTTTAGATGCTTGTCTGGACCTATATGTAATAGTAAAATTAATAGTGTTCATTCAGTTTTATATTTAATTTGTGTATAAAAATAAATAAATAAAATAAATATTTGTATTTGTGAGTTCCCGATATTTCGGCACTGTTGCAAGCGCCATTATCAAGGATTAACTGACATGCTGCGAGTTTTAGTTGTGATCTACCCACACACCATAGCGATCTACCCTCTTTCGGGTTCGCTTTTTTCGCATAGTGTCACCGTCACTACCACCGTCCCCCTCAAATACAAATATACATGGTAAATGTTCCGTTTCAAATAGTAATTCTAATGTAAATGACCATGTGAGCTTGAAATCTTAGATGGTAAACACTTCACCACGACCACATTAGGCGAGGCGCGGATCCATATTAGGTGAGGGGGGGGGGGGGGGGGGGGAGCAGGACCGGAGGGGAGCGGGCCACTTTTTATATGAGAAAATCGAATCAATCGAAAAAACAATCTCCCCTGTTGCCCTCCTGTGTATCCGCGACTGCCTAAGGTCTCTGTGTGGGTCACAACTCTTGTTACTCTGGATTCGCAGGCGCCCATAGTCTGGTGTATAATCACCATTAGCAGCATATGCTTACATATGTAGGTATTTATGTATACTCTCGAAAATCTACTCTCCTTCTGTACTAATACTCCTCTTCTGCAGTTGGGTAAAGGTTTTCTCATCGACGTTAAATTAAGCGTTAAGGGGTCTAATAAATTAATTGTTATAATTTGAAATAAAAACATTTTATTGATACTACCAATAAAATGATTACAGGATACTCTAACTTTATAAAAGTTTTAGATAGTGACATGATATTCGTTTCTTGACTTACGACTTGGTATCTTAGGTGTCAGTGCCATAAAACGTTTTTTGCGTAATACAATACAAATACTCTTGATGTCACACCTGGCAATAGTGTCAATTGCCGTGCGTAAAATCCCACTTCCTGGCCAGGGGGGGCCACAAAATTTTGTACTTACTACGGGCGGTAATAAAGAAAGCCTCAGATCCCATAATTTATGAAATACCTGCGATCTGAGACATTATTTGCTTTACCGCCCTAGGTAATAGTGTACTCTTATTGCACGCCTCAATAAAAACAATGCGAAATATAAGCAAAGGTAACCAACAGGCGGTTTTATTGTTAAAGAGTGATCTCTTCCAGACAACCTTTAATACTACTTGCACTACAATGGTACTCGTATATACGACCCGCTCCATAAGGCCGTTCAAGTGCGAAAATGATTGTTTTATAAATTTCGCAAATAGTATTGCGGGCATTGTAGCCATAATTTAAGTGAGGACCAATTTTTTAGCCTACATTTTGATTGATTCCGTCGTTTTTTTTTCAAATATCTTTATGAATAATAATACAATAGTTACTTACGTATCTAGTGTACATTTGGATCCTAGAAAGTAAAGACATAAAACACAAACAGTTTAGTGAGCTAATGCGCTCATTTTAAACTTTTTAGCACAGTCCTAGCCTTGTACATTTTTTTTCTAAACAAGTAGTAATTTACACTCTAGGTATAACAAGAAATTCCTTCTATATGTTAGCTTAGAAACAGCTCACATTTATTGCGTGCATTTATGTAATGACTACCTTTAAAATATTGATTCCGTCGTGACTGTTACCCATATAAATTGTATGTCAAATTTTCGTGTCACAAGGGAATGAATTAAAATGAAGACAAATTAAATGAACTTTAGACCAAAAATGTATGTATGTAAATACTTTATTGTACACAAGACAAAGTTTACCTTAATACCTAATAGAGGCTTCAGAGGGGCTAAGATGATCGCGTATATGTCCAACCATATAGCATTCTTCCCTTACTGTCAGTATGTAAGTGCGAGAGGGACGAATGCTATATGGTCGGACATATACGCGATCATCTTAGCCCCCCTGGTGACCAGAAGGCTGGCTTTTATTTCGCTCAGCGAATAAGTATTGCCGTGCAGCGAGGAAATACAGCCAGTCTTCTGGGCACCCTACCAATTGACAGCGATTTGGATCAAATTTTTTATTTGTAATTTTAATTTTAATGGGGTTATTTACACCTTAATTAAATATGGATAAAACAGATTATACATGTACAAAGGCGAACTTATCCCTGTAAGGGATCTCCTCCAGTCAACCTTTGAGTAATTGAGTGTAGAACAGGGATCGGATACCGGTATTTTCTCCATAGAAAAATACCGGTATTATTACGGTCACCGGTTCATTATTTCGTTTTTAATGGGACAATCTAATAATACGACGTTGTTACCTAAATACACGATTCAGCCCTACGTAAAGAGCAACAAATAATCCAAAATATTGGGCTAAATCAGGGATTTTTTAAAATACCGGTATCGGTCCCTGCTCAGGAGACTTAATCATGGCAACGAGCAACAAAGAATAGTTGATTCACCCAAATATACTTATAATTATACTATCCAAACGTTTCATAAGTTTGGTCTAAAATTTGGTCTAAAACCTTTGTCAGATGCTACACTATGTGTGAGGAGCGCGGAGGTCGGGGGTCGGGGGGTCGGGGGGCGTGAAGCGCAGCAGCCTGGTGAGCGTGGAGCGCAGCTCCGGCGTCTGCTTCATGCGGTGCGTGCGCGGGAGGCGCGGCGTGTTGGACTCGCGCCTGCAACCGGCACATAATAATAATAATAATAATAATCACCATCCCCCATGACGAGAACCTCGTGAAGGCCGAGAAAGACAAAGTCAGCAAGTATCTAGACTTGGCACACGAGGTGACCGCCATGTGGGATGTTGATTCAACGATCATTGTCCCGATAGTCGTCTCTGCGAACGGTCTAATAGCGAAGAGTCTCGACCAACACCTCAAGAGACTCTCGCTAGATGGCTGGGTCAAGGGTCAGATACAGAAGGCGGTACTCCTGGACACGGCGCGGATAGTCAGGAGGTTCCTCTCTCTGTCGCCCGACACCACCGGTAGCTTAGGCCCCGCCTCGCTGCCGGCAGCACACTAGGTTAGGTTTTTATAATGATTTTATGTTTTGTAAATATTGATTTATATTTTACTTTTTATATAATTATTATAAAATCTAGCCTAAGTCTTAAAGAAAATAAAGAGAATAATAATAATAAGACGTTTATTCAATGATTGTATACATTTACAGGTAACCAAGACAGGTACAATAAAACAAAGTATACAAAAACAATTGAAAGGGTAGGTGGCTTAGCTTGTGTCTGTACCATACCGATGTGTGTAAGTGTCAGTTGCACCAACCTAGGACTGGTGGCTCTGTGAGTTGTACACCAAGCGAGAATTTTTTTTAAATTTCCGAAAACTGACTCGATAAAGAAATCTATATGATAATCGAACTTGCTTACAATTTTCGCGAAGAGGAGAACTAACCGAAATTCGCCTGCAGAAACTTATAAAATCATTGAAAAAAAAAATGTTTTTGATAATTTCCAAAACCTTACTCGACAAAAAAATTCTATGTAATTATCGAACCTGCTCACAAAATTGCACGAGAATCGGTTGAGAAATGCGACCTGTAGAAGAGAATAAACGGAAATTCGACGGACATAAGAAAGTATTTTTGTCAAAGCTGAAACAGAGACCTTCGTTTCACTCGATCAATTATAGACCGATCAATGTTACATATGGCGCCAACAGCTGTCATCCATACAAACTTGGCAAACTTTACATACAAGCACATTTTAACGGTCACCGACGATTACAGAGGGCTTGGTACAACCCACTCTTAATTTTAACAGTTGTGGACAGAGGGCCTACTCCGAATTTTGTATCTTGCCATCCCTTTCACTCTCGTGTTATACACCATATGAGTGAAAGGGACGGCACGTTACGAAGTTCGGCCCTCAGGCCTAATTTTACCAAACTGGGAGGAGATCAGGTAAGTTGAGGTTTAACACTCAGATTGTTTACACTAATCTTGGAATGAATTCTCTTCTTGACTGGTCGAATCGGAAACCTCTTCCAGCAAAACTCTTCCGCGTAAGCTATACGGGTATATATATCTGGTGATACTAGGAAGTATTTGAGTTTTCTTATAAAATCTTGACCTAATGTTAGAGTCTGGCTAATGAAAGATGAGACTGGAAAAGAGCGGCAAATTTAAAAAATCCACGTGGTGCAACACTGTGTATAATGTGACAAAACAATAATGATATTTAGGCAACAAAGTAAAACGTTCGCACTACATAATTCATTACCTACATACTACATAATAACATTACCAAGAAGTATTCTAATATTTAAATATTCTGAATCTCTTATGGAAGTAGCAATTCATGAGGAATAATGTACTATGATCCGATTTGCTGTATCCTGTTTCTGTTCCGTAAAGAATCAAGTAATGTTTGTCTCCATTGACACGGCAATTGAGTGACGTTTGACACATTTGACGTAAATATTATAGTTGCCATTTAAAAAGTTTTAAATAAATCTCAGTCTCATCTTTCACTAGCCAGACTCTACCACCGCGTGCTTTGTTGCTATGCTAAGCCCATTTAAATAAAGATTATTTTTACTTTAACTTTTAGTGAGGAGGTGTACTCACTCGCGCGCGACTAGCGAGGTGACCAGCGCCGCCATCTGCACCAGGTCGAGGTGGCGGCTGGTGGCGGCCACCACGCGGCACAGCTCCTGGATCAGCCACGAGCCGTTGTAGTCGCGCCACGACACGTAATCTGAAAATGGAGCCAAACTGACATTATGCTGTTTATTGCAAAAAAACAAGCTTGCTTATCTGATTCCCTAACAGTTCACAAAGTCGCCTGACGTCCAGCACCCCCACCTTCCACCGAGGTGAGCACGAGGGTGTCCACGTGCGATGGGAGCCGCGCACCCTCGGGCCCGTCCAGCTGCACCTGGCCCTCGTCCAGCAGCCCGCCGCGGCACCCTGGAGCACCACCAGCCCCTACCTTCCACCGAGGAGGTGAGCACGAGGGTGTCCACGTGCGAGGGGAGCCGCGCACCCTCGGGCCCGTCCAGCTGCACCTGGCCCTCGTCCAGCAGTCCGCCGCGGCACCCTGGAGCACCACCAGCCCCTACCTTCCACCGAGGAGGTGAGCACGAGGGTGTCCACGTGCGAGGGGAGCCGCGCACCCTCGGGCCCGTCCAGCTGCACCTGGCCCTCGTCCAGCAGCCCGCCGCGGCACCCTGGAGCACCACCAGCCCCTACCTTCCACCGAGGAGGTGAGCACGAGGGTGTCCACGTGCGAGGGGAGCCGCGCGCCCTCGGGCCCGTCCAGCTGCACCTGGCCCTCGTCCAGCAGCCCGCCGCGGCACCCTGGAGCACCACCAGCCCCTACCTTCCACCGAGGAGGTGAGCACGAGGGTGTCCACGTGCGAGGGGAGCCGCGCACCCTCGGGCCCGTCCAGCTGCACCTGGCCCTCGTCCAGCAGCCCGCCGCGGCACCCTGGAGCACCACCAGCCCCTACCTTCCACCGAGGAGGTGAGCACGAGGGTGTCCACGTGCGAGGGGAGCCGCGCGCCCTCGGGCCCGTCCAGCTGCACCTGGCCCTCGTCCAGCAGTCCGCCGCGGCACCCTGGAGCACCACCAGCCCCTACCTTCCACCGAGGAGGTGAGCACGAGGGTGTCCACGTGCGAGGGGAGCCGCGCACCCTCGGGCCCGTCCAGCTGCACCTGGCCCTCGTCCAGCAGTCCGCCGCGGCACCCTGGAGCACCACCAGCCCCTACCTTCCACCGAGGAGGTGAGCACGAGGGTGTCCACGTGCGAGGGGAGCCGCGCGCCCTCGGGCCCGTCCAGCTGCACCTGGCCCTCGTCCAGCAGTCCGCCGCGGCACCCTGGAGCACCACCAGCCCCTACCTTCCACCGAGGAGGTGAGCACGAGGGTGTCCACGTGCGAGGGGAGCCGCGCGCCCTCGGGCCCGTCCAGCTGCACCTGGCCCTCGTCCAGCAGTCCGCCGCGGCACCCTGGAGCACCACCAGCCCCTACCTTCCACCGAGGAGGTGAGCACGAGGGTGTCCACGTGCGAGGGGAGCCGCGCACCCTCGGGCCCGTCCAGCTGCACCTGGCCCTCGTCCAGCAGTCCGCCGCGGCACCCTGGAGCACCACCAGCCCTTACCTTCCACCGAGGAGGTGAGCACGAGGGTGTCCACGTGCGAGGGGAGCCGCGCGCCCTCGGGCCCGTCCAGCTGCACCTGGCCCTCGTCCAGCAGTCCGCCGCGGCACCCTGGAGCACCACCAGCCCCTACCTTCCACCGAGGAGGTGAGCACGAGGGTGTCCACGTGCGAGGGGAGCCGCGCGCCCTCGGGCCCGTCCAGCTGCACCTGGCCCTCGTCCAGCAGTCCGCCGCGGCACCCTGGAGCACCACCAGCCCCTACCTTCCACCGAGGAGGTGAGCACGAGGGTGTCCACGTGCGAGGGGAGCCGCGCGCCCTCGGGCCCGTCCAGCTGCACCTGGCCCTCGTCCAGCAGTCCGCCGCGGCACCCTGGAGCACCACCAGCCCCTACCTTCCACCGAGGAGGTGAGCACGAGGGTGTCCACGTGCGAGGGGAGCCGCGCGCCCTCGGGCCCGTCCAGCTGCACCTGGCCCTCGTCCAGCAGTCCGCCGCGGCACCCTGGAGCACCACCAGCCCCTACCTTCCACCGAGGAGGTGAGCACGAGGGTGTCCACGTGCGAGGGGAGCCGCGCGCCCTCGGGCCCGTCCAGCTGCACCTGGCCCTCGTCCAGCAGTCCGCCGCGGCACCCTGGAGCACCACCAGCCCCTACCTTCCACCGAGGAGGTGAGCACGAGGGTGTCCACGTGCGAGGGGAGCCGCGCGCCCTCGGGCCCGTCCAGCTGCACCTGGCCCTCGTCCAGCAGTCCGCCGCGGCACCCTGGAGCACCACCAGCCCCTACCTTCCACCGAGGAGGTGAGCACGAGGGTGTCCACGTGCGAGGGGAGCCGCGCACCCTCGGGCCCGTCCAGCTGCACCTGGCCCTCGTCCAGCAGTCCGCCGCGGCACCCTGGAGCACCACCAGCCCCTACCTTCCACCGAGGAGGTGAGCACGAGGGTGTCCACGTGCGAGGGGAGCCGCGCGCCCTCGGGCCCGTCCAGCTGCACCTGGCCCTCGTCCAGCAGTCCGCCGCGGCACCCTGGAGCACCACCAGCCCCTACCTTCCACCGAGGAGGTGAGCACGAGGGTGTCCACGTGCGAGGGGAGCCGCGCGCCCTCGGGCCCGTCCAGCTGCACCTGGCCCTCGTCCAGCAGTCCGCCGCGGCACCCTGGAGCACCACCAGCCCCTACCTTCCACCGAGGAGGTGAGCACGAGGGTGTCCACGTGCGAGGGGAGCCGCGCACCCTCGGGCCCGTCCAGCTGCACCTGGCCCTCGTCCAGCAGCCCGCCGCGGCACCCTGGAGCACCACCAGCCCCTACCTTCCACCGAGGAGGTGAGCACGAGGGTGTCCACGTGCGAGGGGAGCCGCGCACCCTCGGGCCCGTCCAGCTGCACCTGGCCCTCGTCCAGCAGCCCGCCGCGGCACCCTGGAGCACCACCAGCCCCTACCTTCCACCGAGGAGGTGAGCACGAGGGTGTCCACGTGCGAGGGGAGCCGCGCACCCTCGGGCCCGTCCAGCTGCACCTGGCCCTCGTCCAGCAGTCCGCCGCGGCACGCCTGCACCACCAACAGCTTCGGCTTGCCTACCTACAAGACAAAATTCGTTACAGAAAAAATAGAGGAATTGCGGATATACAGGGTGTAACAAAACTAGTGAGGGTCCGTTTAAGAGCATATTCGGTATCGTGTTCCGATTAGGAAATAGTAGAAGAAAATTTTTTTGACGCAATTTTTAATATTTCGATATTCATATCATAGAACTACAAATGAAATATCATTTTTTCTTATATTATTTAGTTTACGTAAAAATTACTAATACCAAGACAATAGTTGTACAGTATTTTGTTTCTCATAAAATAAATCTCATATTATCATTTCATAGAATAATTAATTCGTAAAATAATTACTTTGTAGAAATTTTTATCCTAAATTTTTATTACAAAGAAAATTTAATGTTTCGATATTCTTTACGATATAATTACAAATCTTATATTCTTTGTACTTATATGTTATTTAGTTATGTTAAAAAACGAAAGTACATTGATAAAGATGATCACATTGATCGGATTCTACAGCGTAAACAAGATTATTCAGAAATTTAAATTTTAGAAAAAATCTAAAAAAAACTGAAATTGTAATTTACTGTTCGAAATAAATGCAAATAAAACTGAACTGTCTTAATCTTCTAACCTATCCGCGTTAGAGTCGTTTTTGCCCCAACAGGTCTTTCTGGGCTTTTATTAAAAAAATAACCTCTATTATATATAGATATTGTTTTTGAATTGTGTTTCAGCAAAATATGTTTCTGTGAAGTGAATAAGCGGTGATACAATCATATTAAAAATAAAAATACTGGGTCCAAATATTATTTAATATAAGTTTCTGTAAAACGAAATTCTATGAATTTTCTGTATGCGAAACAACGAAACACCAAACATAATTCTACTGTCTGATAAGTTTGTCAAATAAAAAAAATGATATTACAAAATTCATTGAGTTGTGTTTCCGTGAAATATTTTTCATTCAAGTAAATAGTCATTTAAACAATAATAGTCGAAATAGAAATACAAGGACCAAATATTATTTGAAACATTTTCTGCGAAACAAAATTCTATGAAATTTCTGTCTGCAAAACAAGGGGACACCCTCACTCACACATACAAGGCTCCGAGTGAAAATAGGAGAAATTATTAAACAGCTTTATTTTAATTATTAGCGGTCTACGTCTTATTTTTCAAACTGCGGGAGCAGAGCGTCGTATATTATTTAAATATTACAATTTCCAGTCCGTGGCATCGATAGAAAATTGTATGGAAATCCTAAAGTGACGTTTCACCTTAAAACGTGCCCTGTAAAGAGAGCCGTTTCCCCAAAAATATACTAAGAACGGTAACATCTAGTAGTCTTCTGTCGCTTCAGTAAGCTCTCAACAAGTTTACGTTTCCGAGACAAACAAGCGTTACCCAGTTTGCGGTAAGTACAGCGCCATCTAGCGAAGAGTTGAGATAACACTATATCTAAGCACAGCATTTTGCGGTTAGTGTTGTAAATATTGATAACGAGGGGTATTTGAAATGCATAGTGATAATCACTGATTTACTAGCTCATTGGCTACGGGTCTCAAGCTTGTGACTTGTCATGGTTTCATCTAATGGCAAATTGGCAAACTACTCTTTAAAACAAAGAAACTGTACTTTTCGTATGCTTAAGACGCCTTAGAAGTTCTAAAATATTTCGATTTACAGTTATGCCAAAGTATTGATAATATTGCATGTGTCCAAGAGTACATACTTTGTATAACAGTTAAAATTTCTAAATATACTGTCATTTTGATTGTCATACAAGGTATGTTACATAATGTATTAGAATTAGGAACTAACAATAAGAATAATAATTAATTAATTTTACTAACAAATATTATGTATGAGTCCTATGTTACTCGAAATAAATGTTTTCAAATTCAAATATTAATAAAGTGATTAAAGGTTACGATGATTTTTTATTTTGGATAGTGATTTTATTATGTTTTTTATGAATTTAAATGGAAAAAAAGAGGCCGCGGTACGGTGTACCCTGGCGGTACCGAGTGCCATGCACCCCGGAGGTGTGTGAGATTAGAGTTTAGCCGAAGTGCACAGGGCTACGTACCAGCCCCGGCGCGGCGTACTGCAGCAGGCTGAGGAGGTCGCTGAGCTTGTAGGGGCGGTCCTGCGCGAACAGCTCCCCATCGCTCTCGCCGTGAGTGAGCACGCACACGCACACGCACGACGTGTTCGTGTGCTCCCGCGCACACACTGCAATAGGGTAGATGATATTTTTAACCAGATATGGAACTGCGTCATTGCTTGCAATAATGTGGACATGACTCCAAAATTAATCAAAATGTTAATAAATTAATTATACTAGAAATAATACCCAATAACTACTACATGGTAAATATCCTGCTATGATTATTATTTCTGACGAAGAAGTTCTAGTGGATTGCGAGCGGAGTTTTTCAGCGCTTAAGTATATTTTTGATGTAAAAAGAAATTTACTGCAGAAATTTTGGAAAAAATACTGATTATTTTCTTTAACAAATATATACTTTAACAAACTTTTGTATTTATTGCCATCACGCGTTAAACGAAGTTATCCGAAGGGCACTCGTGTCAGCGAACGCCCCTTGTATGTTGGAGCCCTGTACTAAGCCGCTCGGATGGTAAGAGGCCAGATGGTCTAACCCTAGTGCCTTGGAAAAAAGGAAAGTGCCTTCTCTGGGACGCTACTTGCGTCAGCACTTTTGCTACATCGCATATTGGCCGTATCATCCGGGTGGCTGGTGCAGCGGCTTCGCGAAAAAGAGAAAAATACTCATGTCTGGGGGGCTACTTATTCGTCCCTTTGGCGGTGGAGACGACCAGCTGTTGGTGCGCAGAGGCCAAAACATTCATTAGTGAGGTAGGGAGACGCATGCGGGACAGGGGCCTTGACCCCCGCTCCGGGTCATTCTTGATGCAAAGGTTGTCCATTGCAGTCCAGCGCGGCAACGCTGCAAGCGTTTTGGGCACCTTTGCACTAGGAATGACTCGGGGTGGGTTATTAGATTAGAATAGGTTAAGTTTCGTTTTTAATTATTTGTTGTATTTATATTTGATTTATTAGTGATTAAATTTTTCATATTTATTGACTAGGAATCAAATTATATGTCAAGTAAGAAATTAATTAATTGATTAATTTTGGAATCATATCCACATTATTACGAGCAATGACGCAAACGCGTGGTCGTGTCGGAGGTTTTCCCCCGCATTTCCACTCTCCAACCGCGCACTCCTATCGCTTTATTGGGCCCGGCCTATAAAGCCACAGTCAGGTAAAAAAAGGCCTTTAAAGTCCACCTCGTAAAGATGTGAGGAAACAAATTGTTTGAGACTACGAACGTTTTGAACAACGTAATCATACTTTGATCATTAGATTAATTAGTTAGCTTAGGAAGTAGTTTATTTTTTTTCTCTCTTTATTTAAGGAGTTTATCACACAGGTGATCATCGCTCCGTTATGATCAACATATTATATACTATTTTCTAAATTTAACTTATTCTATTCAGAATAGATTTCCGAACTAGCTCCAACAGTGCTGCGGCCTCGTCCGACAGCCGAGAAGCCAGAGCACTGTTGCAGGCCCCGACATCATAACCGGACTCAGTAGCCAGTCGTCTCCTGGCGGCTTCATTCCGGACACATTCCATTATAACATGGTACATCTTCTGGTACAACCATCACCACCATTCATCACCATTTGGAGATACAACTTTTCTCATCAAACAGACTATTGATTTTATATTTATCATTCAGTCAGTGTACGTTACACCCGTTATAACTCCCAAGCCTTCTCATCTTTATTAGACCTCAACGAAAGCCAGTGCAATAGGGAGCCAACTATGATGGTATACTGAAAGACTTAGTTAAGCAAAGTTATAGGAGATTGTGCCTTAAGTACCTCTGCTAATGAGGAAGTTTTAGGATCGGTTGCACCAACATACGATCACATGCGGTCATCATCAATTATGGCGCCGGCAGCTGTTATCCCATAGAAACTTGTCCAACTTTTCATATAATCAGATTTTAACGAACACCGCTTTTTTTTAATACAACGCCGATGGCAAACAAGCTTACGGTCCACCTGATAGTAAGCGACCACCGCAGCCTATAGGCGCCCACAACTCCAAAGGAGTCACATACGCGTTGCCGACTCTTTATAAAATTTGAGGATGCATTGTGTTGACAGCAGAAGGGACAAATTTAGGTCCCTCGCTCTCAACACAGTGCATCCTCGTGAGCTCTGGCAACCTTGCTCACCTCCAGGAATACAACACTACATACCTTATAGCAGATAATGTTATTATGGCTGTGGTCTTCTGCAAGACGGAGATACTTCTCCAGTTGGGCTGCTCCAAATTCGATCCGCTTACGATTACAGAGGGTTTGGTGCAAGCCACTCTTATAGTTGACGACCGGTTTAGCCTAGTGGGTAGTGCACCTGCCTGTGAAGCTGACGGTCCTGGGTTCGAATCCCGGTCAGGGCAAATATTTGTGTGATGAGCATGAATATTTGTTTCTGAGTCTTGGATGTTTTCTATGTAATTAAGTATTTATATCTATTAAATATATCGTCGTCTAGTACCCATAACACAAGCCTTCTTGAGCTTACTGTGGGGCTAGTTCGATTTGTGTAAGATTGTCCTCTAATATTTATTTTTATATTTATTTATGTCACACCTGGCCTTAAAGTGGCAATTACCGCACGCTCCGCGCGCGGAAAATCCCACTTCCTGGCCAGAGGGTGACATAAAATTTTGTACTTACCTCGGGCGGTAATTAAGAAGGCCTCAGATCGCATAATTATCGCCCTTGCCTTCGGCTCGGGCGTCAAATACCTGCGATCTGAGACATTCTTTGTTTTACCGCCCTTGGTAAGTAATGTACTATTTAGTTGACTCACGCTCGCCAAGGATGGAGAGGATCTGGTCGTGCGTCCTGTCGTCGTGGCGCGTGACGTGGAAGCCGAGCGGCGCGAAGGTGTCGTGCAGCGCGCGCACGTCGCGGCCCGTGCCGGCGCGCGGCGCGGGCTGCTTGTCCCTGCAACAGCGGAGGCGGAGCGCACTTATAACTCGATTCCCACTGGCTTGTCTAAAAAATCGTGCTACACATACAATACTCATAAAGCGGCAATTATAATCATAATCATAATCATTTATTTGCATAATCAAATACATTACATTTACACAGATGTTATTTGCAAAGTAAGAGGTATTGATACCCTGGTAGGGCATAGCAAAAATATCTTACAGACTAAATTTACATGTCAATTAGAATTAATATTCAAATTAAATTAATTACAAAAATAAAATTAAAAAGAAAATGTCAAGGGTCGTCTCATAAATAATAAGATACAATTAAATTCAAATCAAAAATAAATGCATTAAACTTATTGAACTAAAACATGTTAAAAGATGAGAGAAAAGTTCAGATTTTTTCCTTTTGTGGTACGGAACCCTAAAAAAAATAATAATATTATAATAGTCAAACAACCCTCCCCTTTCCAGGCGCAAAGGTGCCTATTACGCTCACCGCCTTCCCGCATTGAATCGAATATTTGGATGAAATACGTTAAATGTTTACTTTTATAGTTAAATTTGCAATTAAAATTATTCGACTGTTTTAATAATGTGTTATTTATTATGTTCATGTCGATTTTATTTAAATAAAACAGCAAAATATAGCAAACATTGTTTTTTTTTAATAATCGTATTGACAGAATGTCATGACGCACCAAAAAGCAAATAATTGCTTATGGCTGAACGCCGTGATGCTGTGTCACAAATAAATGAGGAATGGAAATTAAAAAAGAGCATCTTGCAGGCCTAGGCCTCCAACTTTGTATGAAATTCCTTTAAAGGCCTCTCGTCTAGCCGCACCCGAAACGTGACACTTCGCAGCCATAAGGAACATAACCTCAATATTTCGTTTGACATTGCACTCGTGTTTTAATAATTATTTTGTTACTTTTCAAAGACAGACGTTATTGTTTGACCTTGAATATTTGTATGCCAACCGGCAAAACATAGAGATCCATGTATTTATGTAAGACCAAACTCTGTACCACCTATGTTTCACAAATAAAGATTCTGATTCTGATTCTGAATATTTCATTGCATGTTTGAGAAAATAAATCTTACTGATGTCGCACATATTTCCTCACTTGACGGGATATACTATCCGTATTACACACAGATACAATACAATAAAGTATACCTGAAGTATCGAGTTTTCTTGTATTTGTAATGGTTGAAGATGAGCATGATCTTGTCGCCCGACATGTCGTAGTACCAGTCGCGCGGGTCGTAGCGCAGCGGCGCGAGCGGCGCCGGCGGCGGCGGGAGCTCCCGCGCGTGCGCAGGCTTCTCAGACTCCTTTGAACTGCAGATTATAAGCGGACATTTTTAGAGTACGTTAACAACAGGGATGTCAAAAAATGTGATAATCCACATCGAAAGGGACCTTATGGCGGCAGGCGCTTACGTTGCACCTATTCACTATTGTATTGGAAGAGCGGCAATAAAGGCGTAAGTGCCGGCCGCCATAAGGTCCCTTTCAATATGGATTATCACAAATAATCGATTATTATTTAAAAAATTATTAGGTACCTAATCTTAAATATTTTTAATTGTACCTACTACTTATCTCGAAAATCTAAAAATTGAGACCAAAAATGACTTACAAGTCTTAAAAACGTGTATGCATTTTGTGATGTTAGGCAGTATGAGTCATTTGAAATTTTAAACCAAGATGTCTGCTAGGTAGGTCGTAGGTATCGTATGAGTCAACAAATAAATTATATCGGAAATAACAGGATCGTATGCGTCATTTCGATCGAGAACCAACTTGACGATACTACCTTTAAATTTTGTAATCTGATACAACCCAAGTAATTAAGAAAATCAAAACTCACAACAATTACGACTAAGTTTTTTCAAAAATCGTGCTTAGAGGTGAATAAAAGTTGGGTTATTTAAATGCGTGCCTTTTTTGCGAATATCTTAATAGACTTCAACTACACAGATATAGTAAAAAATTGAGTAATGCTGCATTAAAAAGTCATTTTGGCCAAAATGGCGTTTGGGCCATTCTACTTTTTCATGTACATAATTTTCAGACACTTTTCTTTAAATGCAGATTTTGGAATAGGTACTTGGCCCTTCATATTTTTGTTTTATTATTTAGAAAGAGGTTTATTTGCAGTATCAGTCCTGATAGTTTTGGTAATTAACAAACCACAGCTAATATCCATAAATCGAGTAACTCAGTGGTCCTTGGATGTCTCACCATTTGTATGAAAAAATGGTTTTTACCATTGTGTTACCTACCTTTTATAGCAGTATGTTAATATTTAAGTATTTTTACCTATGAATTCTTTTTACTAGGTTCAGGTACTATTTCGAAATCCTATATTTGCACACTAATTCAATACATATCATATATTTTTTTTGTAATAGAAAACTGGTCATGAAAAAGTAGAATGACTCGTTTACGCCCTTTAAGCCTAAAGGTATATCTATGTCGGCATTGACTTACCCGTCCGATTTCTTTTTGAAAAGGTTGGTGAAGTCAGTCTCACTACTCTCCCTACTCTCACTACTCTCACTCTCCGCCATGTCTCACTCAAGCGTGCGCTCACCACAGACGATCACTCTAGAATGGAACAGGAAAGGTTTGATCAGTGTTGCCAGGGCCATTAGGGTGAAAATTACGTTTCTTTTCCTGAAAAGTTAAATTTTTGATGCAAAAGTTACATTTTTTATATTTTTCATAATTATTTTCGTAACGTTCGATTTTAAGAAATAAGTAGCCACATACAACTATAATTCGGCGAGTTCGGCGACAGAGTTACACCAGTCTGATGGGCGGTATATCGAATGTCATACATAGTTGCAACAGACGGACAGACAGGCGTACCACGTGGGTTCTTTTGTCACCTTTTCTGTATGAAAGCCCATAAATTGTCTCGCTTGGTCCCTGTTAGATACTATTGACCTTTATTTTTAAATAGAGTTTCATTATTAAAAGTTACAAAAATTTCCTTTACAACAGAAGTTACTTACATGTTACGCAAGCCGGTCAAAAGTTACGAAAAATGTAAGAAATGTAACCATCTGGCAACACTGGATTTGATTTCGATGCTTGGAGAAAAAGTGACTAATCAAAAAGCGGCGTTCGAACCACACGATACAGTCGATGACAAATATAATACCTAATAGTCTAATATAAATATAGGTGCAAAAAACACAGTGAACAAATCAGTACCTAAAGTCTAAATTTTTCGACTAGTTACAATAGAATGCCTTTTGGCCATAGCTGGACACCGTTAACCAAATACTTCGTTAAACGTTAAAGCGTTACATTTCGGGCTATTTAAGGGAAGTTAACGTTAATCGTTAACTCCTGACGTGCCTCACTTGCATCGTCTGTCTCACTCAGCGCCTATAGCTCGCGCCTACGCCGCCCCGATCGAACGGACTTGTCAGAACCTGTTTTTCGCGGCGCGGCAGCGCGGTGTTCCTTTGATAAAATAGGTACTTAATTAACGGATTAACGAAACTTTGGACAGTTAGCGGAAGTTAATGAGTCCGTTAACAATATTGCAAGTTAACTTAAAAGTTAATCCGATACACGGATGGTTAACTTCGTTAAATAACGATCAACGGATTGCCGAGCTCTGCATTTGGCATTAAGCCCACCATTTTTACAATTTGTGTATTATGTGCAATGAAGTTTAAATAAATAAATAGAATAAAATACAAAACAGTTGGTACAAATACTTATATCATTGATTCAATGATAGGTATTAAGTATTTACAGTTTCGTATTTTCTTCAATTATAAACAAGCCGAATGTAGACATAGGTACATTTGTGATGTACCTCCATTGATATTGACTGTAATTGGTTACTTACTGTCTTATTCATTAACATGATGAAAGGACTTCATTCCAACTTCGCAAGCCAGTTTTTTCATATTTCTCAATAGGTATATAGGGATGTCGATCGGTGATACCATTCGATGTTTGTTATTGACAGCTCGTGACACTGCCACATACAATGGCGGGCTACTACTTTTGGACTTTAATGCATAAATAGACCGCAATAGACCGCTTTCTTGCCTTGATGGAAGTGCTCATCCACAGTAAGCCAAGAATGCGGCAGTAGAGCTTAAATTTTATATGTATGAGGCTTATCTATTGCACTTCCAATAGCAAAATTTCACAGTTCTCTGTTGACATCGCCATTCATAAGTTTTGACCGCGATTAATATAGGTATAAAGTCGGATTTTGCTCCAGAATCCTTAAAGAAACTTACCAGCTCAAAGAAATAGGTCACTGTTGGCACAAATAATGCACTTGTTTTGAACATAAAGCGATAGGTACTCGTAGAAGAGTATTACTGTGTTATCGTCTCGCCAGGGACTGATAGCTACCAGCGATACCCCATTCTACTATCACTGATAATAAACGTCAAGCCCGCTATGATTCTCCATATTACTATTTTGTCACAGAACAGTACGATCCAACCACATCCTCAGATTACTCCTTGGATAGATTGCACTTTAAGTAGACGCGACTTAGTTTTGATGATGAGACTGCGTTCCGGGCATATTCCATTAAATAAGTTCGATTATTTGATGAGAAAAGTTGCACCTCCTAATTGCGATGCATGTAAAGTACCAGAAGATGTACCATGTTATAATGAATTGTGTCCGGAATGAAGCCGCCAGAAGACGACTGGCTACTGAGTCCGGTTATGATGTCGGGGCCTGCAACAGTGCTCTGGCTTCTCGGCTGGACGAGGCCGCAGCACTGTTGGAGCTAGTTCGGAAGGCTATTCTGAATAGAATAAGCTAGATTTAGAAAATAATATATATATAACGGAGCGACATGATCACCTGTGTGACAAGCTCCTTAAATAAAGAGAAAAAAAACAGTATGGCTTTTATCTTAGGGGGCTAAGGATTTTGTCCATAATTAGATGGTAAACTGTTTTTCACGAGTTCACTGATTTTTGGTGTAACATTTTAACCATATTTTAGTGATTTTTTTTTTGCTTGTCATGCGCTGTTATGCGTCCAGTGGCGGATTTACCCTAAGGCCCAATAGGCTCGGCCTAGAGCGGCCACATACCAGGGACAGCCAATCGGACAAAAAATCTAGTTAAGTGCTGAGAAAGGTGACGCCTGATACTTACTACGTGGCCAGGGGCCTAGGGCGGCCAAGACTGCAAATCCGCCACTGTATGTGTCTAATTAAATTAATTGTAATTAATCTATCCTAATGAACTCTATGCGATGATTTATAACAAGTCCATCAAAGTTAACGGTTTCATTGTTTAGGAAATCAAAATCTCGCGACCATGTTTCGTCTTTATGAACAGGTACCAGGTAAATAAACACCGGAGCCAATGGATACTTACGCCTCTAGAGAAGTCTTAACTTTGCCAACCCTTTACTTAATGATGTTGCACTCCTGTTATTGAGATACAGGCAGAACTTGCGTCATCTAACTTTATGTTCTTATTAATGTATTAGCTTGGTATCTTGTTGGTGTGTCAAATAAAATAAATAAATAAACCCTTTATTGTTTTGAGGGTTAATTTTATTGACAGCTAGAAACAAAAATAGGTCCCTCCCTCTGTAACATGCATCGGGAGCTCTGGCCACACAGCAGTTTGTTTTCTCACCTTTATCGCCACATTTCATGTCAACATAAATGAGATGTACTTAATACCTTCATATTTTATGCCTTTGGTATTCAATTAACAGCCATTTATTACATATAAGTATGAATTGTCTGGTAGCGCTCAGCTCATCCACCCTGCCTTGCGAGTCTGCGAGAGGTTCCTACGAAATGCGCTCGAGACTAAGACGAGGGCTAATATGTACGCTACTGTGCCTTT
The DNA here is from genome assembly GCA_963556455.1 of Epiblema foenella. Taxonomy (NCBI): domain Eukaryota; kingdom Metazoa; phylum Arthropoda; class Insecta; order Lepidoptera; family Tortricidae; genus Epiblema; species Epiblema foenella. The sequence continues at coordinate 23,992,779 of OY747105.1, forward strand.
ACCATGAGTTTGCATGACCGTACTCGCTAGCGACTGCGTAAACGATTAGTATGCCAATTCTTAGTTCTATTGCGTAACCGCCAGAGGCGCTGTACTTTTGTCCATACAAATTTTTATCCTTCCAACGCGTATGACCAAAAACGCAAAAGACCAATTCGAAATTTTTGGCCTATTTTATCAAAAATCAAAATCAAAACATTTATTCTGAAAATAGGCCTCAAGGGCACTTTTACAAGTCAAAATCTATCTAGGTACATCAAATAAAAATAATACAATAATCAAAGTATCATTAATTAAATGTAGTGTTACATGTCAAAAATAAGACTAAGAAACTAATAACAATCGAGATTTGTTAGAGATGTATAAGGTCTCTAAGCGTCCGCTATTATGCAGCCGCTAGCGAGTACAGTCATGTAAACTCATGGTAAAGGCGCTATTTATTGCTCACTCTCGGTTTGTTGGTTCACAACGATGTATCTTAATAGCGATGTTGACGCCAAATAAGAAAATTAATAAGTTAGAATTCTCTCTAAAAGGGAAGAAATTCTAAATCAAATGGCGAAAAAAGTAACTCAAAAGAATACATAATGGAGGCTATCGTTTTTGTGCTCACCAGTTAGCGCCACTGTCGAGTAAGGCTGTCAAAAATTATTATTGGTTATTATGGACATGAGAACGAAGTTTGCATTTAAATTATATTCAATACCTTAAAACCGGTCCGTAAAAATATCGAACATACCGCATTGTAGCGCGGTCCCGTTTTGTTCGGGAAAAAGGAGGAAATAAGTTTCCGAGCGACAAAACTATCTCAAAACACTGACAGTCATTGACCCTTAACACATATTTGCCATAATCAAGCTCAGGTATTGCAAAATAATCACCATATTGTTCCAATTAGATATTAACCCGCGTAGCGCAACCACAAAGAGTGACATTTGACGTTTCGAAGACCCCACGCTACACTAGCGCCTCTAGCGGCGAATTCATACTCGTTAGCCCTCATTACATTATTATTACGTCGGGGATAGTGCAATACCGCGTAACTAGCACTGGTAAATACCGCGTATCTACACAACACCCATAGGGCAAATCCGAGGAACTGGCATTGGTTAATACCGCGTATCTAACAAATGTAGCCGAATTAAGATATCCCGCCAACGAACGTAAAATCCTTTAAAAAAAGTTATGTTTCTTCTGCAAAGTGGGGTGTTGTGTAGATACGCACTATTTACCAATGCTAGTTACGCGATATTGCACTATCCCCGACGATAAAGTAAGTGTTCAAAGTTTTAAGTAGTTTTCTATCCCTTTTCCGCAATACGCACCTTTTTATTAGAGCGATCGTCACTTACTATGGCGCTCGAAGTCAACGATGTCACTGATCTATAGCGCTCTCTCTCTAACCAGCAACAAGGTTGTAGCTTCGTTATTTTTTTTATATTCGAATAGAATTTTCACCATTTGACATATCTTATTGCCGTTTCTTTTGGAGTAGTTAAATATCGAGGCAACCCTATTCTGTGATAACTGATAAGTTAATATTTTTCGTAGCGTGTAAGAGATTTACTGTTGTAACATTAAGTAAATAAAAAAGGTAGTGAAAAATCAAACGAACACGAATCAGATAATCATTTATTCCTCATAAATCGAGTCCAAAATGTCTTACAACGAAAATAATATATTTGTACAAATAACGTATTAAATTAATACTCCGGGTCACAGCTGCGCGGTGGCGCTGCGCGGCGGCTCGGCCTGCAACACACACACACACACACCATCAAGACTCATTCATACTTTTACCTAATTTAATTTACCTGATTATATATCTAGTATATTCACCAATATATTCTCCAAATTGATATCCAAGTACAATAGTACCCAACTGATATGGCTTACCGATGTACCTGCGCAGAAGATGAATGTTTAAAGCGCGGTAAATGCTATTGACCAATCGGCACGCGCCACGCACCGCGCTTCTTGTTCCTGCACCGCTATTGGTCCGCAGCTGCCGCCATGTTAGCGCGCGCCGCGTGGCATGTTAGTCAGCCGCCATACTTCTGATCGAGTGCACGCGCATTATGAACAGTGTATTATGAAGCCTATAGTAGTGATCTAAGGTTAATTGTAAGTTTTAAGCATTCTTTCGTTAATCTTCGGAGCGATACTTTCTTTTCTGCGCGAACGAAGATTCACGACGCGCCTTATCAGTTGGGTACTACTGTACAGGATATTTAAAAAAAAGAGTTTTGACTTCTCATCCTCGAAAAGTGTGTCATATTAGACTAGTCAAGCGGGGCTAAAGTATTACATTTGGCCCTTAGGGAAAATATATATATGATTTACAAAACATTTTAAATTGACCAATCAAAATACTTCACCTAATAAATCCACCAATCACGGAACACTAATTTAACTCTTTAGAAAATACAGATTTACTAAAATCGACCAATCAGGAAAGAATTCATTTCTCTAAAGATTAACCCCCTTATTCATAAAAATTAACAAACCTCTGCTAACTAAAATGTGTTTTGTCTCTTACCCACAAACACAAATGTCAAAGTGACAGATAAAGACAAACGAATATTAACGGCATTTTAGCTAATATAGGTTTGATGAACGTTTATGAATAAGGGGTTAAGTTTGTTGTAGTCCTTATTGCACGATAATTAAAAAAGTAATTAAATCGTTTGAGCGACGCTTTGAAGCGCTCAATGCGGAAGGTCAATAGCTTTTATTCGCTCGTGAACCGCGGTGTCTATGTTTTCTTGACTATCCGGTTTCCTTGAATAAATGAATAACTTTACCTAATCGTAGTCGAGCGGTTCGTGTGGCAAAGGCTAGGAAGAGGGGCGAAGCTCTGTTTGGTTGGCACGTGTGAGGTGTACGTGGCGGGTGTACCTGCGGTAGATGAGGCGGCGGCTCGGGCTCGTCCAGGTCGAGCGCGGCGTCGATCATGGTGGTGTGGTGCAGCAGCCGCAGCCGCGCCGCGCTCAGGGCGCCGCCGGGGGCCGGGGCCAGGGCCGGGCCAGCGCCGGGGACCGTCGGCCCGACACACACCTCTGAACACACATTTTAAGACTGCTCTTAGAAACGGGTGTCTATTATTTTATCGAAATATCTTACATCAATTTTCATTTATCTTATCTTAACCCTGCCGTCGCTGTACATATTTGAAATAATCATGTATGTTAGGAAGACTTTATACAATTTCCCAACGAATACTGATAAGTTAATAACCACAAGAAACACTGGGAAACTCAAAATAACTTTTTATTGACTAGTGAAGGCGAAAAAGTCGTTCTTGGGAAATTGTATAAAATTCTACAATAAAATTCCAAGACACATTACTGAACTTACGGATTCTAAATTTAAATCTGTTGTGAAACAGACACTTATTTCAAAAGCATATTATAAGATAAACGATTACATCATGGATAGGGATGTTTGGCAGTGATAGCGTCCCGCACAAGTAATCTAACACAGAAATATTTTGTCCTTAGTATTAAAAAATATGTATGTATGTTTATACTGTAGGTAGCATTTGAATTTTGTACTATTTTTACTGTTATTTTATATACATAGTATATTGTTTTGAAAAAACGACACCTCGCCGAGTTTCTTACGCCGGTTCTTCTCGAGGCAGAGGTTTATTTTATGAACCGGTGGTAGTTTTTTGACATTCATAAGTGCATGTAACATGCCTAAATTGAAGAATAAATGATTTCATTTCATTTCATTTCACCGAAAACTGTTCGAATTTCATTAGGTTTTTTTTTCTAATCACATAATCATCGATTCATTGCATTTTATATAATCGAACCACTTTTCATAGTTGATCGTTTCGAATCCGTCTCTAGTCGTAGCGTAACGGTACATCGAATTTACCTTTCATAGAAGTATTCGTTATTCATAGTATTAATTTAACGAAACATGATTCACAGATAGTACGTTCCATATAGTATTCTTTCCAAGAACAATGTTTCATCGAACAACCAAGCAAGCATGATTTTTCATGGCGCATAGTCTTTCTGGGCTTATATAAAAAAAATAAGTGATAATAAAATTCTGCGAATAGTGTTATAGGAAACGATAATCGATGTAACGATTTTCGGTAAAATGATGGATTCCCCTTAGAAACACTGATACGCGTCATACTCGTGATCAGGTGCTGTTTGTGGAGTCCGGTCTGTTCATGCTTGCTAGGACATAGTGACTACGTTAATACGTGTCTTTTTATAGGGGATTGACGAGAGACATCATCCTGTTGTGGATTCGTTTTTATTATCAGTGACTTAGAGAACATATACATCTCTAACAATATTAAATTAATTTTAATTTTGACGCTCAGAGACCATGTACATCTCTGGGATATTATATTAATTTCATTATACTCCTTGTTTAATCTTGAGACCTTATACATCTCTAACTTTACTGATGTTGTAATATTTGTAACAGATAACTTTACAAGTTTATCTTCACTGTATGACATTAATTTTGTTATAATTGTAAAATCGAAATTATTATTCCTTCTTGAACTGTAAATTAATATTTTGACATGAAAAATGTATTACTTATTATAGTCAGACTTTCATAAATTGTAAATTAATATTTTGACATGTAAAAGTGCCCGGCCTATTTGCAGAATAAATGTTTGATTGATTGATTGATTGACTGGTCATCTTCGCCGACCGCTCAGCCGTAGGTCTAGTCAGCGTAACAAAGTCACTAATTTGTTTTTTCCCCGTGTACGGGGAGTACACCTCCTGAGCAAAAATTACCAACTAGCATTAATAAAGAAAGTAACGGAAACTACCATTAATTCACTTTAGTAGGAGCTGCTAAGTTTCATTCAACAATAGTTCCGATTGGAAACAAATGGGAAAATAATCCTAGCTATTAGAAGAATATACTGTATGTATGTTATACGGGGCAGGAGGTTAGGCTGTGGTTGAGATAGTGGCCGGGTACAGGCTGTATGTGTGTGTGTGTGTAAGAGGTTACCGTGCAGAGGCGCGGGGTCGAGGTCAAGGCTGTGGTTGAGGTAGTGGCCGGGTACAGGCTGTATGTGTGTGTGTGTGTAAGAGGTTACCGTGCAGAGGCGCGGGGTCGAGGTCAAGGCTGTGGTTGAGGTAGTGGCCGGGTACAGGCTGTATGTGTGTGTGTGTGTAAGAGGTTACCGTGCAGAGGCGCGGGGTCGAGGTCAAGGCTGTGGTTGAGGTAGTGGCCGGGTACAGGCTGTATGTGTGTGTGTATGTAAGAGGTTACCGTGCAGAGGCGCGGGGTCGAGGTCAAGGCTGTGGTTGAGGTAGTGGCCGGGTACAGGCTGTATGTGTGTGTGTGTGTAAGAGGTTACCGTGCAGAGGCGCGGGGTCGAGGTCAAGGCTGTGGTTGAGGTAGTGGCCGGGTACAGGCTGTATGTGTGTGTGTATGTAAGAGGTTACCGTGCAGAGGCGCGGGGTCGAGGTCAAGGCTGTGGTTGAGGTAGTGGCCGGGTACAGGCTGTATGTGTGTGTGTGTGTAAGAGGTTACCGTGCAGAGGCGCGGGGTCGAGGTCAAGGCTGTGGTTGAGGTAGTGGCCGGGTACAGGCTGTATGTGTGTGTGTATGTAAGAGGTTACCGTGCAGAGGCGCGGGGTCGAGGTCAAGGCTGTGGTTGAGGTAGTGGCCGGGTACAGGCTGTATGTGTGTGTGTGTGTAAGAGGTTACCGTGCAGAGGCGCGGGGTCGAGGTCAAGGCTGTGGTTGAGGTAGTGGCCGGGTACAGGCTGTATGTGTGTGTGTGTGTAAGAGGTTACCGTGCAGAGGCGCGGGGTCGAGGTCAAGGCTGTGGTTGAGGTAGTGGCCGGGTACAGGCTGTATGTGTGTGTGTGTGTAAGAGGTTACCGTGCAGAGGCGCGGGGTCGAGGTCAAGGCTGTGGTTGAGGTAGTGGCCGGGTACAGGCTGTATGTGTGTGTGTGTGTAAGAGGTTACCGTGCAGAGGCGCGGGGTCGAGGTCAAGGCTGTGGTTGAGGTAGTGGCCGGGTACAGGCTGTATGTGTGTGTGTATGTAAGAGGTTACCGTGCAGAGGCGCGGGGTCGAGGTCAAGGCTGTGGTTGAGGTAGTGGCCGGGTACAGGCTGTATGTGTGTGTATGTAAGAGGTTACCGTGCGGAGGCGCGGGGTCGAGGTCAAGGCTGTGGTTGAGGTAGTGGCCGGGTATTACTGCCGTCTTAAGAAGAAAAACCATAAGTGACATTTTTTGCAAAATGGACTTATTACGGTAATAAGTGGCTGGTAACCAGCCTTGTAATCAGGAAAAAAAATGTGATCTTTCTCTCTAGGAGATATAGTACTATATCTTTTGTAGATCACGATTTAGACAACCACAAGTGCATAATTTACAAGAAATCTAAAGTTTTTTGGCTTTATCTCGAAACTTACTTTTTGTCACTTATGGTTTTTCTCCTTGAGACGGCCAGGCTGTATGTGTGTGTGTATGTAAGAGGTTACCGTGCAGAGGCGCGGGGTCGAGGTCAAGGCTGTGGTTGAGGTAGTGGCCGGGTACAGGCTGTATGTGTGTGTATGTAAGAGGTTACCGTGCAGAGGCGCGGGGTCGAGGTCAAGGCTGTGGTTGAGGTAGTGGCCGGGTACAGGCTGTATGTGTGTGTATGTAAGAGGTTACCGTGCAGAGGCGCGGGGTCGAGGTCAAGGCTGTGGTTGAGGTAGTGGCCGGGTACAGGCTGTATGTGTGTGTGTATGTAAGAGGTTACCGTGCAGAGGCGCGGGGTCGAGGTCAAGGCTGTGGTTGAGGTAGTGGCCGGGTACGGGCTGTATGTGTGTGTGTATGTAAGAGGTTACCGTGCAGAGGCGCGGGGTCGAGGTCAAGGCTGTGGTTGAGGTAGTGGCCGGGTACAGGCTGTATGTGTGTGTGTATGTAAGAGGTTACCGTGCAGAGGCGCGGGGTCGAGGTCAAGGCTGTGGTTGAGGTAGTGGCCGGGTACAGGCTGTATGTGTGTGTGTATGTAAGAGGTTACCGTGCAGAGGCGCGGGGTCGAGGTCAAGGCTGTGGTTGAGGTAGTGGCCGGGTACAGGCTGTATGTGTGTGTGTATGTAAGAGGTTACCGTGCAGAGGCGCGGGGTCGAGGTCAAGGCTGTGGTTGAGGTAGTGGCCGGGTACAGGCTGTATGTGTGTGTGTATGTAAGAGGTTACCGTGCAGAGGCGCGGGGTCGAGGTCAAGGCTGTGGTTGAGGTAGTGGCCGGGTACAGGCTGTATGTGTGTGTGTATGTAAGAGGTTACCGTGCAGAGGCGCGGGGTCGAGGTCAAGGCTGTGGTTGAGGTAGTGGCCGGGTACAGGCTGTATGTGTGTGTGTATGTAAGAGGTTACCGTGCAGAGGCGCGGGGTCGAGGTCAAGGCTGTGGTTGAGGTAGTGGCCGGGTACAGGCTGTATGTGTGTGTGTATGTAAGAGGTTACCGTGCAGAGGCGCGGGGTCGAGGTCAAGGCTGTGGTTGAGGTAGTGGCCGGGTACAGGCTGTATGTGTGTGTGTATGTAAGAGGTTACCGTGCAGAGGCGCGGGGTCGAGGTCAAGGCTGTGGTTGAGGTAGGCGTGCGCCGGGTACAGGTTGCTGTAGCTGCCCGCGCCCAAGCCTGCCGACATAGAAGGCCTTCTATTTCACAAAACGATATTTGACAGCTAAAAAAACTCAAATCGCGGTACGTATTGACTTGTACCAAGGTCACAAGTCACAGTTATGTATTTCCTGCATCCACTTGCGTCTGTAACCAAAATCACGCCTGGCAAGGTCGCCATGTGATGTGAAAGATGATTTAAACGAGTTGATACTTCAATGATGTTTATTAGAAATCTAGTTATGCTGCATTACAGTGCTTATATACTAGCATCATAGAGTAGTCATATACTAGAGACTATACAAAAAGTATACATGCAGATATGTGAGGGGTTTATTACGTAATTTACGTATATACAACACTACATCAGTTACTTACCGTTGTATTCGGCGTGGGGCTGCGGCGCGGGCTCGGGCGGCGCGGTGACGGGGGCCCCCGGGGCGAGCGCGGAGGCGCCCGGGGCCCCGGGGGCGGAGCCCTGCAGCGCGGCCACGAAGGCCGGCGGCAGGTCGTCGCTGTTGTCGGGGCTCACGATGCCTCGCCTGCACACACGTGTACCACTAAGTACAAGGTGACACATAGTCATGATACAAAATATAAAATTTGATTCTACGTTAGTAGGGGGGACAGTACTGGCGCGAGTGGGGCGCGGCGGGACAGTACTGACCGGTCGATGAGGCTGGGCGCGAGGGGGCCGCAGAGCACGTGCCAGCAGTTGGCGCAGGCGTGGCCGCGCGAGTAGGGGGGACAGTGCTGGCGCGAGTAGGGCGCGGGGGACAGTACTGACCGGTCGATGAGGCTGGGCGCGAGGGGGCCGCAGAGCACGTGCCAGCAGTTGGCGCAGGCGTGGCCGCGCGAGTAGGGGGGACAGTACTGGCGCGAGTAGGGCGCGGGGGACAGTACTGACCGGTCGATGAGGCTGGGCGCGAGGGGCCCGCAGAGCACGTGCCAGCAGTTGGCGCAGGCGTGGCCGCGCGAGTAGGGGGGACAGTGCTGGCGCGAGTAGGGCGCGGGGGACAGTACTGACCGGTCGATGAGGCTGGGCGCGAGGGGCCCGCAGAGCACGTGCCAGCAGTTGGCGCAGGCGTGGCCGCGCGAGTAGGGGGGACAGTGCTGGCGCGAGTAGGGCGCGGGGGACAGTACTGACCGGTCGATGAGGCTGGGCGCGAGGGGCCCGCAGAGCACGTGCCAGCAGTTGGCGCAGGCGTGGCCGCGCGAGTAGGGGGGACAGTGCTGGCGCGAGTAGGGCGCGGGGGACAGTACTGACCGGTCGATGAGGCTGGGCGCGAGGGGGCCGCAGAGCACGTGCCAGCAGTTGGCGCAGGCGTGGCCGCGCGAGTAGGGGGGACAGTGCTGGCGCGAGTAGGGCGCGGGGGACAGTACTGACCGGTCGATGAGGCTGGGCGCGAGGGGGCCGCAGAGCACGTGCCAGCAGTTGGCGCAGGCGTGGCCGCGCGAGTAGGGGGGACAGTGCTGGCGCGAGTAGGGCGCGGGGGACAGTACTGACCGGTCGATGAGGCTGGGCGCGAGGGGGCCGCAGAGCACGTGCCAGCAGTTGGCGCAGGCGTGGCCGCGCGAGTAGGGGGGACAGTGCTGGCGCGAGTAGGGCGCGGGGGACAGTACTGACCGGTCGATGAGGCTGGGCGCGAGGGGGCCGCAGAGCACGTGCCAGCAGTTGGCGCAGGCGTGGCCGCGCGAGTAGGGGTTGGGGTTGCCGCCGCCGCGGCGGGACGAGAACGAGCCCTTGATCTGCACACAAACGGAACACTTGACTAAGAAAACAGTAAGAAAACTGAGCTGGAAAATGGTCGCTATGAAGTGATGTTTGAAATGATATTCCTTAATGAAAGATCCAATAAATACGTTTAAAATCTTTGATGTTAGGTCGCAATAATCCTGTTCTAAGCCAGCCACCACAAACGGACAGGAGCCCGCCGGGAGAGTACTCACGTCCTCGTTGGTGGTCTGGTCGGTGGAGGCGAGGTAGGTGTGGAAGCCGGCGAGCCCCAGCACGGACCACACGGACAGGAGCCCGCCGGGAGAGTACTCACGTCCTCGTTGGTGGTCTGGTCGGTGGAGGCGAGGTAGGTGTGGAAGCCGGCGAGCCCCAGCACGGACCACACGGACAGGAGCCCGCCGGGAGAGTACTCACGTCCTCGTTGGTGGTCTGGTCGGTGGAGGCGAGGTAGGTGTGGAAGCCGGCGAGCCCCAGCACGGACCACACGGACAGGAGCCCGCCGGGAGAGTACTCACGTCCTCGTTGGTGGTCTGGTCGGTGGAGGCGAGGTAGGTGTGGAAGCCGGCGAGCCCCAGCACGGACCACACGGACAGGAGCCCGCCGGGAGAGTACTCACGTCCTCGTTGGTGGTCTGGTCGGTGGAGGCGAGGTAGGTGTGGAAGCCGGCGAGCCCCAGCACGGACCACACGGACAGGAGCCCGCCGGGAGAGTACTCACGTCCTCGTTGGTGGTCTGGTCGGTGGAGGCGAGGTAGGTGTGGAAGCCGGCGAGCCCCAGCACGGACCACACGGACAGGAGCCCGCCGGGAGAGTACTCACGTCCTCGTTGGTGGTCTGGTCGGTGGAGGCGAGGTAGGTGTGGAAGCCGGCGAGCCCCAGCACGGACCACACGGACAGGAGCCCGCCGGGAGAGTACTCACGTCCTCGTTGGTGGTCTGGTCGGTGGAGGCGAGGTAGGTGTGGAAGCCGGCGAGCCCCAGCACGGACCACACGGACAGGAGCCCGCCGGGAGAGTACTCACGTCCTCGTTGGTGGTCTGGTCGGTGGAGGCGAGGTAGGTGTGGAAGCCGGCGAGCCCCAGCACGGACCACACGGACAGGAGCCCGCCGGGAGAGTACTCACGTCCTCGTTGGTGGTCTGGTCGGTGGAGGCGAGGTAGGTGTGGAAGCCGGCGAGCCCCAGCACGGACCACACGGACAGGAGCCCGCCGGGAGAGTACTCACGTCCTCGTTGGTGGTCTGGTCGGTGGAGGCGAGGTAGGTGTGGAAGCCGGCGAGCCCCAGCACGGACCACACGGACAGGAGCCCGCCGGGAGAGTACTCACGTCCTCGTTGGTGGTCTGGTCGGTGGAGGCGAGGTAGGTGTGGAAGCCGGCGAGCCCCAGCACGGACCACACGGACAGGAGCCCGCCGGGAGAGTACTCACGTCCTCGTTGGTGGTCTGGTCGGTGGAGGCGAGGTAGGTGTGGAAGCCGGCGAGCCCCAGCACGGACCACACGGACAGGAGCCCGCCGGGAGAGTACTCACGTCCTCGTTGGTGGTCTGGTCGGTGGAGGCGAGGTAGGTGTGGAAGCCGGCGAGCCCCAGCACGGACCACACGGACAGGAGCCCGCCGGGAGAGTACTCACGTCCTCGTTGGTGGTCTGGTCGGTGGAGGCGAGGTAGGTGTGGAAGCCGGCGAGCCCCAGCACGGACCACACGGACAGGAGCCCGCCGGGAGAGTACTCACGTCCTCGTTGGTGGTCTGGTCGGTGGAGGCGAGGTAGGTGTGGAAGCCGGCGAGCCCCAGCACGGACCACACGGACAGGAGCCCGCCGGGAGAGTACTCACGTCCTCGTTGGTGGTCTGGTCGGTGGAGGCGAGGTAGGTGTGGAAGCCGGCGAGCCCCAGCACGGACCACACGGACAGGAGCCCGCCGGGAGAGTACTCACGTCCTCGTTGGTGGTCTGGTCGGTGGAGGCGAGGTAGGTGTGGAAGCCGGCGAGCCCCAGCACGGACCACACGGACAGGAGCCCGCCGGGAGAGTACTCACGTCCTCGTTGGTGGTCTGGTCGGTGGAGGCGAGGTAGGTGTGGAAGCCGGCGAGCCCCAGCACGGACCACACGGACAGGAGCCCGCCGGGAGAGTACTCACGTCCTCGTTGGTGGTCTGGTCGGTGGAGGCGAGGTAGGTGTGGAAGCCGGCGAGCCCCAGCACGGACCACACGGACAGGAGCCCGCCGGGAGAGTACTCACGTCCTCGTTGGTGGTCTGGTCGGTGGAGGCGAGGTAGGTGTGGAAGCCGGCGAGCCCCAGCACGGACCACACGGACAGGAGCCCGCCGGGAGAGTACTCACGTCCTCGTTGGTGGTCTGGTCGGTGGAGGCGAGGTAGGTGTGGAAGCCGGCGAGCCCCAGCACGGACCACACGGACAGGAGCCCGCCGGGAGAGTACTCACGTCCTCGTTGGTGGTCTGGTCGGTGGAGGCGAGGTAGGTGTGGAAGCCGGCGAGCCCCAGCACGGACCACACGGACAGGAGCCCGCCGGGAGAGTACTCACGTCCTCGTTGGTGGTCTGGTCGGTGGAGGCGAGGTAGGTGTGGAAGCCGGCGAGCCCCAGCACGGACCACACGGACAGGAGCCCGCCGGGAGAGTACTCACGTCCTCGTTGGTGGTCTGGTCGGTGGAGGCGAGGTAGGTGTGGAAGCCGGCGAGCCCCAGCACGGACCACACGGACAGGAGCCCGCCGGGAGAGTACTCACGTCCTCGTTGGTGGTCTGGTCGGTGGAGGCGAGGTAGGTGTGGAAGCCGGCGAGCCCCAGCACGGACCACACGGACAGGAGCCCGCCGGGAGAGTACTCACGTCCTCGTTGGTGGTCTGGTCGGTGGAGGCGAGGTAGGTGTGGAAGCCGGCGAGCCCCAGCACGGACCACACGGACAGGAGCCCGCCGGGAGAGTACTCACGTCCTCGTTGGTGGTCTGGTCGGTGGAGGCGAGGTAGGTGTGGAAGCCGGCGAGCCCCAGCACGGACCACACGGACAGGAGCCCGCCGGGAGAGTACTCACGTCCTCGTTGGTGGTCTGGTCGGTGGAGGCGAGGTAGGTGTGGAAGCCGGCGAGCCCCAGCACGGACCACACGGACAGGAGCCCGCCGGGAGAGTACTCACGTCCTCGTTGGTGGTCTGGTCGGTGGAGGCGAGGTAGGTGTGGAAGCCGGCGAGCCCCAGCACGGACCACACGGACAGGAGCCCGCCGGGAGAGTACTCACGTCCTCGTTGGTGGTCTGGTCGGTGGAGGCGAGGTAGGTGTGGAAGCCGGCGAGCCCCAGCACGGACCACACGGACAGGAGCCCGCCGGGAGAGTACTCACGTCCTCGTTGGTGGTCTGGTCGGTGGAGGCGAGGTAGGTGTGGAAGCCGGCGAGCCCCAGCACGGACCACACGGACAGGAGCCCGCCGGGAGAGTACTCACGTCCTCGTTGGTGGTCTGGTCGGTGGAGGCGAGGTAGGTGTGGAAGCCGGCGAGCCCCAGCACGGACCACACGGACAGGAGCCCGCCGGGAGAGTACTCACGTCCTCGTTGGTGGTCTGGTCGGTGGAGGCGAGGTAGGTGTGGAAGCCGGCGAGCCCCAGCACGGACCACACGGACAGGAGCCCGCCGGGAGAGTACTCACGTCCTCGTTGGTGGTCTGGTCGGTGGAGGCGAGGTAGGTGTGGAAGCCGGCGAGCCCCAGCACGGACCACACGGACAGGAGCCCGCCGGGAGAGTACTCACGTCCTCGTTGGTGGTCTGGTCGGTGGAGGCGAGGTAGGTGTGGAAGCCGGCGAGCCCCAGCACGGACCACACGGACAGGAGCCCGCCGGGAGAGTACTCACGTCCTCGTTGGTGGTCTGGTCGGTGGAGGCGAGGTAGGTGTGGAAGCCGGCGAGCCCCAGCACGGACCACACGGACAGGAGCCCGCCGGGAGAGTACTCACGTCCTCGTTGGTGGTCTGGTCGGTGGAGGCGAGGTAGGTGTGGAAGCCGGCGAGCCCCAGCACGGACCACACGGACAGGAGCCCGCCGGGAGAGTACTCACGTCCTCGTTGGTGGTCTGGTCGGTGGAGGCGAGGTAGGTGTGGAAGCCGGCGAGCCCCAGCACGGACCACACGGACAGGAGCCCGCCGGGAGAGTACTCACGTCCTCGTTGGTGGTCTGGTCGGTGGAGGCGAGGTAGGTGTGGAAGCCGGCGAGCCCCAGCACGGACCACACGGACAGGAGCCCGCCGGGAGAGTACTCACGTCCTCGTTGGTGGTCTGGTCGGTGGAGGCGAGGTAGGTGTGGAAGCCGGCGAGCCCCAGCACGGACCACACGGACAGGAGCCCGCCGGGAGAGTACTCACGTCCTCGTTGGTGGTCTGGTCGGTGGAGGCGAGGTAGGTGTGGAAGCCGGCGAGCCCCAGCACGGACCACACGGACAGGAGCCCGCCGGGAGAGTACTCACGTCCTCGTTGGTGGTCTGGTCGGTGGAGGCGAGGTAGGTGTGGAAGCCGGCGAGCCCCAGCACGGACCACACGGACAGGAGCCCGCCGGGAGAGTACTCACGTCCTCGTTGGTGGTCTGGTCGGTGGAGGCGAGGTAGGTGTGGAAGCCGGCGAGCCCCAGCACGGACCACACGGACAGGAGCCCGCCGGGAGAGTACTCACGTCCTCGTTGGTGGTCTGGTCGGTGGAGGCGAGGTAGGTGTGGAAGCCGGCGAGCCCCAGCACGGACCACACGGACAGGAGCCCGCCGGGAGAGTACTCACGTCCTCGTTGGTGGTCTGGTCGGTGGAGGCGAGGTAGGTGTGGAAGCCGGCGAGCCCCAGCACGGACCACACGGACAGGAGCCCGCCGGGAGAGTACTCACGTCCTCGTTGGTGGTCTGGTCGGTGGAGGCGAGGTAGGTGTGGAAGCCGGCGAGCCCCAGCACGGACCACACGGACAGGAAGCACACGCCGGCTGCGAGCGCCGACGCCGGCTCCTGGGGGGGGAGGGGGGACATTCCTCATTATCGCCTTGAGAAGTGTAGTTGTTACCTTACGAAGTGTAATTATTAGCTGTTACCTTGCGAAATGTAATTGTTAGTTGATACCTTGTGAAGAGTAATTAAAATTTGTTGGCCTGTTAAGTGTAATTGTAAGTTGTTACCTTGTTAAGCGTAATTGTTAGTTGATGGCTTAAGAAGTAGCATTGTTAGTCGTGAACTTGCGAAGTGTAATTGTTAATTGTCACCTTGCGAGGAGTAAATGTAATTTGTTACCTTGCTAAGTGTAATTGTTAGTTGTTACCTTAAGAAGTGTAATTATTAGTTGTTACCTTACAAAATGTCATTGTTGGTTGTTCCCTTAAGAAGTGTAATTATTACTTGTTACCATGCTAAGTGTAATTTTAAGTTATTACTTTGCGAGGAGTAATTATAATTTGTTATGTGGTTAAGCATATTTGTTAGTTGTTACCTTACGAAGTGTAATTTGCGTAATTGTAATGTTTTACCTTGCTAAATGTAATTGTTAGTTGTTACCCTGCGAAGCGTAATTGTAATTTGTTACCTTGCTAAATGGAATTGTTAGTCGTTACCTTAAGAAGTGCAATTGTTAATTGTTACCTTACTGAGTCTGATTGTTACCTTGCTAAGTGTAATTGTTAGTTGTTACCTTGCAGTGTAATTGTCAGTTGTTACCTTCCGCAGCGCGGCGGCGAGTCCTAGAGAGCGCGCCTCGAGCGCCACGTGCGCGACGGCGCACGCGAACACGAACACGGCCAGGAACGACAGCGACACCACGAACGTGTAGAACGCGCGGTAGTTCCGTCGCCCGACGCAGTTGCCCACCTTAAAAAAATGTATTGTACGTTTTTTTTTATTTAACTTGCACAAATAATGTACTTGATTAACCTCATGTAAGTACAGTTTTATATACGCTGTGTGCTGTTGACATGTAAAATAATTTAATATTTTTGACTTTCACCGATCGATAATTAAATAAAAATATCTTTAAATCTAGAATGAAGGAAGAATTGAAAAATTTAGGCACCGAATAGGATTCGAACCTACGACCTCCCGGCACTCGCGGCCAGTCGCTCTAGCCAACTGAGCTATAGGTGCAATCGCTACCCCAGTTCCAAATTCATCAACCGTTCCTTCGTATTAAGCACTACCGCTGCTAACGTAAACTATTTGTTTTTTATACAAACGCCTTAAAGGAGGCGCTTAAGGCGTTTGTATAAAAAATATCTTTGCCTAAAATACAGGGATGTAATCCTAGTTTAGGTGTATGTAACATGAAGTAATATGTATGTAAAACTAAATACAAACACAATGTAAGATCAGAACTATAAGGATTTCAGAATAAATTATTATCTTATCTTAATTTATGCTAGGTCGCGGGTGTAGGACGATGGGATATAAACAAACTGTTAGTTGTCGTGGACTTACCCACGGGCAGTGGTGGTCGAACCGCTCGACGCAGTTGTCGCAGAGCGAGCAGTGCGAGGCGCGCGGCGGCCGGAACAGCTTGCACGTGAAGCAGTACTTCAGCTTCACCACGCGCCCGCGCACCAGCACCTCCCTGCGGAGCAACACCGACTTTAACCAATCGGAAGCCCTGGGCACACTAGGGTAATGGGGCCCCTATGCCCTTGACAGATCACTAAATATTGGTTATCGTTTGGTGATCTGGCAGTAAGAAGTGGGCCCCTATCGATCGCGGGGCCCCGGGCGAGTGCCCTTAGTGCCCAGTGGGAAAGACGGCCCTGCTGCGGAGGCCACGCGAGCTTGAGAGACGACCGGTCAAGTGACAAGTTTGAAGCGAGTCTTTATAATGATTTAGTCGGTACCTGGCGCGCGGCGGCGGGCGCGCGGCGGCGGCGCCGGGCGCGTCCAGCGCGGCCTCGGCGGGCGCGGCGCGCGGCAGGATGCCCGGGTCCGTGAGCGCCGTGCGCAGCAGCGCCAGCAGCGTCAGCGCCGCCAGCGCCGCGCCCAGCGCGGGCAGCGCCGGCGACACGCGCCGCGCTGCAACACACACACAACCACCACGCTACTGTTCATGTCATTCGGTTCGCAGCAATTTGAGACTATGGGTCGGTTGCACCAACATACGATCACAGGCCGGTCATCGTCAAATATGGCGCCGGCAGCTGTCATCCCATAGAAACTTGTCAAACTTTCCATGCAATCAGATTTTAACGAACACCGCTTACGATTACAGATGGTTTGGTGCAACCCACCCTATGACACCTTACCGGCGAAGCTAGTTCAATCTATACTTATCATCCAGAACGAAATTTTAAGCACAGCCCGTCTTCATATTACGAATTACGAGGCGATCGAAATGGCAAGTGTCTTTTGAAGGGTGCACCTAAGTGGTTGCAGACGATACCTCCCGCCTGCGCTCACGAGGATCTCACCCAGGTAGGGCCCATCGAAGGCGAGGTGCAGCGCCGACGTGGCCGCGACCAGCGCTAGCGTGAGGAGGAACACCCCGGGCTGCGGCGCCGTCATCAGCCGCCCGTCGCACCAGAAGCGGTTGCGGCCAGCGAACACCTCCCACTTGCGCGTGACGCGCCGCCGCGCCATCTCACCATTCCGCGCACCCGCACCCTGAAAGTGTCAGCAGTCGGGTCACGACCTCCAGAACAGCTTCACCGGGACATATGCGCAAGATAAGCCTGAAACCAGCTGCTCAGAAAGAAATAAGACACTTCCTCGAAGACTTAAAGACCCTAAAGTGGGCCTAGTCTTATCTCGGTTAAACATGATGATGGTGAGAGTATGAAATAAATGAAATAAATGAACTTTATTCTGCAAGTAGGCCGCAAGGGCACTTTTACAAGTCAAAAACTACTAGTGTTTCTCAAGAGACCACTGCCGAGAAGAAACGCCGAAAGAAACTCGACAGTCAGTCATTTTCTCCAAAATATGCTTATTACAATGATACTACTTAACCTACTTAAGTAAATGTAAATGGTACACAACAAAAGAGAATTGAAAGAAAAACGAGGAAAAAATAACAATAGGTATTTACAATGTGTAGTTACACAAGAAAACAAAACATGTCGAATCGTTTGATATGCTTTCCTGCAAGAAATGTGTCAACTAGATACAATGAAAATATTAGACTCTTTACGCTATTTAGGTATTTGGTTTGGGCCATGCATTTCTGTCTGTTAGATAGTCCTCAACCCTATAATAAGCCTTTGACATCAAAGTTTTTTTTAGGTAATTTTTAAGAGCTGGAAAGGGTAAATTCAAAATTTCATCGGGTAACTTATTATAAAAACGAACACATTGACCTACAAAAGACTTGTAAACTTTACGGACACGAAACTTGTTAGTGGCAATTTTATTTTTATTCCTGGTATTAAAATTATGGATATCAGAATTTTTACAGAATGATTCTCGATTCTTTATGACATAAATAATAAAATTCTCATAGATGTATTGGGATGCTACCGTTAAAATGTTAATTTCTTTGAAGAGATCTCTTAGAGTTTCACGTGAGCCCAGGTTACATATGGAGCGAATGGCTCTTTTTTGTAACACAAAAATTGTCTGTATGTCAGCTGCTATGAAATACAGCAGAGTGAAGTAGCACAAACCTTCTCCGTCTGGTAGGAGCCCCACAAGTTCTTCAGGATCTGAGAGCATATACACATGCTCCGCGCGCCCGCGTCATCTGCAAATGCAGTCCTTATTAGTTTATTAAATGACATAACATACTGACAACTAAAAGCAGGCTTTTAGTAGTAACCCTTTCAGCGCGAACGCGAACTGGGTGTGAACAGAATTTGACCGTCGGCAAACACTCCCTAACGACTGTAGGACGGTCGCATAACACAATTAATCGTCAGATGCCATAACGAGGCATTAGCGCAGGCGTGGCCAACATTTGGACGCCATAATTGGTGAGAGTCGATGGGATTGTGGTTGTGGTTTACACTAGATGTAAATGGTAAGACATACTTCCGATCGCTATTCTCTCAAAATTTCGGTGTCTAACACACATGTGTTGCCATAAAGAGGCATTAGCGCAGGCGTGGCCAACATTTGGACGCCATAATTGGTGAGACTCGATGGGATTGTGGTTTACACTAGATGTAAATGGTAAGACATACTTCAGATCGCTATTCTCTCAAAATTTCGGTGTCTTACACACTTGTGTTGGTAATAGGGGAGAGGAGAACTCGATTCACTATTTCCTCTTTTAAGGCAATGAGCGTTTCATCCTGAAGATTTTTAAGCTCAAGAAAAAAAAGCTTCCAATCCAACACGCCCCTAGCGGATGTACTGTGTAGAAATCGTAATTTGGATAGGCCTTTTATAGTGTCATCTGAAAAGATAGAGCAAGTATAGTTTTCAAAATTTACGTAAATATTCGAACTACTCGTAGCCATCTCGTAGCGGAGAAAAATCCGAGTGAGTGGCTACTAAAATCGTTTGTTATACCCGCATGGTGGCAAACATACATAAGACCTTAAGGCCTGGTGGTAGGTAGACATCGTAGGGGTTTATCCAGGAATCACGCGAGGCTCCGAAGGAGGAGGGCTTACGAAAACCTCACGACTGATCACGTTAGGGGAAATGGGTAAAAGCAAAGGAGAAGGGGGCAAAACCGTGAAATAATATTTGCTCATGTAGTAAATTATAAAACTTAATTTCGCACGTCAAAAATAGTCTATTTATGCCAGGGACCGATACCGGTATTTTTAAAATACCCTGAATTAGCCCAATATTTTGGATTATTTTTTGCTCTTTACGTAGGGCTGAATCATGTATTTAGGTAACAACGTCGTATACAATACATTACAAATATTCTTTATTGCTCACCAAACGAAGTACATTCAAAGAACAACAGAAATTAAACATGTAACAGTGGTAGACAACAGGCGGTCTTATCGCTAACAAGCGATCTCTTCCAGACAACCTTTGTCGTATTATTATTCGTTTGTTTGTCGTATTATTAGATTGTCCCATTAAAAAAGAAATAATGAACCGGTGACCGTAATAATACCGGTATTTTTCTATGGAGAAAATATCGGTATCCGATCCCTGATTTTTGCATAACGCATATACGAAAATAAACACAAGATCAACTAATACAATTCAATGTCAATTACTTAAAAAATAAAATAGTGCAATAAATAAAAAAAATCACGTGGTTTTGTGGGGGAGGGGGAGGTCGCCAAAAACCTCAGCAAAGACCACCAAGGGGGTGGTCTAAAAGTGGCCCAAACCTCGCAAGTTTTCTGGATAAGTCCTAGCCTACTGTATGTATTGCTGTCTAAAATGGGTTAATAGTTTTATAGTTCACTGCATTTTGCCCGCGACTTCGTCCGTCTAAACTTCCACTCCCTATTTCAACCCGTATCTGTATGTTAATCCAGGCTAACTAGTTGTATACCAATTTTCATAGTAATCCGTTCAGCGGTTTTTGCGTGATTGAGTCCCTAACAAACATCTTAATCTTACTGAAATACAAACTTACATGTATATACTTTCTTTCTCCAGCCCTCAAGTGGTAAATTTTAATCCCCTTATTCATAAAACTTAACAAACCTCTGCTAACTAAAAAGTCTATAGTCACTGTCTTACAAGCACATGTAACAAAGTGACAGATAAGGACAAACGAACTTTAGCGGCTAGTTAACTAATATAGATTTGATAGATTTTCACGATAATCAAAATATATAACCACATTCCGAACTCTATAAAAAACATTGAAAAAAATACACAATTCAACAAAGAATTGAAAAGATACCTTATTGACAGATGTTTCTATAGTTTAACCGAATTCTTTAATGACAAATAATTAACAGCACTTCGATAGCTCTTCATTTCTACATCCGTGCTATTCTATGGAACTCAAAAGGGGACACAATTAAATTTAAATTACAAAACTAGTTATATTGTATCGTCAGTAGTAGTAATGGTATAAGAAGAATTATGTAATAAATTAGTCCTCTTAAGTATGTTGCTGTGCCCTAGCAGGGCGTCACATGCATACCTACTCTCAATTCCATCTTTTAACTGTAATGTGACTTGCAATAAATCATTTTGACTTTGACTTTGACTAGATGTTTATGAATAATGGGGTAAGTTTTTAACTTTCCAACTTGTAGCATTTTGTCATACCAGTTGTTTGTAACAGGAAAGCTATTTGTATATGCTCAATATATCGTTATGTGTTAAGTACTTTAGGATAGGTTTCTCTCATTTTTATATTTTTTTATAATCATGCTGTGCATGCATGTTTTAGATGACATTCCCAACCCGAACCTTCAAGTTATCTTTTCCACATGTAATAAATGTCATTTGTTTTGCGTGCCTATTAATTAAATAAATAAATAAACATTCAAACCTCTCGCATTTATAATATTAGCAGGATTTTCAAATGCGTTAGATGATTAATATCTTTAAACCTCGTCGTAAATGAAACTACTGATGCGTTAAACTCGACCCGACTTCACATTTTCACATTAACGAACGGTAACGTCCAACCTCAGAGGAGCTACCGCGAAACAAAAACGAACGAAGATCGAATATCCCCTCTCTGTGGAACGTATTAGCAAGCGCGACAGAGAGGGAGATATTCGAACTTAGTTCGTTTTCAGTTCGCGGTAGCCCCTCCGAGTTGTATAACCTCTTAGGTATTTTGCACTTCGCTCCGGACAGTACAAGTCATCGATAGGAAGGAAATGCTTAACAAAACAGTACAGGTATCGAATCCAACTCAAATAATGTCACTAATACCGTAGGGAGGTGGTATCTACGATGTGAAACTCAGATAGTATAATTTTAAATGATAAATGCGATAAGATTACGTGACGAAATCCACACGAGGCATGATAATCTGGCAAGAACTAGGATCTAATATATACATATTCTATTTCATCATCGCCTTTCGCTTGCCCTTTTCCCATTTATTTGGGGTCGTGTCTTTTTCTTCCATACATCTCCGTCATTCGTCATCTCTTCATACATATTACATACATATTCTATTTACATTATATACATATTCTATTTAATAGAACAAAATGTATTTGGGTGTCAGTTCATATGGACTTCTTGCGTTATCCCAATACAGTTGCATCCCAAGATTTGGCGTAGCCACTAATTTTTCGGAAGCGACTGCCATCTGACCTTCCAACCCGAGGGGAAACCAGACCTTATTGGAATTGGGCTTGTCAAGTGAGTGGGCAACTTGACTGTTAGAAGTTCTCAAGCCGCCCGAAGGCCTCTAACTTGGCTTAATGACTGCTATCATAGACAGCAGCCGGGATCAATGGCTTAACGTGCCTACCAAAGCACGGGCGCGCTTAGTTAATTTTATAACCACTCAAAGCGGTCACCCATCCAAGAACTGACCTCGGCCCACATTGCTTAACCTCGCCTACCCCACGCGGTACGCGGGCGCCGCTGGACCACGAACAGTCCTTTGAATATAATAAAATATATAAATAATAAATATTTTTGGACAATCTTACACAAATCAACCTAGTCCCAAACTAAGCAAAGCTTGTACTATTATGCATGGGTACCAAGTGACGATACACATACTTATAAAGATAAATAGATACTTAAATACATAGAAAACATCCATGACTCAGGAAACAAATATTCGTATTCATCACACAAATTCCAGCCCTGACCGGGATTCGAACCCGAGACCTTCAACTTCGAAGGCAGGGTCACTACCAACTAGGCTAAAGCGGTCGTCAAAAATATGGACGAACTATTAGAATATATTTTTTATTTTATTTTCAAAACGATGAAGTTAATATTATCGTAATAGTCCAATATGTTAGATCACATTCGTGAAAGACATAACTGTTTCAAACGGGAAATAAAACTTAAGCAAGGGTTTGAGACAATAGCTTTTTTCCACTTCACCATTCTCGCTAGTTTGACGTCACGGTATAGGGCGGGAAGTTCCTCCGTCGGTCGGAAATCATTGACCCATTTTTTCGATGGAGTGCTCAAAGAAGCGCTTTGAGAACCACCTCGCCAGCGCTTCATTCTCGGCAACATGACTGGAGTCATAAACATTTTTAAGGGTGAGAATATTGACTGACTCGGCTGTACACTAAAGTGCGTATAGCAGCGCCATTTCATTTCTTGTCAAATGTAAAACCGTAAAAATATTGTCAAACTCAGCTTTACACGACAGTAGGTACCTAGGAGATAGTTTTACTACGTAAATCGTGTAGAAAACGAATTTTCCCGGATACAATGTCGTAGCTAGCTGGTTATTAACTTCCCGACTGCTGTCTATGATAGCAGTCGTTAAGCCAAGTTAGAGGCCTTCGGGCGGCTTGATAACTTCTAACAGTCAAGTTGCCCACTCACTTGACAAGCCTAAATAACCTAATTCCAATAAGATCCGGTTTCCCCTCGGGTTGGAAGGTCATATGCAAGTAGAATCCGCAAAAACTAGTGCCTACACCAAATCTTGGGATTAGGTAGCAGACCTCAGGCATCCTTCAGGATGCAACTGAGAGGACGCCGATTTTGCGGAAGTATTATTTTTTATTTACGTCAGAGCACGGTGCTTAGAAAATAAATGTTTTTCTTTCTTTCTTTCTTTCTAGAATTTTAACAAAAAATCGTGAGACCGTGACTAAGATTATTATTGTTATTTGACATTAAGCCCGCCATTTGTACAATTTGTGTATTTTGTGCAATAAAGTTTAAATAAATCACTACATAGTATAAAACAAAGTCGCTTTCTCTGTCCCTATATCCCTATATCCCTATGTGTACTATGTACATTATAGGGCCACGTATTTTCAATAGGATACCTACGGAAATAAAAGATGCTACCTCAGATCTTGGTTTCGCACATAAGCTCAAGTGTTTCTTGGTCCAAAAGGCCTTTTACTCGGTTACGGAATTTTTACAGGGATAGACATACATGTTCATTGCCTCACCGTATTGGAACAATTTACTACACCTTAATTAAGAATGTGTTAAAATTGAAATTTATTAATCTCAGCGTGAATTTATATAGCTATATTATTATTTTTGACATGTATATTATGTACGACGATGTGTGATCAATGCAAATAAATGATATGATATGATATGCTTAAATCTTTAAAACTACGCAACGGATTTTGATGTGGTTTTTTTTA
The DNA here is from genome assembly GCA_963556455.1 of Epiblema foenella. NCBI lineage: Eukaryota > Metazoa > Arthropoda > Insecta > Lepidoptera > Tortricidae > Epiblema > Epiblema foenella. The sequence continues at coordinate 24,016,244 of OY747105.1, forward strand.
ATAGATAGAGTGACTCAAGGGGAAGGTTTATATGTATAAAACATGCATCAGCATTGCACCCGTGCGAAGCCGGGCGGGTCGCTAGTAAATAAATAAATTATTCAGCAAACAAAATACCTATTTAAAATTGCCTTGGTTTACGCGATTGCAACACATTAAATAAAAACATTAATATGCATTTTTTTTTTAGGTGTTGTGGCTATTCCCGGGCTTTTCAGCCCTCGTATCACTGCGACCATTTCTGATCTATTTTGATCGCCACATACTACAATTCTCGGTCAAGTCCTGCAAACTCAAAGGATCGCAGGATTTTTCTGTACTCGAGACACTTAATCTCATCCGGGCGCATGATGTGCTTGCCCAGCAATGAGCTACGACTGCGCATTAGGCTAGGGCATTCGGTTAGGATGTGATTAATATGCATAATATACGCGATTAAATAGGTTGAAAACGTTTTGTTACGTTAAACCTCGTGGTGTAGCGTTTGTTTGATCCTCGGAAGGATGCGCGGGCGCGGGTACTAGTTATTGAAGGCCGGGTCAATCCGCGCCCGCGCCGCGACGGGCGCTAGCGCAGAGGGGCTACCGCGAACCACAAACGAAGTTTTCCCTCTCTGTCTCACTTATATGCAAACTTGCAAGTGCGACAGAGAGGGAAAACTTCGTTTGCTGTTCGCGGTAGCGCCACAGGTCGGGAAACAGCGGCACTCGAGTTGTCTCCTTTAATTAGTCGGACACTCAGAGACAGGTCAAGAGCGTGTCAGACTGTTGAGGACATATTGAGAATTAAAAATGGGATTTTCGTTCAGTAAGTTTTGACGACCGGTTTAGCCTAGTGGGTAGTGCACCTGCCTGTGAAGCTGACGGTCCTGGGTTCGAATCCCGGTCAGGGCAAATATTTGTGTGATGAGCATGAATATTTGTTTCTGAGTCTTGGATGTTTTCTATATATTTAAGTATTTATATCTATTAAATATATCGTCGTCTAGTACCCATAACACAAGCCTTCTTGAGCTTACTGTGGGGCTAGTTCGATTTGTGTAAGATTGTCCTCTAATATTTATTTATTTTATTTAAGTTTGTATATAAAAACAAAAAGAAGCATGAAAGATAATAATAAAATAATAAATATTAGAGGACAATCTTACACAAATGCTGCTATTTCTGCAACACTTTCAAAAAGCTGGCAGAATATAACAATACCTACATATTTTTTACTACTAAATTAAGTTTTTAATTCATGTAGACAAAAGTAAAACTTATAATACAAAAGGCGGACTTAATACAATAAGCATTCTCGTCCAGTCAACTTTAGGCTTTCGAAAAAATTGTATTTGGGTAGAGACAGAAACTGCATATCTAAACAAAAATCACTGATTAGCGACAATTTTGTATTCTAATTTATTTTTGAATTTTAATTTATGTTGAATTATGTTTTTGTATTTTTTATTATTTTCAATTTTATTAATACATTTTGAATTTTATTGTTATGCATGCTGCATGCTAATTTGTAGCTATTTGCGTGCCATGTGGTGAAACATAGTGACTCTATATCTAAGAATAAGACCTACATACTTGTAATACATACCTATGTTTGACAAATAAATAATTTGAGTTTGAGTTCAAGGGATATGTCTTGAAGTTGCAAGTGTCCAAAGGAAATATAGTCAGCTTGGCAGCCACAGCCAGCCAGTTACACACGAAAAGGAATTTAGATCAGTGATTCATACACATATTACAGATAAGATTATCAATTAATACTTCATGTTAATAATTAGCAACTCATCATGTACTTCACATACCATGCCAAACCATATGTAGGTATATTAATAAAAGAAGAAATCGAGATATTTGTGTACTGTCAACAAATACGGCACTGATGGGCAAAAATATTTATTATCTAGGGTGCAAGATATATAATAAGCTTCCGTCAAATTTGAAACTGTTGCCTATGCCGTGTTTTAAACGGAAATTGCTGACATTACTTATTAATAAATGCTATTATACTATTTCGGATTATTTAAATGATAATTTTATGTAAAATTTAACTTTTGACTATTATAAAATATGACTTCATTGCTTTAATAATTATTATACGACCTGCACAATGTTTTTAATTTTAATTTTTAATTTAGATTGATTATTATTTTTCGAATTGTTTTTTATGTATTTTTATCCAATGTTTTGTACGCCTATTGGCAAGAAATAGAAGATCACTAAATGTATTTTTAACAACTCTGTATTCATCAGCCTACCTATGTCTATAATAAACATTTTTCTGATTCTGATTCTGAATAATTATGCGAAAAAATTCAGATGTTTGTAAGAAGACCTCCAGGGCTAATATAGTAGAACACTTTCAAAAATATGATAAATTTTGAGAACAAGAGCCACAAATAATGTTTCTTGTCTTAAAAGTACATTTACATATGACAAACACAAAGTATTTTATTCTACATATTCAATAATGTACATTTATGGCAGATGGGAGGACAAACTGATAGTATATATATATTCAAATTGAACCTTAAGGCCGCTTATATACATTCATTGTTATTGCCAGATAATGGAACATTTTTTTGCCAGACTTGCAGTGTTGTGCATATTAATTGACTCCGCTGTGAAACAAAAGTTACCCAAATAAACTGTATGTCACAACGGAATCAATTAAAATATAGATGTACTAGTGACCCGCCCCGGCTTTGCACAGGTGCACTATTTAATGGATGTTATTATACATATAAACCTTCCTCTTCAATCACTCTATTAAAAAAAACCGCATCAAAATCCGTTGCGTAGTTTTAAAGATTTAAGCATACATAGGTATATAGGGACAGAGAAAGTGACTTTGTTTTATACTATGTAGTGATAAAATGCCTTAACTAAGTGCTTTTTACACCTTTTTAGTTGGTCCTCACCCAGCTACCCACCTATAAAAAAATTGGTATGGTTTTAAAAAGACCATGTATTTAGGCACCTGCTATATTAACTGACAGAGTGAGGCACTCAAGATAGCAAAGCATGTGAGACTTTTTTGCAGGTTTCAGTATGTCTGTCTTGAAATAATGCTGTCTCAACACATTAATCAAATGTGAGCCTTATTTATAGCACCACAAAACTACATATGATCTTTTGCAGAATTGCATGGACTTCGCTACTTAAATTTCTCTATATAGTAACAGAGGCCCCTCAGATTTTGTACAGAAATACAATTTTGTACAGAACTACAGAAAAACAGTCTTCTCTGCAACTAATTCTTCCCAGATTGTTGAAACTTGCAAATAGTTGTATTCTGTATCAAAACATATTCATTTTCATAATATTCATTGTTTGTTATTGGCTGACGATATCCTGTGTAACAACTACTGTGTATAACATTGTGGGTCAAATGTTGATGAAATATTGGACAGCTATGTTTATTTCATCACCTTTACCATGCTGTTTTCAAGCTCATTAATTGTTGCTTGCCCTATTATTTATGTGTTAAACACATTTTTTAAAAAGATCTTAATGATTTTCTCAAACAAAACTATGAAGTGCCTTCATATTACATCAAGGTGATAAATATTCTGAGAGAAATGGGCATTTCAGCAGCTTGCTTTTGCGCTATCATAGTTGAAGCAACTGACCAGCCAATTGCTCAATAACTTGAACAGACATGATGATGTCATCGTCGGCCAACACGGCCTGCGGCGCCCAGCGCGAGCTCTCCACCCAAACCTAGCATTATGCCCTTCAGCAGACACTCCTATAAAATAAGGGTTTAATATACTAGTCCGAAACACCAGCAGAAACTTTTAAAAACTAAATGAGAATCAAGCAACATGTAACGGTGCTCTGTAGCCTCGAGCCGTGGGCGAGACGACCTCCAGCAGCCTTCGGAGCATCTCAACTCACCTGTCGCTATCGAGTACCATCCAACCAGAGGACAGGAAACTCCGACGCGACGTCTTGCCGTAATAAACACTCCCACACAACACTTCAGTTCACAAGCTATCTATCTACCGAACTCTGGCACGATCACGCTACAATACGAAGAACAACGTTATGAAAAAACGTGATGAAATCCGCACAAAAATCTTTGTTGAATGTGTCAGTAAATAATGAATTCATTAATAATACTTAAATGAAGTAACAAACTTTCTCTTGCTTTTTTGGCTGTCTAACTAAAATTACCACAGATTCAATCACATGATAACAAAACGTTATGTTGATATGTTCGAGTACATGAATAATTAATTTTTATAATTGTAAACGCTGTAACAGAGTGTAGTTCTCGAAAATGGTACAAAAAATATTTGAAATTAAGTATTTTCCAACATTAACTTTAACTTTTAAAATTTCAAACTGATCAAAGTCAGTACAGTTTCATATAACTGTGCGAAACAGCTTTTAAAACAATATCTTGAACTGCGTGAACATGGGAACGTCACGTAGACAGGGACAGAAAAGTGACACATTTCAGCTGGAAAACTTGGCACCGTGTTAGCGAGCGAACGAAACGGATGTCGCAACACTAGAAACCGTGAAATCGAAATAGTGAAACGAAATGAAGAGTTCGGTTCGGTGATGCTGCTGCCGGGCGCGCGCTGGCTCCGCTGGCGCTGCGGCGCGGACGCGCGCGCGGCGCTGGCGGTGGCCGCGCTGTGCGGCGCGTGGTTCACCTGCTCGGCGCTGGGGAACATCGTCGGGAAGCTGCTGTTGACTGAGTTCCCTCGGCCGCTGACGGTCGCCATGGCGCAACTGGCGTGCACGGCAGCGTGCTCGGCGCCGGTGGTGCTGCGCGAGCGCGCGCCGCCCGCGCGCCCGCTTTTGCGCGCGCTGCTTCCGCTAGCGCTTGCCAAGTTCCTCACGACGCTTTGCTCGCAGGTCTCCATATGGAAGGTGCCTGTATCATACGCGCACACAGGTGGGTGCCAGTATCTACCCTTTTTCTTTTCATCGCTTGGCTTTACGGCAGTATTATCACAATAGACCACGTAATTGGAATGTAATAAGACTTTTCAAGTCTATCAAAGCTGCCTAATAGTGTAGAGTGTTAACTGGGCTGATGACTATTATCATATATGGGAGCATCAATGGATAACAAGCAATGCAACACTTTACCTTGAGTAAAAAGTTTTGCAAGTCAAATTGAAATTAAACATTTCAAAGGTATGGTTGTGCTAAATTGATTAATACTTAACTCTCAAACTAGGCTCTTGATTATTGTTGACCAGTGATCTACTCATGAAAAAATTCACTCATTGCCTTCTAGTGTTTACCCCATTTTATAACAATAAAATAAAATAGCCTTTATTTGCCTGTTTCCCAGAATTTCATAAAAATGTAACTGAAGTCTATTTACAATTTGAAATGTAGTAAGAAAAGAAAATCAGTTCAACATTTAAGCTTCCAGTTTCATGGGGACCTTCCGTTTCTGGATGAGGGCCTCCGTCATATATATTGCCAGGAGTGTTTGTTTTGGGCCTTTCACATCCATAGATTTGTACATCCATAGACATGTAATAAAATTCAAAATATTGCAAGAGAATGTTATTGAAGCATTTATTTATTTGAAAGAATTTGACATTACATTCCAAATTTAAATAATTTTGTGGTTGAACCGGGAATCGAACCCTTTACACGTGATCAATTGATTAATTTTGTATTAAAAATGTTACAATTCATGGTCTTCCTTTTATTTCTGATACTATGTTATTTAGCAAAAAATAATCCATATGATGAAGCCTTGCGATTGGTATGATAAAGCTCCTGTAGCTTTATCATACCAATCGCAAGGCTTCATTATTTTTCTTGTGTAACGGGTTCGATTCCTGGTTCATGGTTTAATTATTATTTAAATATCTGTGAATGCAGTTTAAATTGTTTTTAAAATTAAAATAATGTCTTCTTTCAGTAAAATGTTCCATCTACAATATTCAAGGTACTTTCCCTCCATGTGGCATAGCCGTGGGACACTCTGTATAGTCAAAGGCATAAATATGTGTATGTTCCCAAAGCTACATAATATCTATATACATTCTACGCCATTGTCTTTAAAGTTTTGTTCGCATATTTTGTCACTGTATCGCGTATTATATATTTTCGATGTGGACTGTACTAACCGCACATGTACCAGGAGCACAGAGACAGTAAGGCAATAAGTATGTGGTGTTGCAGTGAAGGCGACGACGCCGCTGTGGACGGCGGGGCTGGCGCGCCTGCTGTTCGGCGAGCGGCAGCCGCGCGGCGTGGCGGCCGCGCTCGTGCTGGTGGCGGGCGGCGTGGCGCTGGCCTCCGCCACGGAGATGCACTTCGACGCGGCCGGGCTGTTCGCGGCGCTGGCGGCCGCGGCGCTGCTGTCGCTGCAGCACCTGTACTCCAAGCGGCTGCTGGCGCGCGCGGGCTGGGCGCCGCTGCGCGTGCTGGCGGCGCTGAGCGCGCTGGCGGCCGCCATGTTCCTGCCGGTGTGGGCCTGGAGCGACGGCGCGGCGCTGCTGGCGCGGCCCCCGAGCGCGCGCTCGGCGGGGCTGCTGCTCCTGGACGGGGTGCTCGCCTGGCTGCAGGCGGCGGCCGCGTTTAGCGTGTTGGCGCGCGTCACCCCCCTGTCCTACGCCGTGTTGTCGTGCGGTAAACGCGTGCTAGTCGTCGCCGCGTCGCTGCTCCTGCTGCGGAACCCGGCGCCGCCGCTGAACATCGCCGGGATGGCGCTGGCGGCGATAGCGGTGCTCCAGTATAACCGGGCGAAGCTAAACGCTAGGACGGAAGGTCGCCCGCTTCTGCCCGTATGATAGGATGAGCCGCTAGCAACAAATTGTTTTAGTTTAATTTGAATGTCTTCACTCTGACGCGCCGCTAGCTAGACGGCCCTTTTTCCTTAATTATAGGAAAACAAAAGTGGACCAGAGTTATGTGCCGCCGAGTGAGTTGCCGAACTTTACGATGCCGGCAAACATCCTGCTTTCGTGAGCTTAAATATATACTTAATTAGAATTACGAACAATAGGATTTTTGAATGTGCTCAACAAATTCATAGATTGAAATATTTAAATTAAAAGATTAAGATTTATTAGCGGGATGTCCTCAGCAGTTCCCATTAAGTGAGTGGTAACAAGATAACTGCTGAGAATATTCGCGCTCGGCTCCAAGTCCTAGACAGTTCTTAAGTTTAACTAACGTGTGCAGTTATGATTAACAAGATATGTCGTTCTCAGGCAAAAAGTACCTACAACTTAGTCGGTCGATGAGGGCATAAGCACACCGCGTTTTGTAAACACGCCGGCAACGCGTGGCCCTGCTTGCTACTATAAATATGGTGGTAGAGTGGAAGAGCGCGCGTTGACGGGTCATTGTCAGATTTAGGTTCGCGTCTTTTCGGTGGACATATCAAAAGTTAAGGGCCACAAAGCTTAACCTTGAATTGGTCTAGTAACCCGCATAAACGATGTTTCCATAACTATAAATCCATGTAATAAAAACATAACTTACATGTACATAAGCCGTTAAATATTGACCACCGGGTGGACAACTTTTGTTTTTACAACTGACAATGACCCTGACGGCAAGTTTAAAAACGCGGTGTGCATATCCTCTGACGCGTTACTGGTTTGTTTTTCGGAACACTTGTACGTTTTAACGTGGTTTTTAACTAATCGCGGTTATTGTGTGCAATCGGTATGACCGCTGCGTAATAAGAGTTTATCTCCCTGTTTACTGTTAAAATTCCATGCGCCATCATGAATTGTGAAAGTTGTAAATGCCGGTGCAGCGGTACTTTTCGCCTGAACTCATTGCAAATATTAGCTAGAAGCATTTAAAATATACATGTATCATTATCGATTTAATTTATCGTAGACAAAATAATTACTCTTCCGAATTTTTATAATCAGAACACCCAGTGTTGTGTATAATTATTACGATTTTAGTATTGATGTTAATTTGTTATGCTTGAGATTAATGTCATATTATATTATTTTATTAGTACATTACTTACCAAGGGCGGTAAAACAAAGAATCTGAGACATTCTTTGTTTTACCGCCCTTGGTAAGTAATCGCAGGTATTTGACGCCCGAGCCGAAGGCAAGGGCGATAATTATGCGATCTGAGGCTTTCTTAATTACCGCCCGAGGTAAGTTCAAAATTGCATGTCACCCCCTGGCCAGGAAGTGGGATTTTCCGCGCGCGGAGCGTGCGGTAATTGCCACTTTATGGCCAGGTGTGACATAAAATCATTTAACTAATGTTCCCACCCGTAGTATTAAATTGCAGTATTCTGTATTATATCCCACATCAGCATCACATATAATTATAAGTTTGTTCGGTCGCTTTTAATAGGTAGTATATTCATAATCGCCTTTATAAACGTTGTATATCGCAGAACATGACAATAACGGGGATTTAGTTAGAGACAGTGAGATGTACCTCTCTTTCTAAATATAGTTGTCTTTGTCGGTTGTGATACTACAAAAAAAAGGCATTCTAATAACCGAAACAAAGTGCTTTACAATAATAAAAGTGGCTTAACTCTGTAAGTTTTAAGCGATCATTGAAGCAACGCTTCTTACACTAACCAGTTTATAAAACTCAATGTTACAAGTGCCACAAGATGGCGCTGAATAAGCAAGGTCTTAGGTAGTGACTTAGTATCATACAAATTTGTATGTTGTACATAGGCAATGGGCATGGAAGTTGGCAGTTTTTATGGTTTTCTAGTCTGCACTGACATCCCGGCCAGAGAGAGACGGATGGTAATGTTATTGACAATCAGGTGGACCGTAAGCTAGTTTGCCACCGGCGTTGTATATAAAAAAACTGGGAACTAGACACTCGCTCCTCGCTTCGTCTCGTTTCTATCTCTAATCGTTTCTCGCTCATCGTCGGCGGTGGGACAAGTGCCTAAAAACATCAACGCAATCTTGTACAATTATTTGCGTTGACTTTGATACAACTATATTATTTGAGATGAACTAACAAATAAATCCATTCAAATAGCGAACTTAGCTCAAAGGAAGACGGTTTCATTTGTATTGTCTTCATATTTCAAATCAAACTGAAAACATTTACTTTGTACTTATAAGGAGACCCAACGTGGCACGTGTCGTGTTTGTGTCCGTAGTACCCTAATGCTGGATTTAAATGGATTTTTCTTGGTAATTACTTACTGGGAGATAATTCGCCGTTTTGTACTGTATACCTGCATAGTGGTAGAATTTATTATGTTGAATAAAATATATATTTTGGTTAATCCACTTGTTTCATTGTCAACAGAAGGCCCTTGCCCTTGGCTCATAGCTATGATCATTTGACGACCGGTTTAGCCTAGTGGGTGGTGAGTGCCTGTGAAGCTGACGGTCCTGGTTTCGAATCCCGGTCAGGGGAAATATTTGTGTGATGAGCATGAATATTTGTTTCTGAGTCTTGGGTGTTTTCTATGTATTTAAGTACTTATATCTATTAAATATATCGTCGTCTAGTACCCATAACACAAGCCTTCTTGAGCTTACTGTGAGGCTAGTTCGATTTGTGTAAGATTGTCCTCTAATATTTATTTATATTACTATTATTAATGTTATTGTTGTAAATATTAGTAGGCTTCATATGTATTAACTCTGCACCACCTGCTATAAATCGTTCTGTTTAGATTTCCGCTACCCTAAGGTTGTCTGGAAGAAATCGCTCTTTAGCGATAAGACCGCCTGTTGTTTGCCTCTTCTCATTGTGTTTTTTGTACTTTACTGTATCCTTTGATTGAGGTGTGCAATAAAGAGTATTTGTATTGTTGTATTGTATTGTAATATTTATATGTAGCTTCTTCTAGAGCAAGAGATTTGAGCTGATCCAGATTTAGTGTATATTTACTACGTCTCGCTCACACCTCGCTACAACTTGAGAAATGTGACAATAACTGACCAGCTATTCTGACGTCAGGATGGCTAAAGCACTTCTGTCTCTACCAAATGAGGTATTTACGTATATCTTCCGCATCTTTTCGTCAAGTTTTAGTACCTAATTTATACCACCAACTCAGGGGTCCAAATTATCATGATAATTATCGGTTAGTTACCCCCATCTCAGGGGTCATGTTATCATGATAATTATCGGATAGTTATCCCTGAGGGCCTACGCGAACCGTAAACGGGTTTTCCCTCTGTTGCACTTGCAAGTCTGTACGTAAGTGCGACAGAAAGGGAAAAACTTCGTTTGCTTCCGGCTGATTTTACACTAAACCCAAAATACTTTTATTAATAGACCCTAATTTCAAAATCACCTTCTCTTAAAAACCTCTTTTTTCGAAGGACACTACTCTCGATACAACCCAAATTCAAATGGACTGCGTCCCATTACGAATGAGTCTCAAAATACTTTATTCCCAAAATACCCTAAAGTAGCTACACCTAACAGTGGCGAAATAACCTAATGTCATAATCGCTTATTCACAAAACCCTCTAGTCCCAAAATACCCTAAAATTTCATTTTCGTGAATTTATTTCGATATTTATTTCTATGAACTAATTTTAATGACTAGAGTATTTTGGGTGTAGTGTAAAATCAGCCGGAAGCAGATCCGTAACACCTTATGTCGGTTTGTTAAGTCAAAAAATGTACTGAGTTACTGATCGGATATCTCGGGTGAAATGGGTCACTTTCAACCCTTAGTTAACTTAAACCTTCCTCAGTTAACAATATATTATTACCACCTCGATTATTATTATTATACTGTATTCTGACAAATAAATGAAATTGATTGATTTATTAACCCACTGGCTGGGATAAGTGAAATAAGTTCTATAAAGGTAATAATACTAATAATATTGCTATTGCCCATATACAGTAATCTCAAAAAACTAAAATCATTTATTTACCGAAATTTAAAATGGCCAAATAAGAAATTACACTGACACCCACACTAGGCAGAGCCTGTGATATCTGAAATAGTTTGTAACAAATAAAACCACAGAATTAATAAATATAATTTATTTACAGCTCACGCTGTCACCCGTTATCAAAAACGCTCTTCACACTCGCGAGCGAGCGCGAACATTCGCGCAACGTTCGCGCTCGTTCGCGTTACACCACGGGCACTCGTTACACACAACTTATCGCTACTGGCTTCGCCGCGACGTCGCCTGTCGCTTCTTAAGAAGCCTCAAATTACGAGCCGAAGGCGACGGCAATAATCTGTTTCCTCAACATCTAATTTGCCTGGCTGGGAATAGGATCTTAACGTAAATTGTGAAAAATCTGGTTCCCTCTTGGGTTCATTACACATTCCTAATTAGATAATGGTAAAAAAATTTAGAATGAAGGAAAAATTGAAAAATTTAGGCAACGAGCAGGATTCGAACCTGCGACCTCCCGGCACTCGCGGCCAGTCCCTCTAGCCAACTGAGCTATAGGTGCAATCACTACCCAGTTCTAAATTCATCAACCGTTCCTTCGTATTAAAGCAGTACCGCTGCTAACGTAAACTATATTTTTATACAAACGCCTTAACCCCAACACCCCTCCCTCCCTACGCCTCCCTTAAGGCGTTAAGAAAACCCAGCAATATGCTGAAAGACAACGATGTTTGTAGGAAACTGTAATAATCCCATTGTACGGTACATCTAGAACTAGAGAGCAAGGCGGAACCATGTAGACTGCAATAGGTACTTATTTACTAATAAATGCGCAGAAATTAGGCCCACCACTCAGGCACGTATCCCGAGGGGGATAGTTGGGATTTATCCCCCCCCCCCTCCCTGCAAAAAGGTTTTTAGCCGTCTGTTTTTTAAAAATAATAATAATCTTTATTGCAACTTCAACATTACAGTGTTAAGTTCAAGCCCTGGCTCTCAAAAATAGGTTTCCCTGTGTCTCAAGAGCCAGTTCCTACCCAAATACAGACAGACAAAACTTTATTTATTCGCTTGCGTGTTCTTTCAATAAGTAGGTACACAGTTCACATGAATGTTTCAATGTTTGTCCCCCCCAACCATAAGTCGGGATACGTGCCTGCCACCAGTATATTACTGAAGTCACGTTTATACATAAGACACAGGGCCGGCGCGGCGAATGGCTTTAAAGCGCGTACACACAGTCAACGAACGGGAAGCATTTATGAGGCAGCTACAGGATAGAGTGAGAGGCCCACTCGTAAGTCCATTTGCCCGGTGTGTACACCGCTTTATGTTCATATACCATAATCTATCGTTTGAAACATAGCTTCTGTCCGTACGCGTAGAACATTTTGTTTTACATTTAGGGAAAATAACTGTTTTGTAAAAGAAAAATGAAAGTCACATGTATAAGAATAAATTATGGTATATGGAATGTAATATGAAGATTCACAAGCTATTATTACATTTTATTTCATTGAAATAAGGATAATTTGAAATCAAATGTATACTTGAAATTAATTTTTCATTATAACTGTTATTATTAATATACAAGTGTGACAAACAATTTTTAAGAATCATAAATTGAATAGATTTTGCCATTTTGATACGATCAGTCTACCATAATAAACGCTGGATCAACTCTTACGACAAATTACTATTTAGTATAGATTTTACTCAGTCGTTATATAATTTCAAGTAATCACTGCCCCAGGCTCGACTGAGACGGAGTGGCCATCCAATGGAAGAAGTCAATACGAGAAATCTCATATTATCGGGGATAGAATTAGTAGATTGTGTCTCAAGGGAGCAAAATGATATATTTACGACGAAGGGCGAATTGAATTAGCGTAGCGAGGTGGTCCAAGATGGAAATACTTTTTCATCTCACTAGCTCGGAAAGCCCTTTTTTATTCTTTAAAGACATATAGCTAAACTGCATTTTATCCACAAGAGTGCAAAGTATATTTGAAATACGAACGTGCTATTTGTAACTTTTTTAAATATAATAACATGTAAAGGCCAGTCCAGACAGTCCAGCAACAATAATTTTATATTGTGTTAAAAAAAAACTATTACCTACGCCAAATCACGGGATTAGGTACAGTGGACCCCGGGCATCCAACTATATTTAGGATGCAACTGTACTGGAATAACGCTAAAACGAGGAGAAAAAAAATTTCGTCGCTCTAGTGAGGTGAAAAGATTTGTGTTATGTATAACCCATGTATGGCTTCAAAGTTATTTTACACCTTGTCTGTTGCAATACTCGCTACGCTTAGGATTCTATTTTTGAACCACTTGCTTCGCTCATGATTCTGTTTTCGAACCACTCTCTTCGCTCGCGGTTCAACCATAGAATGCATTCGCTCGTGTTTCAATTCCACACTCGCGGTTAAATTACAACCTTGCACCCTTGTATAACAAATAACTATTGCTACCGTGTGACACATATACAGCTTTACACCAGGGATCGGATACCGGTATTTTCTCCATAGGAAAATACCGGTATTATCACGGTCGCCGGTTCATTATTAATGGAACAATCTAATAATACGACGTTGTAACCTAAACACATGATTCAGCCCTACGTAAAGAGCAAAGAATAATCCAAAATATTGGGCTAATTCAGGGTTTTTTAAAAATACCGGTATCGGTCCCTGGTTACACATTGCCTACACCCGCTGAAAATGTCTTACAATAATTATTTGTTTAGCTGATCAAATGATATTTCTCGTACTTTCTTGTCTGTTGTAAACGTTTAACGTAAGTACATGGCGTGTCCCACACCTACAGCTCGTCGTGGTCCTCGGCCGGCACGTCCTCCTCGGCGGGCGCGTCCGCCGCGTCCTCGGCGGGCGCGTCGAGCAGGTCGTCGTCGGCGGGCGCGGCGCCGGCCGGCACCCCGAGCGACTGCGCGAGCATCTGCTCCACCGTCTCCGCGAACTCCACCGCCTGCCCCTCCTGCAGCATGAAGCCCGACCTGGGGGATATACGGGTTATTGTCACTTGTACTGTATAATAATTTACCAATTGACATAAGACGGCTTGCCCTAAAACCATTCACATCTGCATTACACAAATGGCTAGTAGACAAATGTTTTTACTCGATACAAGACTTTTTTACGTATAATAATAGAACAAATTAATATAATAATAAATTGTAATGAGAAAAGTAATACGTGGTAATACTATTAGTCATAAGTTCGTAAATTTTGCATGTCCAAATGTTGGCGAGATGTGCTGATCCTTAACAAAGTTGTTCCACCTTATTGTAAATTTCATTTTTTCATTTTCATTTCATTTGTAGAAACTATGGGACATGCAGTACGCGCGCACTCACCGGCGGCCGGACACGACCGAGCGCGCGCCGGCGCTGCGTCGATATTTACGTCGGTGTTGGAGCGAGACGCAGGATATCGCGCGCTGCTTACGCGCGACTCTTTTTCTTGTAGGGTGAATCGAAATCTCACCATTCCCAACTACCCGTTGTATCTGTTTTTGTATTTGTCCTAAATAGTATATAAGACGTAGGATATTTAAATAAATGTTATAAAATTACCGATCGCCGCTCGTTTCTCTTCAAACAAAACCGCCTAGGTCCCCATAAAACAAAAGTTGTCCACCCGGTGGTCAATAGTTTTTTTTTTTTTTATTATGGTCTACAAACTAGATGTTACAAGTTTTGAACACTCATGGTCTATTACATTACAGTGGCTAGTTACACTCATGTACATCCTAAAATAGTAGACACATCATGCATACAATAGAATATAGTTATCGGCGGTTAATAGTTAACGGCTTATCTACATGTAACTTATGTTTTATTACATGAATTTATAGTTACGGAAACACCGTTTGTGCGGGTTACTAGACTAATTCAAAATTAAGCTTTGTGACCCTTAACTTTTGATATGTCCATCAAAAAGACGCGAACCTAAATCTGACAGTGACCCATACGCGAGTTACAGTAGTACCCAACTGATATGGCTTACCGATGTACCTGCGCAGAAGATGAATGTTTCATCATCATCATCATCATTTCAGCCGAAAGACGCCCACTGCTGAACATAGGCCTCCCCCAAGGCTCGCCATTTAGACCGGTCCTGTGCCGTTCGTTTCCACCGGATTCCCGCGACCTTCACCAGGTCATCACTCCACCTCGTCGGAGGCCTACCGACAGCTCGTCTCCCGGTGCGTGGACGCCACTCAAGCAGTTTCTGGTCCTGCGAGCAATGTGCCCTGCCCACTGCCACTTAAATCTCGCATTTTTGAAGGCTATGTCGGTGACCCCAGTTCTGCTACGGATAGCTTCATTCCGAATTCTATCACGCAGAGAAACCCCGAGCATAGCTCTTTCCATTGCTCTTTGGGTGACCTTGAAATTTCTCATAAGATGAATGTTTAAAGCGCGGGAAATGCTATTGACCAGTCGGCACGCTCCACGCCCCGCGCTTCTTTTTCCTGTCCCGCTATTGGTCCGCAGCCGCCGCCATGTTAGCGCGCGCCGCGTGGCATGTTAGTCAGCCGCCATACTTCTGATCGAGTGCACGCGCATTATGAACCTTATAGTAGTGATCTAAGGTTAATTGTAAGTTTTAAGCATTCTTTCGTTAATCTTCGGAGCGATACTTTCTTTTCTGCGCGAACGAAGATTCATGACGCGCCTTATCAGTTGGGTACTACTGTAACGAACTTCAGAAGTATAATCGGGACGTTATACGCAATGTAATAACCCCCTTATTCATAAAACTCAAACCTCTACTAACTAACATGTGTTTTGTCCCTTTCTCACTAACATAAATGTCAGTGACAGATAGCGACAAGCGATTTTTAGCGGGTTTAACTAAAATAGATTTGATGAAAGTTTATGAAGAAGGTGTTAGGTTATAAGAACTTGTCTTTAACTTAGAAATAACTGTCAGGAAAAATGAGCGTATATTTGCGCGTCACTGACGAAACGGGGCCGATTTTTGAGTGTTGAACACTCGACATCTATCAAATGACCATAGTTCTTTAACAGATTTCGAGTGAAAAGTCGAGCATTCAACACTTAAAAATTGAACCCCAGTTAATAAACGAGCGGGGGGAGAGGAGCGCGGCGGTGCGGTACAGAGACATAGCGGTGTACTAAGTGACGAAGCAGTTCCTGCACGAGCGGGGGCGAGGATCGTAATCTCACCTTAACGCTGCAGTCCGGTACAAGGACATGGCGGCCTGCTTGGTGGCGGGGTCATCGGGGGCGTCGTTGACCCGGCGCAGTAGTTCCTGCACGAGCGGGTGGCGAGGGTTGATCTCCATCATCTTCTTCTGGGACAGGTGGTGCTTGCGCTGGGCGTCGTCAGACTGGAAACAAACAATATGTTAGTATACTTAGGGTCGAACTTCGATTGTCAGATAAAATTATCTGTTAATTAAAAATTATCGCTGTCATTTAGTGTTAAGCTAGTGTGTAGCAAGCGTTAGGCACGAGCAGCGAGTACTCTCATAGTAATCCTACTCGTGTTCTCGCTCAAGCGAGTAGAATTACTATGAGAGTACTCGCGACTCGCGTGCTCTGTAACTTATTGTGCCTAGATCTTTTAATATTTGACATTATTGACATTTCTTTTTTTTTTCTTTTGTATACATTGTTTACTTTAATTTATTGTTCATAGATTAGACTTCACAATGTTAATGATAACATAATAATACGCTATATCACTAATATAATATTGTATTGACATGAGTAATGATATGAGTAATGACTTCGCTCATGGCTTCAGGATAAATGTTTTTATAGAATTAAGGAATTTTTTGTCATGACCACAAATTTAACATAACTAGAAATAATTTACTCTGTTTTTTTTTCTTATGTAGATATGTACATTACTATATAAATTAATTATCTTTAAAATTATAACCATAAATTTGCATGCCATTGTAATGGTGAATTGTGCAGTTCTATGTTTAATGAATGTATATTTTGTCATCTGTTATGTACCATAATTCTCGCAAATAAAATTTTGACTTTGGTAATATCACTATAGAGTAATTTCCTTAAGCACCATAAGTAATAAGTCTTTGTAACCTATAACTTTGCATGTTTGGTTTATCTGTAAATGTAAGTTGGTTAATAAATAAATAAATAAAGTGATAAGTTCCTTGAGCTCCTCAAGCTAGTGTAAAAAAATAATGTCAAACTTTGTTTTTAAAATCCGTCTTCTTCTTCTTCATGTTAATCGTTCTTTATTTATTATTATTATTTATTTATTTATTTTTATTATTATTATTTTATGTTCGTACAGTTACACACCGTGAAATCACTCGACGGTCCCATCGGAAGACCAGCGCTGGCGATTGCCCGCATTATGCTGAGATGGTACCGTTTCGAGATAACACAACTTTTTTTGTTTATTTTTATATTCTATTTTTGCTGTATTAATTGTTTTATTTATTTATTTATTTAGTTGTTAAGTCATGTACATTTCAATTAAGGTGTAATTATACAATTAAAGTCAGACCATGACGCCCTGAAAGGGCACACAACTATAACTTAAAAACTAGTTACTAAAACAATACACATTTTCTAAAAATAAATTATATCACGAAATTTTATAAACTATCATCATTTAAAAAATCCTGCGCAGAGTAATAGCATCTGTCGATTAACAGTTCTTCTAGTTTCTTTTTAAATAATGTTGTCTTTGTCTCGAATAAATATTTCTTATTTCTTTATCGAGTGAGGGTCACCTTCTGATGCGCATTGGAGAGCGCGAGGCGCTCCATGTTGCCGGTCCAGCCGAACACCGTGGCCACCAGCGCCGCCGGGGACTTGGCCAGCCGCTTGGACACGGCGGCGCGCGTGATGAACTGGTGCAGCTGCTGGTCCAGCCACTTGGTGAGCGGCTGGAACTGCTCCTTGTATGACTCCCAGCGCTCCTTCTGCGCATCACCTGCAAATAATAATATATTATTTATTTATTTATTTTATTTATTTATTGCAAACAAAACATATACAGCATTACAGTCGAAACCAAGGCACTGTATAATTTAGGTTATAAAAACACATAATTCACAATGGGAAAATTCAAATATCAATCAACTCTCATCCATCATCTCACAGTACCGCAGACATATTCGCCATCGACTTATATTAACCACTGAACCACTTTGACGACCGGTTTAGCCTAGTGGGTAGTGCACCTGCCTGTGAAGCTGACGGTCCTGGGGTCGAATCCCGGTCAGGGCAAATATTTGTGTGATGAGCATGAATATTTGTTTCTGAGCCTTGGATGTTTTCTATGTATTGAAGTATTTATATCTATTAAATATATCGTCGTCTAGTACCCATAACTCAAGCCTTCTTGAGCTTACTGTGGGGCTAGTTCGATTTGTGTAAGATTGTCCTCTAATATTTTTTTTTTTTTAGTTTATTTAGAAAACAAACAGCCATGTACAAAAAAATTCATACAAAAATGGACGCAGATTAGGCCTAAAGTTTCATATATTACTAAGTAACAATTATTGACTAAATAAGTTACAGGTGCCGTTATAATTACCTATAAAGTTGTGTACTCATGCAAAGTGGTTTAACTAAAGTAAAAGAGATTATTAAAAACAATGTTTTCCCTCACTTCATATTATCTAGAAAACAAACACTGCCGAACTTTATTCTTGAAAGAGGACAAACTATGAGCAAAAATGTCTATGTCATTAAGCATTTCGTTATACATATTACAAGTGCGCCTAAAGAAAGAATTTTGGGCATACCTTGTACCACAGGATGAGATAGAAAAAGTAGGTTTAGAACGTGTGTGGAAACGAGAAATTTTTAAGATTTTATTTTTTTATTCGATCAAGATTTGAATTTACAGTTATTTTCATCTTCTTTTCACGTCCCCCTTCAGCCTATGCTATGAGAGCCCCCATTTAAAAATAAATTTTAACTATTTGTATGGCTTCGGGTCAACAAGATGCTTATACTGTGAAAATTTGAAGACTGGAGCTCCAATCGTTTAGCTATAAGACCTGTTTGACAGACGAAAGACGGACGGACGGACAGACGCGTGGGCGACAGCAATAGGGTTCCATTTGGACCCTTCGAGTAGGACTAAAACCGGGAGCTATAATCGTATCGTAAGTGATTATACTATGTAGTCAGTCGGTCAGGGCAAATATTTGTGTGATGAGCATGAATATTTGTTTCTGAGTCTTGGATGTTTTCTATGTATTTAAGTATTTATATCTATTAAATATATCGTCGTCTAGTACCCATAACACAAGCCTTCTTGAGCTTACTGTGGGGCTAGTTCGATTTGTGTAAGATTGTCCTCTAATATTTATTATTTATTTATTTATTATGTAGTGATTATATTCTGTTTGAGTGGTTGTATGTCACCCATAAGGATTGGGCTGAAAATCAGCGCTGCAGCCGCCAGGCTGTAGCATCATGCTGAGCTTCATCCTTTTTGCTGGCACACGACTTAGGTATATATTTTTGTTTCTGTTTCTGTTTTTTTTTTAATTCTGAA
The DNA here is from genome assembly GCA_963556455.1 of Epiblema foenella. Lineage (NCBI taxonomy): Eukaryota > Metazoa > Arthropoda > Insecta > Lepidoptera > Tortricidae > Epiblema > Epiblema foenella. The sequence goes on from OY747105.1 coordinate 24,035,616, forward strand.
TTGTGTGCCAATGCAAATAAACATTTTTCTTTCTTCTTTCTTTCTTTATCGTAATCGCGGGCTAGGTATCGGGTAGCGGGTAATATAGATTAAAAAAGACATTTCTGGCCAAACTACACTAATGCTTACCAAAAAACAAAAACAAAAAAAAAAAATTTAATTGTTATAGGTAACAATGTAATGTTTATTGTTATTAACTCTTAAAAAAATATTGCAGTTAAATGTTTAGGCATTGTCATATTCAGTGTTTAAGTTTAGTTCGTAATAGCATAGTAAGTATCTAACATTAGTTAAATGAGCGCGATCTCGCCAACAAACTGTTATGGCAGTTTGGCGAGAAATTAAAAGATTGTAACCGTTATGTACTTTTCTTTGATAAATAAATAAAAAAAAAAAAAAGACGCGGGTCTCACTCTCGTTGAGGTCGAAGATCTCCTTGGCCACGTTCTGGAACTTGTGGCCGTCGTACTCGGGCAGCGCGCCGAGGCAGTACTCGTCCACCGCCTCCGTCAGGTACAGCACCTCGTGCCCCGAGCGCACCAGCCGCTCCGCGAACGGGGACTTCTCCACCTGCGCACCACACACACCATCACCACACCATCATCACACCACCGTCACACCACCAACCACAACACTCGCTTTTGTCTGCCTTAAACTCCTTCATCGCGATACAATTTTATCGCATTTTTTTTATCAAACGCTTGGGGGTCATTCTACTTTTTCATGACCAGTTTTCTATTACAAAAAAAATCTACAATATGTATTGATTTAGTGTACAAAAACAGGATTTCGAAATAGTACCTGAACCTAATAAAACGAATTTATAGCTAAAACTACTTAAATATTAACATATTGCTGTAAGAGGTGGGTAACACAGTGGTAAACACCATTTTTTTATACAAATGGTGAGACATCCAAGGACCACTGAGTTACTCGATTTATGGATATTAGCTGTGGTTCGTTAATTACCAAAACTATCGGAAGTGATACTGCAATTAAACCTCTTTCTAAATAACAATACAAAAATATGAAGTGAGGGCCAAGTATTCCAAAATCTGCACTTAAATAAAAAGTGTCTGAAAATTATGTACAGGAAAAAGTAGAATGGCCCTTGGGCAAAGGCACGAGTGGAGAAGGCTGGAGGAGGCCTTTGTCGATTGGCAAGTGGACATCCAGGACAAATAGCAATGAAACGTAACAAAAAATGGAAAAACCTGGATGGACAACAAGAGGCTATAATAAATAAAAAATATCAAACGCTTACGTAGTCGTTGCTCTTCCATACAAATTTTCACGTACTTACGGGATGATTTCCGGGATAAAAAGTAACTTATAACGTGCGTGAGAGTCCCAACAGCCTCTTGAAGTTATTGGTGGAGTTTCCGGCCAGCTCAATGTGGAAACATTGGGACTCCATACACATGGAGTATAGAGGGAGGAATGTTTATAATTTTTTGTGATTAAGTTTGAAAACTAACATAGTAATTAAGGCTTTTTTACTAACTTTTTTATGGACATTGTCTGAACTAAATAAATTGAATTGAATTGAATTATGTCCTCCCTCGGGACGCAAACTATCTCCATATCAAATTTTAAAAGTTAAAGGTTAACCTATACAGTAGTGTACCTCACAGATTCGATTAAAACTTTCAACCAACCTCGTTGGAGCGCAAACTCTTAGGGTGGGTTGCACCAAACCGTCTATAATCGTAAGCGGTGTTCGTTAAAATCTGATTGCATGGAAAGTTAGACAAGTTTCTATGGGATGACAGCTGCCGGCGCCATATTTGATGATAACCGGCCTGTGATCGTATGTTGGTGCACGCGACCCTTAGTGTAGTCTAGTGTTCAAACCGCCCACATGGTCGTGTCGGAGGTTTCCCTGGATTGTCCCCAGGCCACTCTCCAAACAAACGCGCACTCCTATCGGGTCATTGTCAGATTTAGGTTCGCGTCTTTTCGGTAGACATATCAAAAGTTAAGGGCCACAAAGCTTAATTTTGGATTGGTCTAGTAACCCGCAAAAACGATGTTTCCGTAACTATAAATCCATGTAATAAAAACATATCTTACATGTCCATAGGCCGTTAACTATTGACCACCGGGTGGACAACTTTTGTTTTTACAACTGACAATGACCCACCTGCGCTTTATTGGCAGGGACCGATACCGGTATTTTGAAAAAACCCTGAATTAGCCCAATATTTTGGATTATTTTTTGCTTTTTACGTAGGGCTGAATCATGTATTTAGGTAACAACGTCGTATTATTAGATTGTGCCATTAAAAACAAAATAATGAACCGGTGACCGTAATAATACCGGTATTTTTCTATGGAGAAAATACCGGTATCCGATCCCTGTTTATTGGGCCCGGCCTACGAAGGCAGTCAGGTTAAAGTGGCTTTTTGTGGAGTCCGGTCTGTTCATGCTTGCTAGGACATAGTAACTACGTTAATACTAGTGTCTTTTTATAGGGGATTGACGAGAGACATCATCCTGTTGTGGATTAGTTTTTATTATCAGTGACTTAGAGACCATATACATCTCTAACAATATTAAATTAATTTTAATTTTGACGCTCAGAGACCATGTACATCTCTGGGATAATATATTAATTTCACTCCTTGTTTAATCTTGAGACCTTATACATCTCTATTCTCTAACTTAATATTTGTAATAGATAACTTTGCAAGTTTATTTTCACTGTATGACATTAATTTTGTTATAATTGTTAAACTCGAAATTATTATTCCTTCTTGAACTGTAAATTAATATTTTGACATGAAAAATGTATTACTTATTATAGTCAGACTTTCTTAAATTGTAAATTAATATTTTGACATGTAAAAGTGCCCTTGTGGCCTGTTTGCAGAATAAATGTGATAATCCACGTCGAAAGGGACCTTATGGCGGCAGGCGCTTACGTTGCACCTATTGACTATTTTTTTTTGACAATCTTACACAAATCAACCTAGTCCCAAACTAAGCAAAGCTTGTACTATGGGTACCAAGTGACGATATACATACTTATATAGATAAATAGATACTTATACATAGAAAACATCCAAGACTCAAGAACAAATATTCGTGTTCATCACACAAATACATGCCCTGACCGGGATTCGAACCCGGGACCTCCAGCTTCGAAGGCAGGGTCACTACCAACTAGGCTAAAGCGGTCGTCGTACTATTGTATTGGAACAGCGGCAATAAAGGCGTAAGTGCCGGCCCCCATAAGGTCCCTTTCAATATGGATTATCACAAATGTTTTTTTTTTTTTGATTTTTTTTTAAAAGGCAGTACAAATACAAATATACATGGTAAATATCCCGTTTCAAATCGTAATTCTAATGTAAATGACCATGTAAGCTTGAAATCTTATATCTTACATGTACATAGGCCGTTAACTATTGACCACCGGATGGACAACTTTTGTTTTTACAACTGATAATGACCCTATCGCTGTATTGGGCCCGGCCTATGAAATCAGTCAGGTTAAGAGGCCTTATAAGTTTTAAAATGTTTTGATTTCAAATTATGACAAAAGTATTGATAATATCAATAAAGTCATTAAAGGATACGATAATTTTATTAAAGTTTTAGATAGTAACATAGCCATTTTTTGATTTAATTGTGTGTAATAGAATTTAAGCGGAAAAAACAAGTTTTTAGCTTGAAAATGGTCGATTCGGAGTGATGTTTGAAACGATATTTCTCAATGAAAAATGCAAATAATACATTTAAAGTTTATGACATAAGGTCGCTAAAGTCCTGTTCTAGATAGTAACATTGAGAAAATGACAAGATTCGTGTCATTACAAACAGAATGTGGCGTAAATAGATGAGCGTTTTTTACTGATAAGGACCCTTAAAGTGGCGTACCTCCGCGCGGCTGGCGCCGGCGATGTAGTAGATGTGCGTCTGGCCGGGCTTCATGCGCGCCGCGTAGTCGGCCAGGAACGTCATGGAGTCCGCGCGCGACGAGTGGAAGCGCAGCAGCTTGGCGAGCCGCGCGCGGTTCGACGGGTCCTCCATCACGCCCAGCTTGATGCTGCCGACCACCGCACACGTCAAATACAAATCATCATCATCATCATCATCATTTCAGCCGAAAGACGTCCACTGCTGAACATAGGCCTCCCCCAATTTGGGGGGGATTTGCCATAGTCGCCACGCTTGGCAAGCGGGTTGGTGACCGCAGTTTGATGGTGGTAATGATCAAAGGATGCTGCTGCCCACCCTCCGATTTTCCCTTATTCGCCTCCTACGAAACCCACGGGAAGAGATGGGGTGGCGCAATTCTTACCCGGCAACCACACAAATATACAAATACAAATAATTTATTGTATGAAAGTGAGTACAATACAATACAATACAAATACTCTTTATTGCACACCTCAATCAAAGGATACAGTACAGTACAAAAAACACAATGAGAAAAGGCAAACAACAGGCGGTCTTATCGCTAAAGAGCGATTTCTTCCAGACAACCTTAGGGTAGCGGAAATCTAAACAGAACGATTCATAGCAGGTGGTGCAGAGTTAATACATATGAAGCCTACTAATAATTACAACAACAACATTTAATTAAGGATAAATAAACATACATAAATATAGTATAAAAATATACGTACATAAACATATACAAATATATAGTCAGCCACATAGTCTAAAGGAGTATATACAAATATAAGTCCTTAAGTGTGTCATGAGGGAGACAAATAGTGATCTTCTTCTTCTTCTTTTGAATAGTGAGTATTGAAAAAGGTGACAAATAATTCAAAAGTTCTTCACAATCAGCCATTGTATGGCGTACAATATTATGGTTCTATTAGCATGTCATTGAATCTTAATGTTCTATTTCTAGTAAGAGAAAAAAATTGTATGAGAAGTCAATATTAAAATGAAAACGAATAAATAAATTTCAATGTCATGCTTTGAGAGATCAGAGAACAGTTCTGTCAACTAATATTATATTAAATTAAAATTAATGATTGTTAATAAATAAAATAATAAGCACATCACGTATGGTAAGTATCATGTCATGTTATATTATTACATTGAAAATGTTCCTTAGCGTCATAGTACATCTTATTTAGGCACCATTTGAACATTTTTTTTTTATCAGGCTTCGTATTGTGCTGCCCCTTTCATTCTCGTGTTATACGCTATGTGGGTGAAAGGGACGACACGATACGAAGTTCCGATTTCGAAGTAGCCCCCTCAGCAAAAGCCCGGCCGGCTAATCTTACTGTGCCGACCAGGCACATAATTCTAAATTGAGAGGGTAATCTTATATTACGTGCGTAAAACAATTTAGAGATTAAAAGCGTGCGAGATGTAATAAATAAATAAATAATAAATAAATAAATATTTGGGGACAATCTTACACCAGTCGACCTAGTCCCAAACTAAGCAAAGCTTGTACTATGGGTACTAGGCAACGATATACATACTTATATAGAGAAATATATACTTAAATACATAGAAAACATCCAAGACTCAGGAACAAATATTCGTGTTCATCACACAAATACATGCCCTGACCGGGATTCGACCCCGGGACCTCCAGCTTCGAAGGCAGGGTCACTACCAACTAGGCTAAAGCGGTCGTCGTATATACAAATACAAATAATTTATTGTATGAAAGTGAGTATTGAAAAAGGTGACAAATAATTCAAAAGTTCTTCACAATCAGCCATTGTATGGCGTACAATATTATGGTTCTATTAGCACGTCATTGAATCTTAATGTTCTATTTCTAGTAAGAGAAAAAAAAATGTATGTGAAGTCAATGGGTGGATCAACTATTCCTTGTTCCTCGTTACCGTGGTTACGTCTCCTGAGTCACTCTTTGAAACTGTGATTTTATAGGGTTTAGATCTACCAAACATGAGTTTTAGCGATTATCATAAATCCATTTGGACATAGGTCACCTCTTGAGCATGCTTGAAGCTCATGATATAAACATCTTTCTAAGAAACTCGGTTACTGTTGTCTCCTCGCTGACGGGACACAATAACAACAAGAAAAAGTTGATTGACCCCAATATTAAAATGAAAACGAATAAATAAATTTCAATGTCATGCTTTGAGAGATCAGTGAACAGTTCTGTCAACTAATATTATATTAAATTAAAATTAATGATTGTTAATAAATAAAATAATAAGCACATCACGTATGGTAAGTATCATGTCATGTTATATTATTACATTGAAAATGTTCCTTAGCGTCATAGTACATCTTATTTAGGCACCATTTGAATATTTTTTTTTTAATCAGGCTTCGTATCGTGCTGCCCCTTTCACTCTCGTGTTATACACTACGTGGGTGAAAGGGACGACACGATACGAAGTTTGGATTTCGAAGTAGCCCCTCAGCAAAATCCCGGCCGGCTAATCTTTTTGAAGATTGTTTAAGTACGCGTTCATGTTTATCTGTTCTTGTCTGTTTAAATTGTAAATTATGACATTTATTTAAAAGTTATGTTGTTTGTGACTTTAGTGTTTTTTGTCTTTCGTGGCTTCTCGTGATCCCAAAGGAAGACCAGCGCTAGCCAATGGCTAGCACTATGCTGATTTGGGGCCATTTCGTGGCTATTTTCTGTATTTTGGTGTTTATTTATTTATTTATTTATTTATGTTAATTTGTACTGTGTCTGTGCCACGAATAAATGTTTTTTCTTTCTTTCTTACTTTACCGTACTCTCAACATCCCTGACTTTAGGGGACCAAAACAACATTAATGGTGAAGTGTTTCAACCCCCTACACCGAGCTATTTACAGGATACAAAGTGATGATCCTTTTAAGGGCATATTCGGTATCTTGTTCTGATTAGGAAAAAGTAGAAGAAAAAATTTTTTGAGGCAAGAATTTTTTTTTTTCTGTAGGGCAAGGCCAAAAATTGTCTTCTATTTTTTCCTAATCCGAACACGTTACCGAATATTTTTGTGACACCTGTATCTACGAATAAAGGAATTTCTGTGGATGTCGCAGCAATTAGTAAATAGGTCAATCAACTTTTTCTTGTTGTTATTCTCTCCCGTCAGCGAGGAGACAACAGTAACCAAGTTTCTTAGAAATATGTTTATAATATGGACTTCAAGCATGCTCAAGAGATGACCCATGCCCAAATGGATTTATGCTCATCGCTAAAACTCATGTTTGGTAGATTCAAACCCTATAAAATAACAGTTTTAAAGAGTGATTCAGGAGACGTAACCATGGTAACGAGCAACAAAGAATAGTAGATCCATCCAAATAATACTGGCCCCGTGCTACGATCGCAGTTAGAGATACAGCGGATACTGATTTGACCAGATAATGGATATTCTAGCCAGATAGGCCAGATATCCGTTCCATCTCTAATGGCAGTTATCGCGTGATAAACTTTCACTCAAGTCACTTTCTATCAAGTGTATAGTGATAAACGTGACCACCATACACCCTGGACATATCAATATGCTCGCTCGCAGCGCCTCTTACAACGTGTTCAGAATGCTTGTGCGCGTTTTTGTTTTAAGTTACCTCCTCGTACTCATATTACTCCATTTTTGAACGGCTCAAATCTGTTAAAAATGGCCGCTCAGCAGTTAATGCTGGCTTGTTTGCTGTTTGACACAATTCATACAAAAACGCCTTCGTATCTATATAAGAAGCTCATGTGGTGTAGCAGTAATAGCCATTACAGGGAGAGAGCCTCTCGAGCCATTGTGTTGCAGGTTCCGCGACACCGAACGGCTGCGTTTAAAGGGAGTTTTAGGTGTAGAGCCACCAAATGTTGGAATAACATTCCTCCGCCAATCCGCCAACTCAAGAATAAAGCTAGTTTCAAAGAAAAATATCGTTTACATCTTCTAAATGCTCAAAAAAATTACCTTTAAATTCCTGTTTCACTATATTTGATTCTTGTAGTTTATCCCATTTTATATGTTCTTTCCTCTCAGTAATTATTCGTATAACTGCCACACAATCATACACACAAACACACGCACGCACACTTTCACTTGTACTCTCAATATGATATACTTTTCTGTGTTCATTGCTGTTAATTATAAGGTCAGCATCTACGTATTGTTAAGGGATGTTTAGTGTTGCACTGGCCGTTATTTTAAAAGGTTCTGGCAGAATACCAGCGCTGTGGCATGCCACAGCATTTATGCTGAGCCAGCGCCTATTCTCTGCCACGACTCATGGCTTATCTGATTAGTTTCTAACTCTTAGTTCTTAAGTAGTTGCATGTTATTACTTATATACTGTCAGAGTTAATATTTTATTTAATTGTAGTACTGTGTTATGCCATGTATACATTGTGGATATGAATAAAGAGTTTATCTATCTATCTATCATGATTGTCACATCATGATAGTCGTTTTTTTCGCTTTTTTTCGGTTGTATTGGTTAGGTTAGGTATTCGAGCACTCACTTGGTGGAATACTCCTTCCAGAAGTGCTCGTACTCGTCGTCGGGGATCTTCTTGAGCATGTCGAGCGCCTTGCGCACGAGCTTCTTCTTGATGACCTTGATCAGCTTGTGCTGCTGCAGCGTCTCGCGCGACACGTTCAGCGGCAGGTCGTCCGAGTCCACCAGCCCCTGCCACCACCACAACACAGTTGGGTCATTGTCAGATTTAGGTCCGCGTCTTTTCGGTGGACATATCAAAAGTTAAGGGCCACAAAGACGACCGGTTTAGCCTAGTGGGTAGTGCACCTGCCTGTGGAGCTGACGGTCCTGGGTTCGAATCCCGGTCAGGGCAAATATTTGTGTGATGAGCATGAATATTTGTTTCTGAGTCTTGGATGTTTTCTATGTATTTAAGTATTTATATCTATTAAATATATCGTCGTCTAGTACCCATAACACAAGCCTTCTTGAGCTTACTGTGGGGCTAGTTCGATTTGTGTAAGATTGTCCTCTAATATTTATTTATTATTATTTATTATTACAAAGCTTAATTTTGGATTGGTTTGGGTGGGTTGCACCAAACCGTCTATAATCATAAGCAGTGTTCGTTAAAATCTGATTGTATGGAAAATTAGACAAGTTTCTATGGGATGACAGCTGCCGGCGCCATATTAGACGATGAACGGCCTGTGATCGTGTTGGTGCAACCGAGCCTTAGTGTAGTCCAATGTTCAAACCGCCCGCGTGGTCGTGTCGGAGGTTTTCCCTGGATTGTCCCCAGGCCACTCTCAAACGCGCACTTCTCATTGTCAGATTTAGGTTCGCGTCTTTTCGGTGGACATATCAAAAGTTAAGGGCCACAAAGCTTAATTTTGGATTGGTCTAGTAATCCGCATAAACGGTGTTTCCGTAACTATAAATCCATGTAATAAAAACATAACTTACATGTACATAAGCCGTTAACTATTAACCACCGGGTGGACAACTTTTATTTTTACAACTGACAATGACCCAGTTACAATTATATACAACAACTGGTTTATACAACTAGTGGCTTTGTGAGCTGTAGACATCGCGTTTTTAGAGTTCCGTAGCTAAAATGGCGAAAACGGAACCCTTATTTCGTCATGTCTGTCCGTCCGTCCGTCAGTCCGTATGTCATAGCTAATTTACTTGCAAGCTCATCCGTTTAAACAAATACTCATAATGAACTACTACTATTGAAGAGCCATTTCATGGGAGACTATAAGTACTACAATTATGAAATTTGGTAGGAAGGTCTATTCTATGAACTTTTATGTAGAAAAGTGATGAGAAATTACAAAAAAATATTAAATTAGGGGGGCACTCCATACATGTAACTGGTGGATGAAAAAAAATTTTCAACGCACATGTATGGGGTGTCCGTGGATAGACCTTTAAAAATAATATGGAGGTTTCAAAATAACATTTTCACACCTGCTATTTAGAAAAGAGTTATTGTTGCCTTCGAATGAGGGATCAAAGTTGTACTTTTCTTCCCTCATTTGAGGGCAACAATGACTCTTTTCTGAATAGCAGGTGTGAAAAGCAGTATGTGACACTGTAGTAGAATCATTTGTAAGATATTTCATGTTTTTAGCAGCGGGCCTCATAGACGGTGTGAAAATCAGTATGTGTCACACGGTAGCAAAATGATTTCCGTCTTGGGCGTAAACACTTGAATCCCTCGCTACGCTCAAGATTCTACTTTAGAATCCCTCGCTACGCTCAGGATTCTATTGTAGAATCGTTCGCTTCACTCAGAATTCAATATACCGCCCTCGCCGTAAATATATTATTTTGCGCCCTTGAGACACAATCTACTATTCCATTTAAGTCCACCATTAGTGAGGTATTAGCTGTCAAAGTCATAAAAGAAAGAGAGATATTTTTTTTAAGTGTTTCCCCCCTTTCATTTCCAAACTACGACGATTAAAATTCTGAAATAAATTGAGGTGGTGTGCATTAATAAATATTTTCAAGGATTTTTGGTTTGAACAAGATAGGACTTGAGATTTCGCTGAAAAGCTGTTTTGCCTAGAGAAGAAGTCGAAGGTGCCGTGAGTTCTCTACGAAGATATGACCTTTTTAGATCCAATGTATTGTATAGTGGTTTTAAATGAGGATTAGTAGGTGTTGGTACGGAACATTTCATTGTGCGTGCTCCGACACGCAGTTGGTCGGTTTTTTTATTGTGACTATGAATCGACAATGAAGCTGGGCAGATCGGCGTAGCGTCGGTAGGTAGCTTCAAACTCAAACTCATTTATTCAAATAGGCCTTCAGATAGCACTTTTGTAAGTCACAACGAATTCTATCTTTATATAATATTCGGATATTCGGAACATTTGGTCGTGGTGGTGGTCATGCAGAAGCTTCCATGCATCTTTGTCTTCTATGTATTGGCTAATAGTATAATAAGCTTTCTTTAATAAAGTAGATTTTATATGACTCTTGAATTTACTTTCTGTGAGCCCAGTGATTTCTTTAGGGATTTTATTGTAAAACCGCACAGAGTTGCATAAGAAAGATTTTTACCATGTATAAGAGTTGCATAACAAATACCATTTATATTTACTTTCTGTTGCCTATCAGTCAAGTATGATTCTACTAGGTTCAGGGCATTTCCATGAATTCCGTAGACCTCCAACTTGCGTAGTAGCGTGCGATGATCCACACAGTCGAACGCTTTGGAGAGATCACAAAACACTCCAATAGCATCCTGTGAGCCCTCCTAAGCCTCGAGAATAAGAGTCATCAGACAACCAGCATCAGTTGTCGATCTACATTTAGTGAAACCATACTGATTTTGATGCAGTATCTTGTTTTTGTTAAAATGGGACAGTAGTTGGGAACACAGGAAGAACAGAGATTGGTCTGTAGTTGGAGGGGTCTGTCCTATGTCCTGACTTAAAAATGGGAATGATTTTACTTAATTTCATTAGGTCCGGGAACGTGCCTTTATCTATACACAAGTTAAACAAATCCGATAAGTAAGGAGCAATGATATTAATTAAAGAGTCCAGTACTTTTACGGATAAGCCCCAAAGATCTTCGGTAGTTTTAACATTTAAGCTCTTACAGGATTTTTTGACGTCACTGATTGAGATATGTTTAAAAGAAAAAATTGGTATAATTTGTTGGAGATTTTGTCTAAGGTATGTTTCGGCCAACAAAGGGGAAGATTCTAATAACTTTGTCGCATTCAAAGGTATATTAGTGAAAAAAATCTACAAAAATATTAGCAATTTCTTCAGTGTTTGAAGTATCTCTAGATATACTAGCTCCACCCCTGACTGACCTGTATGAAGGCGAGGTAGGAGGGCATGAGGTCGTTGAACTCGTCGGTGATGAAGACGCGGCGCACGAACAGCTTGATGTGGTCGGTCTTGGCGCCGTAGCGGTTGAAGGAGTCGGCGGGCTGCGCGCGCGGCACGAACAGCAGCGCGCGGAACGACACCTCGCCCTCCGCCACGAAGTGCGCCCTGCAAAATCAAAATCAAAACATTTACTCTGCAAATAGGCCTCAAGGGCACTTTTACAAGTCAAAATCTATCTAGGTACATCAAATAAAAATAACACAATAATCAAAGTATCATTAATTAAATGTAGTGTTACATGTCAAAAATAAGACTAAGAAACTAATAACAATCGAGATTTGTTAGAGATGTATAAGGTCTCTAAGCGTCAAGATAAAAGGTAATAAAGTAGGTACACTAATCATAATAAAATGTTTTGAGCTATATCTATAACACGTCAACATGAAAATAATAAAATGTAATAAATAAATATTCTCAGAGATGTATAAGGTCTCTGTGCGTCAGTCTAAAAAAATAAAATCAAATGAGAACAGTGAAGTCTCTCATCATGTCAATTCCACTGAACACTAGTACGAAGTTACTAGTCCTTGCAAACATGAACAGACCGGACCCCACAAACAGCACCCGTTCACGAGTATGACGCGTATCTCAGCCATGCCCACCACAAACATCGTTAACGTCCCTCCTACGAGTATAGTGGGTAGCTCTCTAACTAACATAGGTTCAGGGGGAGAAACCAGATCTCATACAAGCGAAACTTTTTCGTTCTGTTCCTCAAAGGAACCTTTAGAATCCAAAGTGTTATGGTCGATTTAGACGAAGACTATTTTCAGCCACCTAAATAACGGCGCCTAAAAAAGGCATCGTATAAACACTTTCGGTGCCATTTTTTCGCGGCATGCCAGCGCTGGTACTGAATAGAACACGCGCCTATTTTTTGGCGCCGGTGACCTCCGCCCGCGCCGCGTCTCTCGCTGCCGCAGTGATGGCAGAGTTATTATATTAGCCTTTCTAAATATATCCCTCAAAGATCGAGCCTCGAAGAGGCTTTAAGTTATAAATCGCTCGCACTGCCCTTTTCTACAAAACGAATATGCTGTCTACATTAGCAAATCTACCCCACATCAGGATTCCATAAGACATTAGACAATGAAAATAGCTATAATATATCAACTTAGCTGTATTTACATCTGTAATTTGTCTTATTTTTCTAACGCCATAGGCGGCAGAACATAATTTACTACTTAAAATGTCTAAATGCGAATCCCATTGCAATTTACTATATATCGTCAATCCAAGAAAAACGGTGCTATCTAAGAACTCCAGAATAGTGTCTCCCAGAACCAAGTTGGGTTTATGATTCATTTGACTTTGATGGCAAGTTGAATATCTAATACATTTTGTTTTGTTGGGATCCAGAAGAAATTATTAGTTGTAAGCCAAGTCAGTATCTTATGTAAAACCGGATTAATAATAGTCGCAGCTATCGCTATTTCTTGGTACTTTGGAGGGATGTGTCATCTGCGAATAAAACTATTTTGGTCAAGCCGTCTAACATATATGGTAAATCGTTAATGTAAGTTAAGAATAAAAAGGTCCCAAAATAGACCCTTGAGGGACTCCCATTTTGACCAATATTTCCCTAGATTGAGATCCGTCAACATCGACACACTGGGTTCTCTTAGACAAATATGACCGGAGAACATCCAAGGACTTGCCCCTTACACCATAATGACTAAGTTTAGCCAACAAGGTCGAGGGGTCCACACAATCGAAGGCCTTGGATAAGTCGCAGAAGATCCCGATGACATCATGCGACTCGTTCAAGGCATCGAATATGTGCCTAACAAGACTGGCTGCAGCATCACTTGTACAACGACCCTTCGTAAAACCAAACTGTTGACTATGCAAGATATTATTACTGTTAAAATGACTCAAGAGTTGATTTAATATAATTTTCTCAAACACTTTGCTAAGTGCTGGCAAAATTGATATAGGTCGAAAATTAGTACGATCTTTAGGGTCTCCGGACTTATATGAACATGGAATCTCCTTCTTCGCTTCAACTTTGTTTTTCTTGTGTAATAAAGGGCAATAACTAATAACGCTCGACATATTGGATGCATTGCGCGGGTCTGTACTCCGCGGTGGTGAGGACGAAACTAAAACGACATATGCGGACGGACTGACAATCCGCGTGACACTAAGGGTCGGTTGCATCAACATACGATCACAGGCCGCTCATCGTCAAATATGGCGCCGGCAGCTGTCATCTCATAGAAACTTGTCAAACTTTCCATACAATAAGATTTTAACGAACACCGCTTACGATTACAGACGGTTTGGTGCAACCCACCCTAAAACAAGCCTAACAACATAAGGGTCATATTTAGTTGAATAAACAAAAGTCGTCCCTCCTGTGGTCAATAGTTAACGGCTTATGTGCATGTTGTTATTACAGGGATTTATAGAAACGGACATACCGTTTATGCGGGCTACTGGTTCAGTCCAAAATTAAGCTTTGTAGCCCTTAACTTTGTGGACGTACCAAAAGGCGCGAACCTAAATCCGCGTATGACCCATAAGCATGACCTTGACACCGCTCCCCCGTGTACGGGGCGACACTGACCTGGCGAGCGGCGCGCTGGAGTCGCGCGTGAGCGACTTGTAGAAGGTGACGTACTCGTCGTCCGCCACCTCGGCCGGCTTGCGCGTCCAGATCGGCTTGTTGTCGTTCATCAGCTCCCACTCCCACACCGTGCGCTCCGTATTCTTCTTCTCCCTCTTCAAGACACTGACCTGGCGAGCGGCGCGCTGGAGTCGCGCGTGAGCGACTTGTAGAAGGTGACGTACTCGTCGTCCGCCACCTCGGCCGGCTTGCGCGTCCAGATCGGCTTGTTGTCGTTCATCAGCTCCCACTCCCACACCGTGCGCTCCGTATTCTTCTTCTCCCTCTTCAAGACACTGACCTGGCGAGCGGCGCGCTGGAGTCGCGCGTGAGCGACTTGTAGAAGGTGACGTACTCGTCGTCCGCCACCTCGGCCGGCTTGCGCGTCCAGATCGGCTTGTTGTCGTTCATCAGCTCCCACTCCCACACCGTGCGCTCCGTATTCTTCTTCTCCCTCTTCAAGACACTGACCTGGCGAGCGGCGCGCTGGAGTCGCGCGTGAGCGACTTGTAGAAGGTGACGTACTCGTCGTCCGCCACCTCGGCCGGCTTGCGCGTCCAGATCGGCTTGTTGTCGTTCATCAGCTCCCACTCCCACACCGTGCGCTCCGTCTTCTTCTTCTCCCTCTTCTCTTCCTTCACCTCCTCCACCTGACACGTTCCAATTTGATAAATAAATAGTTATTTGTTATGCAAGGCTGCAAAGTTGTTGTTTGGCGCGAGTGCTCGAATTGAAAGCCGAGCTAGCGAAGGATTCTAGAATTGAACCACGAGCGCAGCGAGTGGTTCAATTCTAGAATCCTGAGCGTAGCAAGGGTTTCAAGACACGAGAATCCAAATAACTTTGCTGCCGAGCGAAACACACAACTTTTCACCTCACCCTAGCGAGGAAACTTAGGTACAGTCAGCATCAAATATATCTGCACTCTTCAGGGTGATCAAAAATATCTGAACGTGCACTCTAACGCCTTGGTAATAGAGGCGTGTTCAGATATTTATGAACACCTTGTTCGCTTCGATATATCTGATGGCGACTGTACAAGAAAACAATTCAAGTATTATCAAAGAAAATTGCAATTTAATGTAAGTACCTAAAATAAAATGTTTCATCGGATGGCACATTACTTGTGCGAGCGGGCCGTCGCTATATACATGTATAGCCCTGACTCACTCGCACACCGCACCGTCGTGCGGAAACGGCATCAGTGTAGAAACGGCCATAGAACGGATGGCCGAACGCATCCATAAAAAAATTGGGTAGCGCGGTACTCCGTCATGTTCGAATTTCAAAATCACTTTACCCGCTAGCGGATAAAATGGACTTTTGCACGCAGATTTGAAACGATAAAGTAAGCCTTTCAGAGCGGGTGAGGTGAAAATAAAATTTAAAAAGGCAGCTGCAGACTTTGCCGCAGTCAGAAAGCGTAATAAATATGAGGTCCTGGGCGGTAGCTATTATTTTGTGCCCCTGGCCTTTGAGACTACTGGGTGCTGGGGGTCGGAGGCTATGGCTTTCATTAGGGAAGTGGGACGCCGTATTAGGGAGGGGGTCTGACGCCCGCGCGGGTTTGTATATGGTGCAAAGGTTGTCCGTCGCCATTCAACGCGGTAACGCGGCTAGTGTGATGGGTACCTTTGCGCCAGGGACAATCCGAGGGGGACTATTTGACTAGGCTTAAGCTAGTCTTAAGTTAAGAGTTTATTGTTTATTTATTTTTTGTATATTGTTGACATGAATAAAAAGGATCTAATCTATTATCATCAAAAATTTAAAAAGCCTAAGATATCTTTTTTTTTTTGGCTCAATAATAATTATTTATTAAATTGTCAAATCGATAAGACGTGCCTTGGAAATTTAACTTAAAACAATATTATACTAACTTTATTAAATAACTATGCAAGTATTGATTTTAGAAATAAAAATATTAACTAACAAAAATAAATCTAATTACAACTAAATTAAAACCTAAATATAAAACTATATTTCTTACAAAATGACGACCGCTTTAGCCTAGTTGGTAGTGACCCTGCCTTCGAAGCTGGAGGTCCCGGGTTCGAATCCCGGTCAGGGCATGTATTTGTGTGATGAACACGAATATTTGTTCTTGAGTCTTGGATGTTTTCTATGTATTTAAGTATCTATATAAGTATGTATATCGTCACTCGATACCCATAGTACAAGCTTTGCTTAGTTTGGGACTAGGTTGATTTGTGTAAGATTGTCCAAAGATATTTATTAATTATTTATTTAATAAAAAGAAGTATTAGATCGACAATAAACTTGAGCATTGTTAATATGAAAAGATTGTAAAGTTATAGTGTTAGTAACAAGTGAAACACATTTTATTTTTTCCATTTTTGAGAATTATCCTGTAAGATCCCCTCACATTTTAATGTAACACAACTGAAATTTACAATATTTTATTGCGACTTTAACTCACATGGTCCAAAGAATACTTCGATCAATAAACAAATACATAGTATTTAAAGTTATTAGGGTGCGTTTCCATTAAAGCGGAGGGATAATTATTCATTAAATCGAAGTGGAGTAAAGCGGAGTCAATTCTGCACGTCTCCTCAGTGGGGCGCACCCATAAAATATAAAAAATCCAAACAAACAAGATTATAAAAATAAATTATTAAAAAAATTAAGGAAATAACGTCTGAAGGGATATCGTACCTGAGCATCCTCGTCGTCGTCGGTGGGCGCGGCCTCGTCGGCCTCCTCCTCCTCCACGGTCTCGGTGCGCGAGGCCCACAGGTGGATGGGGAAGTTGATGAACTGCGAGTACTTCTTCACGAGCGCGCGGATGGTGTCCGGCTGCAGGTAGTCGGCCGCCTCCTCCTTAATGTGGAGCCTGCGACACGGACGGACCACGTTACGAGGGCGGAATTAGTTTATTTATTTATTTATTTAAGGTTTGCCAACAGATATAACACCATATGACTTACAATAGTAGATTGTGTCTCAAGGGAGCAAAATGATATATTTACGGCGAGGGCGTATATTGAATTCTGAGTGAAGCGAAAGATTCTACAATAGAATCCTGAGCGTAGCGAGGGATTCTAAAGTAGAATCTTGAGCGCAGCGAGGGATTCAAGTGTTTACGCCCAAGACGGAAATAATTTTGCTACCGTGTGAAACATACTGCTTTTCACACCGTCTATGAGGCCCGCTGATAAAAACATGAAATATCTTACAAATCATTTTACTACAGAGTGGCACATACTGCTTTTCACACCTTCTATGAGGAAAAGAGTCATTGTTGCCCTCAAATGAGGGAAGAAAAGTACAACTTTGATCCCTCATTCGAAGGCAACAATAACTCTTTTCTGAATAGCAGGTGTGAAAAGTAAATTGTGTACACAAAAAACAGAGCAGTGTTTATCCAATTACAAGCAAACACAACATGCAAATAGACTAAAGCTAAACATTGTAGGGTGGTACAACCACCTACAAAAAAAAAAGAAAAAAAGAGAAGCACATTGTATATGAAAACAATAGCATAGTAGAGAGATTGTTAGTGGACGGCTGTTGTGGTTAAAGTTTACAATAACTATACAAAAACTTCTTAAAACTAATTTGGGACATAGACAAAAAGTCCACCTTAGTGGCTTTAAATAGCTTGTTATGCTCCCTACATATCCTAGGGAGGACACTTTGGGAGCCGAGAGAGGAATTAGTTTACCATCGGAATAATTATCATTCCATATACATTTCGACGTAACTGTCGTTCCACACGTGTCGCTCGTGTCGTTGTGACACGACGAGGAACGTTACTCACGTGATGTGAGTGCCGCGCTTGAGCGTGTTCCCCCGCGGGTCGGGCGCGACGCTGAAGGAGCTGGCGTCGCTCTCCCACACGTGTCGCTCGTGTCGTTGTGACACGACGAGGAACGTTACTCACGTGATGTGAGTGCCGCGCTTGAGCGTGTTCCCCCGCGGGTCGGGCGCGACGCTGAAGGAGTTAGCGTCGCTCCCCCACACGTGTCGCTCGTGTCATCGTGACACGACGAGGAACGTTACTCACGTGATGTGAGTGCCGCGCTTGAGCGTGTTCCCCCGCGGGTCGGGCGCGACGCTGAAGGAGTTAGCGTCGCTCCCCCACACGTGTCGCTCGTGTCATCGTGACACGACGAGGAACGTTACTCACGTGATGTGAGTGCCGCGCTTGAGCGTGTTCCCCCGCGGGTCGGGCGCGACGCTGAAGGAGTTGGCGTCGCTCTCCCACACGTGCTGCTCGTGTCGTTGTGACACGACGAGGAACGTTACTCACGTGATGTGAGTGCCGCGCTTGAGCGTGTTCCCCCGCGGGTCGGGCGCGACGCTGAAGGAGTTGGCGTCGCTCCCCCACACGTGTCGCTCGTGTCATCGTGACACGACGAGGAACGTTACTCACGTGATGTGAGTGCCGCGCTTGAGCGTGTTCCCCCGCGGGTCGGGCGCGACGCTGAAGGAGCTGGCGTCGCTCTCCCACACGTGTCGCTCGTGTCGTTGTGACACGACGAGGAACGTTACTCACGTGATGTGAGTGCCGCGCTTGAGCGTGTTCCCCCGCGGGTCGGGCGCGACGCTGAAGGAGTTGGCGTCGCTCCCCCACACGTGTCGCTCGTGTCATCGTGACACGACGAGGAACGTTACTCACGTGATGTGAGTGCCGCGCTTGAGCGTGTTCCCCCGCGGGTCGGGCGCGACGCTGAAGGAGTTGGCGTCGCTCTCCCACACGTGCTGCTCGTGTCGTTGTGACACGACGAGGAACGTTACTCACGTGATGTGAGTGCCGCGCTTGAGCGTGTTCCCCCGCGGGTCGGGCGCGACGCTGAAGGAGTTGGCGTCGCTCCCCCACACGTGTCGCTCGTGTCATCGTGACACGACGAGGAACGTTACTCACGTGATGTGAGTGCCGCGCTTGAGCGTGTTCCCCCGCGGGTCGGGCGCGACGCTGAAGGAGTTGGCGTCGCTCTCCCACACGTGCTGCTCGTGTCGTTGTGACACGACGAGGAACGTTACTCACGTGATGTGAGTGCCGCGCTTGAGCGTGTTCCCCCGCGGGTCGGGCGCGACGCTGAAGGAGCTGGCGTCGCTCTCCCACACGTGCTGCTCGTGTCGTTGTGACACGACGAGGAACGTTACTCACGTGATGTGAGTGCCGCGCTTGAGCGTGTTCCCCCGCGGGTCGGGCGCGACGCTGAAGGAGTTGGCGTCGCTCTCCCACACGTGCTGCTCGTGTCGTTGTGACACGACGAGGAACGTTACTCACGTGATGTGAGTGCCGCGCTTGAGCGTGTTCCCCCGCGGGTCGGGCGCGACGCTGAAGGAGCTGGCGTCGCTCTCCCACACGTGCTGCTCGTGTCGTTGTGACACGACGAGGAACGTTACTCACGTGATGTGAGTGCCGCGCTTGAGCGTGTTCCCCCGCGGGTCGGGCGCGACGCTGAAGGAGCTGGCGTCGCTCTCCCACACGTGCTGCTCGTGTCGTTGTGACACGACGAGGAACGTTACTCACGTGATGTGAGTGCCGCGCTTGAGCGTGTTCCCCCGCGGGTCGGGCGCGACGCTGAAGGAGTTGGCGTCGCTCTCCCACACGTGCTGCTCGTGTCGTTGTGACACGACGAGGAACGTTACTCACGTGATGTGAGTGCCGCGCTTGAGCGTGTTCCCCCGCGGGTCGGGCGCGACGCTGAAGGAGCTGGCGTCGCTCTCCCACACGTGCTGCTCGTGTCGTTGTGACACGACGAGGAACGTTACTCACGTGATGTGAGTGCCGCGCTTGAGCGTGTTCCCCCGCGGGTCGGGCGCGACGCTGAAGGAGCTGGCGTCGCTCTCCCACACGTGTCGCTCGTGTCGTTGTGACACGACGAGGTACGCTACTCACGTGATGTGAGTGCCGCGCTTGAGCGTGTTCCCCCGCGGGTCGGGCGCGACGCTGAAGGAGCTGGCGTCGCTCTCCCACACGTGCTGCTCGTCGTCGTTGTGCTTGGACACGACGGTGACGCGGTCGGCGACGAGGAACGCCGAGTAGAAGCCGACGCCGAACTGCCCGATCATGTCGTTCATCTCCTGAGCGCCACTCTGCGAATAAAACGCAGCAATTGAGTACATCCCTAATACACGATAGTAACAACACGAGGTCACCCGTCGCTTACTATTCGGTCAACGACCAATAGACCTTGTCTTTTGTTCAAACGCAACACCGCATTATTTATTTATTTTATTTTATTTATTTATTTATTTAAATATATTTACACAGCATTACAGATTTAATCCAATACACTGTGAAATGAAACATCAACTTAAAAGAACAAAAAACAATGATACTAATTATCTACGTAGGTACACTAGAAAGCCTATCATCCTTCATCTCACAGAACCTCAGACACTCCCTACACACATCCGTCCATCGCCACGCAAGCAGATCACACTCGGGTGCTGACACCAACAGGGCATTCAGCAGCGTCAGGGCGCGGAGGTGCGGTGAGTTCCTGTGAGACACAGTGCGAGCCGGAGGCACTGCTAGAAGCGGGCGCGTACGAGGTCTAAGATCCATTCGTGGGACTCCTGGAACGTGCAACCTCACAAATTGCCTCACTAATTCAAGGCAATCTGACTCTCCCCGTAATACACGGCAAACAAAGGAGAGTAGGCTGAAGTTGCGCCTCACTTCCAAAGAGTGGAAAGTCAGAGTTCCAAGTAGAAACTTTGTGGGATAAAGAAATGGATAATATCCATACATTTTTTTATATAGAAATCTTAGAAATGTTTTTTGAACCTTTTCCAAGAGTAGTATATAAGTATATTCGTAAGGGTTCCATATTATAGCCGATGCTTCTAGCTTGCTTCGCACCAGCGCGTTATATAATAACTTAATAGCTACTGGATCATGAAAAGCTCTAGCATTACGCATAACGAAACCCAATCTACGGAAACAACTGGTGGCGAGATCCCTTATATGGTCATGGAAAGAAACCCGCGTATCAAATACTACACCCAGATCCTTGACGGAGGAGACTCTGTTAATAGGCTCGGAACCAAGCGAGTATTGTGCATGAATAGGCGCAGAAGCACGACTGAAGGTGCAGACACAACACTTAGCCCCGTTAAAGCGAAGCTTGTTATCCACACTCCACTTGAACACCGCCGCAATATCCTCCTGGAGCGACTCGCAATCGGCGACCTGCTTCACCCCGTACACCAATTTCAAGTCATCAGCATAGAGGAGACATCTGGCGTTACAAACAACAGATTCTAGGTCATTAACCATAACCCCAAATAGTAAAGGTCCCAGAATTGAACCCTGACTAACACCAGATCGAGTATGATACGGGTCTGAAACGAAGTGGCCGTGTTGGACATATTGTTGTCGATCGCGTAGATAGCTGGCAAAAAACATAAGTAAATTTGGGGCGAAGCCGATGCAGTCAAGTTTATGCAGTAACACATCATTATCTACCCGATCGAAAGCCTTTTGAAAATCAAAGTAAATAACGTCGACTTGGTTACCCTTGTCGAGTAAATCTGAAATGGTGTTAGTCAGGATTAGAAGGTTAGTATCCACCGAACGGTTTACTCTGAAACCATGCTGAGAGTCGCACAAAAATGGTTTTAAGTACGCGGACAGTGTTCGATGGAGTATGGATTCAAACAATTTCGCAAGTGTCGACAGTATAGCTATAGGCCTATAGTTATCCACATTACCAGTATCCTTCGATTTCGGGATCGGCCGCACCCTCGTGGTCTTAAAGTGATCAGGATATGTGCCCGTGGAGAGAGCCAAGTTGAAAATATAGAAAATAGGTGTGTTGAGGCACTGAATACAACCCTTCACTATATAGGCTGGCAGGTTATCGGGCCCTACGGCACTATTGGGTTTCAAGCGTTTAATGGCTGATTCCACTTCCTGCATAGAAATTGAGCTTATTCGGATATCGTTCGCTGAAGATCTCTGACTGCTGTTTCCCGTATAACAGCCATCAAGACGAGGAGCATCGGGCAAAAACACACTTGAGAAGAATCTCGAAAACGCTGCAGCAGCCTCCGGTCCCTCAAACTGTTTGCCTTCGAAAATGACCTGTGACACATAGCCACCCTTTGTTTTAAGGTTATCAACATGTTGCCAAAATGCACGTGGGTTACTTTTGATTTTAGCTTGGATTTGATAAATGTAAGCATCATAAGCGGAAGTTATATCTTTTTTTATACAGGCCCTAAGTTTCGAGAATTCACTATAAACAATATAATTTTTTGTGGCTTTCCACTCCCGATGGAGATCGGCCTTCCTTTTAATATTTGTGATCAAATCGGGAGTGAACCATACCGGATAGCGACAGACGCGCTTCCTGCAACGACGCTTCTTTGGGATGGATATATCGAAAATGGCATATATTATACTATAAAAGGCATCAACCGCAAGATTAACATCCCCAGACTCCAGCACATCCTGCCAGTTCTCTTCAGAGATAAGTTTGTAAAGTAACTCATAGTCACCCCTTTTAAAATTCCAATCGTGGTGCCCATTCATATTGCTGGGATCAAGTTGTTCGGCAGGAAACTGCCGCGCAGCCGAAAGCAATGGGACTGAGATCTCCAAAGGTGGATGGTAAGCATCTCGTCGCGGAACAAGACCACCGCCCTCCACCTCAACCACCCTGACACCAGGAATACCCTCAGATACCAACACTACATCTAGCATTCCACCATGTGCATTCGCTATGACGTTCTTCTCAATCAGGCCACATACCGATAAGAAATATCCATAATAACATAGAATATTTTGCGAAGTATAGCGGGGGTTTAGGTTTAAGTCCCCAACAATAACAACAATATTATTTAGGTTAAACAATACCGATTCTACAGACTGGAACCAACGCATATATACGTCATCCGAAGCCCCAGGTGGAATATACACAACACAAATATAACAGATAATGCCCTTAATAGTGCAGGACACCCACAAGTCCTCTTCCAATAGAGTCTCGAAATCACGGTGACGCCGTAGTAAAAGTCCTGGCCGCGCCGCAACAAGTACGCCGCCTCCGCGTGCTCCAGATGCCCGGTCTCTTCGCATCACACTCCATTCTCCGGGGGCAAGTTCGGAATCATCTATTGCATCCGTCAAAAATGTTTCAGTAGCAGCTACGATGTCGCAGTCGAGACATTGAAGATTGAGCGTGAAGAAGCTGAGCTTAGTGTTAAGACCCCTGACGTTCTGGTATATTAAGTCAACCGAAGGTTCGGGCCCTAATTTTGGTCTTCTGCTAATGGGGGTGCAGTGATCGGCCCCCATTGCCGTGAGGCTTGCGAAATAACCACGGTTTAACTCGGGCATTAGCCGGCCAGAGAGCAGCAGACAAGCACATATTATAAAACGCCGGAGGGACCCCGATTTTAAATGATTTGTACTCTCCTTTTGGTTTTAGTTCCTCGACAGTACAGGCACCTTCAGAGCACACACTTTGTAGGTATGTACGAATTTCGTCCGCTCCAGAAACCATGTTCCAAAGGTGCACATACTTTCGATATTCGACCGCTCTGAGTGGTGTATCATTAGGGCCCGCCGTGCAGCGCACCGATGTAAATCGCTTTTTTCCCCCGCGAACTTTCTGAAACTCTCCCTCCGATGCAATGCCCTCAACACCTGCAGCACCCAAGGGGAGGCTTTCGCAATTCGTATTTTGGGAGCTCACCGACGGTAAGGGCGGCGCATCAATAGATACTGACGACAGCGTATCCTCTCTCACCGGAACCAAGTTATTATAATAATCTGCAGCAGGTTCTTTCACATTATCTATATTTACCAAGATATTGTTATCCGCAACAGGTTCTTCTACATTATTTTCAAGTACCTTATCCTTATTCTTGGACTCCCGCTTACGTCGGGGTTTACGTTTGGCTCTGACTTTCCCGGAATTTGCTGTTGGCTCCATCGATTTTCCGCATTCACAGGAACGCGACGCTGCCAGCTCTAGTCTCATTAGCCTATCATTGACTGCCTCAAACTTAGTCGCCCAATCAGCGAGCGCATTCTGGTAGACTGTGATAGCCGAAACCGCATCTATCAATTGCTCCGACAACATGGTCATTTGGTCCCGAATCGCGTAAATTTCGACGGCCATTAAAGCCATTTCGCCCGAGGCCGCTGACTGGGCCTGTGATATAGGCACCTCGCTTTTGTTCCTTACGGAGATGTTCTTTGTAGTGAGCGGCGTGCCGACGGGAGTCGCACAATTCGCACCTGTCTTTTTAAACGCGATCCGGCACTCAGGGCACATCCAAGAGTCTCGCTCGGCCAGTGTAGGTTTTTTATTAATGCATAATAAATGGTACAGCTTACCGCAAGTCGCTACCATGCACTGGATGTACCCTTCCCCGACCTCGAGATCCTTCCTGCAGCCGTCACAGATTAAATCCGCGCTATCGCCTCGTTGCATAGCCATCATGCGTATGTTTCGCTCTTAACTTGCTGCTGGTAGCGTCCAAAGTAGCACACCGCTGCTCAGTGGTCCGATGTGTAGCGATGCAGTGTTAGTTGCAGATGACGTAGCTCTCGTAGCACTTCGTAGCGGCAACTGGCGTAGCCGATGCTCGCAGTTGCGGTGACGTCAATGCGTACACGATGCGGTGAATACTTTCGTCGCTAGCGCAGAACGATGCTTGGCTCAGCGGTTAAGACAGTGGCTTTTGAATCCGGCGGCAATTTGAAATTATTGTTCGATATTTGTTTAAATTTATGTAATGACTTTGTATTGACACTGTTTATTACATTTCATTTGTATGCTATAATTTTGTTCAATTATGTTATGACGATCCTATTTGGGAGAATATGTACTTTCATTATTATTTATATTTTTACTGACGATCATGATGTGACGTCTTATACTTTTGACATGAATGGAAATTTATATTGTAATTTACATCCATGAAATAAAGGAATCTGAAACACAGTTAATAAAAGATTTCAAGCTTACATGGTCATTTACATTAGAATTACGATTTGAACTCAAAAATACAAATATACATGGTAAATATCCCGTTTCAAATCGTAATTCTAACAGTTAATCAATTTTAAAAATAAAACTTTATTAAGACAAATCCTTTGACTTCCTAATAAGAAGTTCTTCCTTCTCTGTAATGCTACGTATCCTCCACTACTTAGCTTTATAAAATGTTTGTAAAGAACCTTGTGTATTAGAATGACCTAGAAATTGAAGAAATTGAGTGTACCTTCTCAACATCCTGCATCTTGGAGAGGAAGTCGGCGGTGCCCGACTTGGCGATGGTGCCGAGGTTGTTGACGAGGTCGCTCCGGGTCATGCCGAGGCCGGAGTCGATGATGTGCAGCAGCCGCCGCTCGGGGTCCGCCTTGATGCGGATGCCGAGCTCGTCCGTGGCGTCCAGTACCGAGCGGTCCGTCAGCGACATCAGCCGGATCTTGTCCAGCGCGTCCGACGCGTTCGAGATCAACTCTCGGAGGAAGATCTGAAACGAGTCAAACGAATATCATCATTTATAATTCCTAACCCCCTTATTCATAAAACTTAACAAACCTCTGCTAACTAAAATGTCTGTTGTCACTGTCTCACAAGTACATGTGTCAAAGTGACAAATAAGGACAAACGAACTTTAGCGGCCAGTTAACTAATATAGGTTTGATAGACGTTTATGAATAATGGGGTAAATCTTTAATATAACTTTGAGAAGCAATCCCGTCAGTTTTTGATATAACTTCTTTTACCAAATACGACATTAATGAACATGGTCTGAATGGGTCTAAGAGTACTTAAGATTATGAAAGTATAAAATTTAGTATCTGACAAGATACTGCAATCATTTGTAATACATAAATTTACACTAACGTGAGACATATTTGGACTTAACACTCAACCTGATGAAGGACTCCAATTGTAGTCCGAAACATGTCGCAAATAGTGACTTTCCAAGTGAGTTCCAACCGTTGTTCTCTTATTAAATGATTTGTAATGTTTATTGCCAACGTAAAATAATGGTTCCTTTAGCTTTTTTATCAACAAAGCATACCCTCATGTCCAGTAAAGATCATTGAAAATTTGAGTTGAATATTGAATGTTGTTTCTGGAGTTATATTGGAACTGTTGTCTGTCTGTAACTGCCGTGATTTTCTTTTAAAAAGACTGCCTTTTAGAAAATCACGGCTACTGCCACCAGGTACTCCTGGTGGGTTGCACCGAACTGTCTGCCTAATCGTAAGAGGTGTTTATTTTTAATCTGATTGCATGGAAAGTTCAACAAGTTTTTATTTAACTTATTATTATTATTATATATTTTAGACAGGCAGCTGACGCTGATATGTCTAAATCATAGTTCACTTGGCACTGGTTAACACTGCTTAGATCTTAGTTTGTCAAGTTTGTTGCTTGCTCCCAGAATCTAGGAATAACAATAATTGTCTGCGAGTGGTATACCTCCTTGTTCCTGTAGAGCGAGTTGATGATGAGCTTCATCATGCGGTTGACCTCCGTCTGGAACGTGTGGTTGGAGGCCTTCGCCCGCAGCTCCGCCAGCTGCGCGGGGCTCAGCCCGTCGGGGTTGATGGCCTCCGCCTCGCGGGCCACCGCCTCCGCGTCTGACGACAAAAAAAGAATTTAGACAAAATAGTCGTGCATGATAAATTAAAAAATAAACAGTGGCGATGTGGCAGTAAGAAATATTAGTTTCAAGTTCAAATAAGAGAAGATCTAGTTTCTCTCAACATATTTTCATAATCTACGCATATAGAATGACTAAAATAAAGAATCGAGTTTCCTAACATATCAGCATATCACACGAATATGCTCCAAATTATGGAAATACCCAATCATAGGTTGATTCTGAAGAATTACATATTCCCCAAAATCCATTTTCCATAAGATCCTTATACTTCAGGGTACATTTTTCTTCTTATTAATCGTTATCATCTGTTGTTGAATATTGTTTTTGTATTTTTTTTTTAATTTATTCAGGAAACAAACGGTCATGTACAGAAGAGAATATATCTTAAGAGATGTATTAACAAACCTGGAGTTCCATTAGTGTTTAGGAAATAATAATAGTTGTAATATATTTTCGAAACAGGGTGGGGTAAGTACGCATGCCTACTACTTACACGTATTTCTTTCTTTATTCGGCATTAACGCTTACATGATTGAGCGCATGCGTGGACTTAGCCTTAGCAACATCTATCGATCCAACATCCACGTTTATCTGAACTAGCTAAGCCGAACCTGCCTCTCCGTGGCGCTCCGACTCTCCGTGCGTATACAGTTCAAATTCGTTCAAATATATGATTGGCTGCGTTTCTACTGAAGCGAAGCGCGCAGGGTTGACCAATAAGTTTCCGTACCCTAAGCTTTGGTCTACTGATCGATGCATTTTCCAGCCCCAACCTAACTGGGCATGGCCTAGTGATGTCGTCGCCGGAGCCGAGCTCCCGCGTCCCCCCCGCGCGCCCGCGGGCCCCCGGCCCGCAGCCCGAGCTCGGCGCCCCGGTGCAGCACCCGCGCTCCTTCAAGCTGCGCTTCGCGACGGAGCGCGTGCCCGGCCACTCTTACCAGTCCGCTGTCCGCCCGCTCATGCTTCGTAAGATTAAAAGCGATCTTGTTCTCGGTACATCGGTCATCGGTGAACGGATATTATGACAAAAGAGACTACTACTTACTTTCTATCATTCATTCTTACGTTCACACAGTCTCTGTTCACGACTGACTGTCAGATTTACCGATTCTTCACAATCAGAGCCACGATTCCTTACAATTTGACGATTCCACTAAGGCTCGGTTTTATAAAGATCCGTTAAACCTTATGTCGGATTGTTATGTCAAGAAATGTACGGAGTTACTGAAATTTGATCTGACATTTGGTCTAACGGATCTTTATAAAACCCGGCCTTAAGTAATATTTCAAACGAGTAATGTTTGCACTGCACTAACATTAATTAAATTAGCATTAAAATTAACGTCGCGCGCTATTAAGACTAATCTAAGATAACGTCGGCAAATCAAAACAAGGCTAGTAATTGCACAGTGTGTACAGTTGTGTGGATATGTCGCGCAACTCATTTTTGTCGGGACACCTCTTGTGACCCGGCACATGCTGAGTGGGCCCCTTTTTCGCAACTGTTTTTAGTTTTAAGTAATTTAACTATAATTCTAGTTCGTCTGTTGTCGAAATAAAGATTTCTATTCTATTCTGTTCTACTTAAGACTGCTCCGCAAAATAAAAACTGATGTATGCCCGATCTGACCTAGTCCTAGTGGTTTATACGCCTTCCTCGTCACTTTGGAGCGCATCTGGTGTTTCAGATGCAGTTCTTCAGCTCAAGTTACACGTACAGTCAAGGGCATAAATATTCCCAAAGCGACAGAAATATCTGTACTATCTGTTAGCCAAAAATATCCATACAACAATTTCGATCAGAAATATGTGAACATTAATCGAGTCATTAAATTGTGTACGCTAATACGTTTATAAATATACGTACAATGACAGACAACTAAATGTAGACAAACACACAGACAAAAGTATCTATGCACATGTTTTTCACAAATGAACAATGCAGAGGTCAAAAATATCTACACATTTTTTTTCTAACCTCATATAGATAGCAAATGGAAACAAATATCTAAACGAACTTTTTTCATAAATACCTAGGCAAATTACATACACAATTATATCTGAATTTTTATTTAATTTTTAAAATTTTTTTTAAAGAAATATAGATGAGAACAGCCGGGCGATAGGAAAAGAAAGCGTATTTCTCTAGACTGAATCGGAGACCTTCGTTACATACGCTGAACTATGTTTCAGCGGCAGTAGTGACGGACAAATTCTGGCGCGGCCCCGGGCGCGAGCAGGTGGACGCGGAGGCCGAGGCGCGCGCGCTGGACCTGGTGCGCGACATGTTCCGGCGCGGCCCGAGGGAGAAGCACGCGCGCCCCGTGCAGTCTTCGCACGAGTGAGTGTGTTAGCACGACTCATCATCATTTCAGCCGAAAGACGTCCACTGCTGAACATAGGCCTCCCCCAAGGCTCGCCATTTAGACCGGTCCTGTGCCGTTCGTTTCCACGATTCGTTCGATTCCCGCGACCTTCACCAGGTCATCACTCCACCTTGTCGGAGGCCTACCGACAGCTCGTCTTCCGGTGCGTGGACGCCACTCAAGCAGTTTCTGGCCCCATCGACCGTCAGTCCTGCGAGCAATGTGCCCTGCCCACTGCCACTTAAGTCTCGCAATTTTGAAGGCTATGTCGGTGACCTCAGTTCTGCTACGGATACCTTCATTCCTAATTCTATCACGCAGAGAAACCCCGAGCATAGCTCTTTCCATTGCCCTTTGGGTGACCTTGAGCTTTCTTATGAGGCCCATCGTTAGCGCCCATGTCTCGGACCCATATGTCATCACTGGCAACATACGTGTGTGTTGCCAGTTAGCACGACTATCCGAGTTTATTTCATTTTGAATTCAGTCAGTTTGGATTTGCATTTTTGTTTTAATCTTCTTTATAGACCGGGCCAATAAAGCGATAGGAATTTGCGGTTGGAACGAGGGAAATCCAGGAGAAACCTCCAACACGACGCGGGCAGTTTAAACACTGGAATAATTCAAAGAGTTGTTCGACTGAGATTGGTTGTGTGCCTTCAATCAAATCTGAGGAGTGAATGGAATCGAGCTACTAGGAGTTTGGATTTGCGCTTGTTCACTTCCAATTAGTAACCTTGTACCTCACGTACAGTGACTGTTTTACCGACATCATATTATTAGACAAGTGAAAACTTGGTGAGACATAACTCACTAACGTTCCAAAGAACATTTCTTGGCGACATGGTTCAGCGAACGCTCGCAACCTTCATACCTTCATGGTCTCATGCGGTAACGTAGTTCATGTCTAGAAACCCCGTTAAATGTTGATGGGTCGTTCTACTTTTTCCATACATGAAATATTGAGTCAATTCTGCACGTCTCCGCCCAGCTCCGCCGCAACGGAAATACACCCTTAGCCACAATAATAATGTTTATGGGTCATACTTAGTTGAAAAAACAAAAGTCGTCCCTACTGTGGTCAATAGTTAACGGCTTATGTGCATGTTAGCTATGTTTTTATTACAGGGATTTATAGAAACGGAGACACTGTTTATGCGGGTTACTGGTCCAATCCGTGTATGATTCGTGTGTTCTGTGCAGATACGGGTGGTGGGAGGCGCACGCGGCGCGGCTCCGGGCGGCGCCGCGCGGCGACCGGCGCCTGCAGCACGGCCTGCGCGACTCCGCGTGGCTGCGCCAGCGCGCGCGCGAGCTCGCCGAGCCGCCGCCGCCGCCGGGCCGGCGCTGACCGCGCCCACCCAAAGACAGGAACTGACCAACTTCCCTCTGCCATCTGAATGCTTTCATTCAATGGTATCACGCTCACCCCCTCCTTCAGTAAGAAAGATCAATTTATAATGTTTCACGGCCCGGGTCATTCTACTTTTTCATGACCAGTTTTGTATTACAATAAAAAATCTATGACATGTATTGAATTAGTTTACAAAAATAGTACTTCGAAGTACTGCCTGAACCTAATAAAAGGAATTTATAGGTAAAAATACTTAAATATTAACATATTGCTATAAAAATTGGGTAACACAGTTGTAAAAACCATTTTTTCATACAAATGGTGAGACATCCAAAAACCACTGAGTTACTCGATTTATGGATACTAGCTGTGGTTCGTTAATTACCAAAACTATCGGAAGTGATACCTCAATTAAACATCTTTCTAAATAACAGTATACCAAAATCTGCATTTAAAAAAAATGAGTAAAAATTATGTACATGAAAAAATAAAATGGCCCGCCCACCCAACATTATTGATTAAATAAATAATATAAGCCGATGTGTTTAATGTTTTCCTGATTTTCCAGGTGTCCCCGCAACTTTTTTCTGATAAAAATCAGCTTAAAGAAGAGTTATTACTTCAAAAGCTGCATCCCCAGAGCATAATAAAAATTACAAAACGATGTCGAATATTAATTAACTAGTGGCTCTGTGAGCTGTAGACCTCTTGAGTGAGCGTTTTTATCATTTCCAAAATCTAACATCATAAAAAAGAGCAATATGAATATCGAACCCGCTAACAAAATTTCACGAGAAGCAGTTGCAAAATGCGATCTGTAGAGGAGAAGAAACCAAATTCGGACGCAGAAACTTACAATAGCATTGATAAAAAATTTGTTTTTCGAATTTCCATAAACCGTCTCGACAAAAAAAATCTTTATAATTACCGGACCTGCTCGCAAAATTTCACGAGAATCGTTTGCGAAATGCGACCTGTAGACGAAAACAAACCATTGAACAAATATATATATTTTTTAATTTCCTAAAACTTATTTAACACAAAAAATCTGTATATTTATCCAACCTGCTCACAAAATTTCACGAGAATCGGTTGAGAAATGCGACCTGTAGAGGAGAACAAACCGAAATTCGCCCGCAGAAACTTATAAAATCATTGATAAAAAAAAAATTGTGGAAATATCCAAAAACCGTCTCAACCAAAAAACTCTATATAACTATCGAACCTGCTCACGAAATTTCACGAGAATCTGTTGACTATTGCGACCTGCAGACAAGAACAAACGGAAATCCGGACATACAAAAGCATTTTTGTTGAAGCTGAAGCCTGAAGCCGCTACCTTAATAATTTTTGATGACAGTGATGACTCAATAATAAATAATTATTTATGTTCATATTTTTTCTGCTTTCGGTTTCATCATACACGTCACTGGTCATCATTTCCCTGCTTGAAGTATAAAAAATAATTGAACATTCAATCAAGCCAATACTAATGATCCCTAAACATTATCAGTAAATAGAGATAAGTTTCCGAGGTAAGCCCAAAGCTGATAAATTAAAACAGATTAACTGCTTCATAATCTATCCTTGTGCCACGTGTGGCCGGCAATGAAATTTGTACGTTTGAATGCTAGAATAATCAAAAAATTTAAACTTTAGCTTTTAAGGTAATGTATGCAGGTCAAAGTTATTTACGCATTCAACAAAATTGTTCTTATTCTTAAATAATTCCCGTATTGTATAATTTTAAAGATAATAGCTAATAAATGTTGAGAGTTATAGAGAGCTTAAAAGTCAACACATGATAAAAATATGTAAAATCCTAAAGATAAGTAATTACAAACTGATAAGTAGGTATGCATAAGAAACCCTGTAAAAGTGAGAGCAAAACGGTATTTTACACTGTCGAAGGTGAACACAGTATTTAAGGCAATGGGGTGGGCAAGACTCTCCATACAAACTTTGTGCATTTTTTTTCGTTTGTTTGCACTACAGTTATGATTTTTGGTCAGCATGCTTATTTTTCTGTTAGCCATAACCTGGAGAAAAATAAAATATATTTTAAATATTTTTGTTTTAATTTTTTTGGAGTATTAATGTTTTTTTTTTCAGGTTCTTCCTATATCCAATATTTACAAGCCAAAAAATAATAATTTTCGGGAGTGCATAAACCGATGTTTGTGAAGTCCGGTCTGTTCATGCTTGCTAGGACATAGTGACTACGTTAATACTAGTGTCTTTTTATAGGGGATTGACGAGAGACATCATCCTGTTGTGGATTCGTTTTTATTATCAGTGACTTAGAGACCATATACATCTCTAACAATATTAAATTAATTTTAATTTTGACGCTCAGAGACCATGTACATCTCTGGGATATTATATTAATTTCATTATACTCCTTGTTTAATCTTGAGACCTTATACATCTCTAACTTTACTGATGTTATAATATTTGTAATAGATAACTTTGCAAGTTTATCTTCACTGTATGACATTAATTTTGTTATAATTGTAAACTCGAAATTATTATTCCTTCTTGAACTGTATAATATTTTGACATTAAAAATGTATTACTTATTATAGTCAGACTTTCTGAAATTGTAAATTAATATTTTGACATGTAAAAGTGCCCTTGTGGCCTATTTGCAGAATAAATGTTTGTATTTGTATTTGTATTTGATGAATAAAACTTGCACAGAGTTTGTATGGATTAGGCCTACCCTGCGCCTTAAATTACGATGAATGTCTCAATTCAAGTTAATTTTTGTGTTCTTTTGGTGAACACTGTTCAAGAATTGGCAGATTACCATGCATTTTTAATTTACTAAATTATTTATATCAAATGCCCTCACAACAGTAACAACTCTGTCTTTAGAGCAATGTCACGCTGTTGACTTTGTTTTTTATGAGTGAGGTTTTATTCTTTTTATACATACGCCTTAAGGGAGGAGTACAGGCAGGCAGGTTCGAATCCTACTCGGTGCCTGAATTTTTAAATTTTTCCTTCATTCTAAAATTTGAGGTTTTATTCACCAACAGTAGAATAATGAATGAGGTACTGACCAGTCCGGGAGCCCTCGCGAGAGATACCGAGGTCCGCGTCCACTGTCAGCTCCTCCACCGTGCCCACGCCCTCCTGCGCGGCGCTCCATCCTGAAAACATACGCACAACATGTTACTAACTCCTGGCAATAAAATCTCATTGGAATCTATAATTAAATCAGATGTAAAGATGATTGAAACCCATTCGAACGTCACGCAAATGCTCTGTAAGTAGTGATAAAAACATACGTAAAGTGTGAAGGGAGGCATCAGCGCCGGTAGAAAGTTCTAGGTCCTATAGGTTCTCACGCCGCCCGGCGAAACCCTTCTAAAGCTTTAGAAGAATACCAAAAACTAACTTAAATCATCACGTCAATACACATTTTTACGCAAGATTAAGCATGAATAAAAATAGCAAAAACTCCTATCCAGTTTCCCGTTTTATGCTACGTAGACAAAATGGGGAGGATATTTAATATTTACCTGAGAGGAGCAAAAGGCCGAAACCCAGCAACAAAAAGTACTTCATTGTTAACACTCCCTAACGGGCGAAATTAGCTTATTCAATAACTATCGTCTAATATTAAAATTATATTGCGCCGGTTCACGAAATAGCCGAGACACTTCTTTCCTATATCTTCGAGATCCGTTTGAAACTGACTGACAGACAGAAGAAAAGAAAGGAGGTGATAAACTACTCCGATCCGCTGTTATTAGAGGGGCACAGTGACGCTTTCGTTTGGTATTGGACTAGAAACCAATAATCTCAATAAAACCCAATCACGAGATACCACGCCATTCCATGCGCCAATAGTAGTTATCTCATCTAGTTTTGTGTCGTTATGCTATTGGTCGTTCTCAGTTCTAAGTAGCGACTGAAATGAAAGTATCCGTTTTAGATCTATAAATTTCTTTATTCAAATATTGTTCACAAATTTCTTTATTCAAATTGCAAAACGACCTATTTCAATGGCATCACATGAGCGCTTTCCAAAGACAGCACTTCCTAACTATTCTATACCTATAGCTAACTTTGTAAACATTTAAAACTTTTAATTTAGTGACTTCTGTCAGCTGATTGTCACTGTCATACATAATCCAAAGGTGCACACAATTCGTAGATTTTGTTTGTCATTTGTTTGTCAGGTCATTACACACACTTATCTAGGTGTCATTCATTTCCAGCAAAGAGTGTCATTTCGATAACTAATCAATACCTTCTGTAAACGAACTTTAGTTCGTCGCCGACGTAATCGAACAGCAATGGTGCCCGAGACGGGTCCGCTCGTGACGACGACGAAGCGGCGCGTGGTGTATCGGAGGAGCACCTGGGCCGTGCACGAGTTCGAGGTGTGGAGCGGCGAGCTGGTGTGCCGCGTGGCCGCGCTGCGCATGAAGGGCTCGATGCTGCTGTGGCTGGGCCCGCGGCAGGAGCTGGGCGAGATGGCGCTGGGCTTGCCGGTGTCCGAGCGCGGCGCGCTGGCGACGTCTCTGAGCGACGAGCAGGTCGGCGACGGCGCGGTGGGGCTGGCGCGGCGGCTGGCGCTGGCGCTGCAGCGGCCCGTGTGGGTGGCGGCGTCGCTGGCGCTCGACCGCTTCACGGCGCCGCTGATCGCGCGCGGGCTCGTCAAGGAAATCAAGAGCCGTCCTGATTTCTTTAAGGAGACCTGAGGAGGTGGGAAGGCTGGGAATGGTGTTTAATGTACTCATTGGGCAGAGAAATATGACTATGTGGGGTATGATGGGTATGCAATATGTGAGCATATTCCCATCAATACATTTTGTCAACTCGAGAACTTTCTCTACATTATTACTGTGCATTAATAACCGGGTCTACATTATAGAACTTGATGTGTCTTATATTTTAGAACATGTTTACTGCTGCGTGGGCATATTGTAGATTGTTTAATCTATCAAGAAGCCCAAACTCCTCCCGAAGTTTAGCACAACATGTAAACTAGTTCAGAAAGAGGAGTTTGAAAGTAATGCTTCCCTATGGATCAAGCAACCTATAATAATAGCCCATATGAATGTGAACTTGTGGACAAATGTGAGCTGTAGATGGAACATGTTATATGTGATATTTATCTGGACTTTTTAACTTTCATGCAAGGAGAATTAAAATGAAATGAAATGAAAATAATTTATTCGTGGCATAGATACTAAAAGATAATACATTTATAACTATTAACTAATAAAATTGCCACGAAATGGTCCCGCCTCAGCGTAATGCTGACTCACAAGCCAGCGCTGGTCTTCCGGCGAGACCATTTTTTGTGGATCACGTTGCTCCGCTGTCCGACGCGGCCTTAACCTATTCTGAACACACCCTTTACGCTTGCGTCAGACAGTGCCATCTGGCAGGCTGCTAATTGTCAGTAGGCAAGGCCGCACGGACATTCGTCAACATGGCTGCAAGTTATAGTAAAAAAATTCAGTACTTACTTTATTTTTTACAAAAACCTGATTTACACCAATAATTTGGGCATGCATCGCGGCATGTGGGATGTTCAGGTACTCATTTTCTCATGCTATCCTATGTTTTACTTATGGACTTAAAACGGGGATAGCATGAGCTTCTTTGCCAGATTGCTGTAGGCACCTATGAAAATTATCCCTACATTTTAAGTTCTTCATAGCCAAACCATAATTTATATATTATTTCCATGTTACAAATTATAAAATTTAAAATAAAAATCCATGTGATCAACTCTATTTAGGCACTATTCAAATTTAAAATATGGTGGTATGAAATACATTATCCATGATCTTATATGCAATATACTTGTATTTGTGTAGTTTTCAAAGAAATTGTACTCCAATAAGTGTCTGTAGGAATTAAGCAATTGTATGTCTTATCCTTCTGTTGGCGGATATATAATAAGTCAAAGTATAAATAATAGAAACTGTCTTTTAATAATAAATATTGAAAAAAGTCAATGTATTTTTTTGATGATACAGAAACTGTAATCTTAATTTGCCACTAGCGCCATCGCGCGGCAGCAACGGTACTTTCGCGCGTAGTTGCGCGCGGTCTTGTCAAGTGATTCCTACTCGCCAAGATAGATGGTGCTGTACTCGTTTCATGGCATGAAGTAAGGATAAAACTGGAGCCGGCAATACACACATAAAAAAATGTGCGAAAGAGATGTTAGCATAGACAACAACACATGTGGGAACGAGATACAATGTGTCATCTCCCGTCCCTCATCGCGTATTTTTTGTCACCGAAACGTCATCAATGTTTTCAAGCTTATTGGCTTAATTTAAATTTGGCGCCAATGTATATACAGCACGACTAATTATCAGATGTCAGAATTGTGCTACATCCATATCAGTCTTCTGATACATCTCAATTCATCATTATCGTATTATGTGATTATCATATTACGTGAGTCCGTCCCACTTGGGGATTCGTTAATCCTCCTTCTATCTAATCCTCTTTACAATACAATACAAATACTCTTTATTGCACACCTCAATCAAAGGATACAGTACAGTACAAAACGTTACATGGGGTTTCTACGTTTCATGGGGTAATCCCCATCATTATCGTTGGAAGAAATAAAACATTTTGTCCAAAGCGCAGGCAGGGTAAAGGTAAAAACGATTTTTTAAATGAACGCCACTCTCCTATACCTATATGCTTACGTCAGGTGTTATTTGAAAACGCACTTGGGGAGTCCAGTTTAAAAATTGGTTTAATAGCATTTTCCAATAAATTAAATTAAATTAAATCATTTATTCTTCAATTTAGGCATATTACATGCACTTATGAATGTCAAACCACTACCACTGGTTCATAAAATAAACCTTTGTCTCGAGAAGAACCGGCGAAAGAAACTCGGCGAGGTGTCATTTTTTCAAAACAATATTACCTATAATGTATCTATATAAAATAACAGTATCATAATACTACAGAATTAAAATGCTACAATATAAGACAAAAAAAACTAAAAAAATGTAATTAATAAAAGATGCTTATTTTAATGTATTCTTTAAAGTTATAATCAAAAAATAGCAAAAATGTGAAGAAAGAATTTTAACAAAAAAATTCTCTTAAAATCGGACCCTTTTTGTTACATGAATTCTCATGAAGTTGTTACATGAATATGAAGTAACAATGTGTTTGAACATAAATTGGTTAGGTTAGGGGACCTGAAAAGTTTGAAAGTGTAAGGTATGCAGACGCTTTTATTTGCCAATTTTATTATTATTAGGTATTAAAGACGCTTAAAAATCCAATTTCTAAATAGAGCTTTGATTGTATAAGTATGACAAGGGTGTAAAACGACAAGAACCTCACTTCGTTCGGAAAAATAACTATCTCGTGCTAATATGGCTTTTAGACCAGAGTTATACAGTTTACTCTTCACCTCGATTGAGAGAAAATATATAAACAAAGGTCGTCCACCCAAAATTAATAATAAATTCCACCGCGAACATATGCATAATCTGGCGGCATGTTTTTTTTCTAAACTGCTTTGACACAAAACATAGACACCGCGGTTCGCGCGCAACAGTCACGCGCGAATAAAAGCTATACTGACCTTCCTCATTGAGCGCTTCAAAGCGTTGCTCAAACGATGTAGGTAATTACTTTTTTAATTGCATTAAGAACTACTACATACAAACTTTCTTTTTCTGATTGGTAGATTTAAATGAAGCTGTATTCTCGTTGGTTGATGCCCAATATAAGAATTATTTTTGTCAAGTCAATGGCTCGGAAAGGTTTTTTTATTCTTTAAAAACAGATACCAAAATTGCATTTTATCCACGAGAGTGCAAAGAATATTTGAAATCCGAACGTGGTATTTGTAATTTTTTTAAACATAATAACACGTAAAGGCCGGTCCAGACAGTGCAGCAACAATAATTTTATATTGTGCTGTTGTGTTAAAAAAATTAGTACCTACGCCAAATCTCGGGATAAGGTAGTGGACCCCGGGCATTCAACTATATTTAGGATGCAACTGTACTGGGATAACGCTAGAACAAGGAGCAAAAAAATAAAATAAAATAAATTTTAGCTCTAGTGAGGTGAAAAAAATTGTGTTATACACGGCTGCAATGTTATTTTACGTCTCGTGTGTTGCAACACTCGCTACGCTCGGGTTTCTATTTTTGAACTACTCGCTTCATTCAGGATTCTATTTTTGAATCACTCGCTTCGCTCGCGGTTTAACCATAGAATCCATTCGCTAGCTCGTAGTTCAACCCTAGAATCCATTCGCTAGCTCGTGTTTCAATTCCACACTAGCGGTTAAAATAAAACTGCACCCTTGTAGGTATAACAAATAACTATTAAAGAGTTAAATTAGCGTTCTGTGATTGGTGCATTTACCTATAGTACAGGTACACAACTAGAAATAACCAAATTAAAAAAAAATTAAGACCCCGTCTTGTAATAGGTAATAGGTTCTGTTTTAGTACCTACCTATACAGGGTGTCCCACGGCTATGCCACATGGAGGGAAAGTACCTTGAATATTGTAGATGGAACATTTTACTGAACGAACACATTACTTGAATTTAAAAAACAATTTAAACTGCATTCACAGGTATTTAAATAATTTTATGGTTGAACCGGGAATCGAACCTCTTACATGAGAAGAATAATTAACCTGTAGCTTTATTATACCGACCGAGAGGCTTCATCATAAGGATTATTTTTTGCTAAATAACATAGTGTCACAAATAAAAGGAAGACCATGAATTTTAACATTTTTAATACAAAATTAATCAATTTATCGCGTGTAACGGGTTCGATTCCCGGTTCAACCATAAAATTATTTAAATATCTGTGAATGCAGTCTAAATTGTTTTTTAAATTCAAATAATGTGTTCGTTCAGTAAAATGTTCCATCTACAATATTCAAGGTATTTTCCCTCCATGTGGCATAGCCGTGGGACGCCCTGTATAGGTAGGTACCTTACTTACGTAAAATTATCACCAACATTATACTTAGGTTCCTATTAGGTAGGTACCCTGCTTACTAACTAGAACTACCTAGGTAGGTATCTAAGCCCCCTTATTCATAAACGTCTTAAGGCCGATTTTTCAATACCCAGATAAATGTTAGCTCTGTCCTTTTCATGCATATGACATTAGAAAGTGACAGCGATAATTTTAACTGTCGGATAATTTTATCTGTCCATTTAAAAAATCTACCCTAAGTATATCAAACTAATTTTAATTAAATAGCCGCTAAAATGCGTTTATCCTTATCTGTCACTTTGACATGTGCTTGTAAGACAGTGACAAAAGACATGTTAGTTAGCAGAGGTTTGTTAAGTTTTATGAATCTGGAGGTTGAACTTTGATAGAACTTTTTAAAAAAATACACTTATAACACTTTTACCGGCCTTACATACCCAAAATTTTGCCGTGCCGTGGCTATCAACTAAATTAAATGATTAAAAAAAGGAAATCCGTAAAATAAATCCTAATTAAAAAAAATGTATCGGTAAGATAATACTTAATTATCATTTATAAATCAGTTTTATCTAGACGTTTTTTTTTGTCGCATTTTTTGTGTAAGTAATGTTAGTTCTGTAAATAGGTATGTGTGAAATGTAAGTTCAGTTTATGATTATAGACATTTAGTAGCCACAACACCGCCAAGAATCCACGTAATATTATAAAATACTTATTTGCTGCGTCTGCAATGTAATCTGATTTTCCTAGGTACGTATTAGATCTGGATTGCGGCTGCACCAATCGGGCGAGGCCCCGCCCCCCGCGCGCGCGCCACGTGCACGCTGCACCGCGGGGCGGGGCCTGCGCGGGGCGCGGGGTGTGCACGCGCAGCCAATGGCGCGCGGGGGCGTGGCCGGCGGCGGCGGCGCGCGCGCGGGCGCGGCAGTGTCGCGCGCCGCGCCGCAGCGGCCGATCGTGTCTGTGCTTGTGTGTTGTGTCTGTGTCCCTGGTGCGCTCGCTGTGCCCGCAACTAGTGCCGTGTGTCACAGTGTGTTGGAATACAGTGTTGCTATTTGAACCGAGTGCTAAACTTGCCGATGCCGATGATAGTGATATTGAAGGGATATAAGTGCATTTGGATATTAACATAGGTACGTACATTTAGGTGTCTAGCCCCCGTATTCATAAAACTTAACAAACCTCTGCTAACTAAAAAGTTCTTTGTCCCATTCTCACAAACGTCAATGTCAAAGTGACAGATAAGGGCAAACGAACTTTAGCGGCTAGTTAACTAATATAGGTTTGACAGACGTTTATGAATAAGGGGGTAGGACTATTAGGAATGCGTAATGGGGAGTACCTACTTTGTGGAGGTTACCAGTCCATCAGTCTATGAGTAAACGTAGGCCACCCGTCTAAAATGTATGCTTTGTGTCAATACTGTCAGCACCTAACGGACTCGAATGGTGACAGCTATGTGACAAATAGACCTAAATGGCTTGCGATCAATCACGCATAATGAGACAGTCACGCAATGTATCTAATTGTAAACTGACAGGACGCGCTTATGTGGCATCCCTGAAGTTGCTAGCGTCCGTAGGTTACGGTTTGTACATCACCAAGCAGCAAGGAAATTAAAACTTGTATTTTTCGTATTTAAATCAAAACACAAAATGAATAGTTAGGTAGGTTTACTGATTTACACTACTACAAAGGCAAGTTTAAAACCCAAATAAAACACATCACACCACACAACATTAAACACACATACAATTCTTATATATAGGTAGGTACGCTGCTAAACGATATAGATAGATAGGCAGTTATAGTATTAGAACACATCTAAACGCTCTAAACCTCAAATGTAAAAGTTGCCGGACAAATGTTAGCAATCCAATTATTGTCTCCTAGACGTAGTGTTACGACCAACCCTGTCGAAGGGACTCGTCTGAAAATCAGCGCAAGGCCTAAAGCCCCTGCATATGCTGAGACGAGCACCCATTGCCCAATCTAATACAAATAAATATGTATTTTAAGTGTCTATTTTAAGTTATGTTATAAGAGATCCGTTGTACTGTACACATTTTGTTTCTTTTTTGGCAATAAATCATTTTGAATTTGAATTTGATTTAAAAATGAGACACCCGAAGCGTCGAGTGACCAAAACAGCCACTTTACATTTCATAAAGTTATACGTGATTATGGCCCTTATGGGACTTCGCGTTTACTAATACCTGACAATTAAATAGTTGAACATCGGTATGGTTTACCAAAGCGGTGGCCGCACACATGATTTGCCGGTTGGTCACGTCACGGCCAGCCTTGTTAGATACTGTACCTAGAAATTTATTTTATTTGGAGATCCAACAGCTATTATATAACATTACACAATCAAGTAGATACAGATAGCCAATGGGGGCTATCGTTTTTGTGCTCACCAGTTGGCGCCACTGTCGACTAAGGTCCAGCTGTCAAAAATTGTTATTGGTTATTATGGACATGAGAACGAAGTTTACATTTAAATCATATTCAATACCTTAAAACCGTACCGTAAAAATATCGAATATACCGCATTGTAGCGTGGTCCCGTTTTGTTCGGAAAAAAGGAGGAAATAATTTTCCGAAAGACAAATCTGTCTCAAAGCCCTGACAGTCATTAACCCTTAATTCATATTTGCCATAATCAAGCTCAGGTATTGCAAAATAGTGACCATATTGTTCCAATTAGATATTAACCCGCGTAGCGCAACCAAAAAGAGTGACATTTGACGTTTCGGAGGACCCCACGCTACACTAGCGCCTCTAGCGGCGAATTCATACGCGATAGCCCCCATTATAGGAACTCACAGGTAGTGCCATGATACTTAACTAATAGGTACTAATATTACGCGCTAACGTAACCGCACATGCAACAAAAACAAAAAAAAGGGAAATAATCTGTTACAAATTAAAGCTTTAGAATTAGAATTGCATTGTTTGCGTTTTTAATTGGCTTATTCCCGAGAGACCGGCGAGATGTGCTTGCGTCGTGAGTGAAAGCCCGGAGAAAACGATATCCCGGCAACAAGTCCTAATCCTAGGTCGCTAAATATGTAACGGGTAGGTATATAGGGTCGCTAGGGC
The DNA here is from genome assembly GCA_963556455.1 of Epiblema foenella. Lineage (NCBI taxonomy): Eukaryota > Metazoa > Arthropoda > Insecta > Lepidoptera > Tortricidae > Epiblema > Epiblema foenella. The sequence goes on from OY747105.1 coordinate 24,078,459, forward strand.
AGTTACAGGCACGTATCCAGAGGGGGGATAGTTGGGATTTATCCCCCCGCCGATAACGTTTTTAGCCGTCTGTTTACAGTGATTACAGCGATTTTTACACAGTTCAGATGGTTGTTTCAATGTTTGTCCCCCCCCCGAACCAAAAATCTGGATACGTGCCTGGGCAGTTACGCGGCTTGCGTCAGTTTGCGGCCTCCTGAAGAACGAAGATTTTTCAATTAAAGATATTCACATATTTATATGCCCTAAAGAAATAGTGAGTCGTACTTATGCGTTTTTATTAGTAGCAATTGAATGGGAATATATTATAAAAGCAAAAAAAATATCCTTTCAGTTCATCAACTCATCCAAGTGGCCGCAAACTGGCGCATCAAATTAACAGGCCGTAAACCTACCTACCGACCCTAACGACCTAACTGTAAATCGGATCACAGATCGGATCAGAATCATTAGAACCATTTTCTAAAAAAGATTTCTTTAGATAAATACATGTAGGTAGGTATACAATGAATGAATCCTTTGCCTTTCACAAATGATGCTCATTTAATTGTGTTACCTATTTCTATATGACGTAGGTAGGTAGATAGCTATAGGGTCGATAGGTCGGTTAGCGACCACCTAACAATTTGGTGCGCCGGTTTGCACTTTGCAGCTATACTTGGATGAGGTGAAGAACTGAAAGGATATTTTCACGTTTTTAATGGATTTCCATTTAATAACTCCCAAATTAAATGCATGCTACTTATGTTTTTTTGAGTCTGTAAAAATATAAATACGTTCTTTAGGTGCAAAAACGCTGGTCGCGTAACCAGCCTACTCACCCTACAACCCAAAGCGTTAATATTTTATGTGTACTAAACAAACTAACAGAAAGAACTAGATATCGCCAAAACAAAGGTGTGCACCAACACATACCTACATAATTAACCGAGTGAAACGAAGGTCTCTGCTTCAGCTTCGACTAAAATGCTTTCGTGTCCGAATTCCGGATTTCCACATTTCCGGGAGTTCTCCTGTACAGGTCGCATTTCTCAACCGATTCTCGTGAGATTTTGTGAGCAGGTTCGATAATTATGTAGAATTCTATTGTCGAACTAGTTTTTTTTTAACGGAGAAGGTGCCGATCGATGATGAATACAAAACTCATGTGCGAACTCGATATTAGGTATTTATTTATTAGCCAGAACATTAACTGGGTACAATGAATTGTTAAACTCAGCATGAATTCTTTGACATTACAAATACAAATTCTTTATTTGCTTGAACACGGTTACAAAGATCTTATATTTAGAAAGTTCATGCGTATTCAACCTGCATGCAGGTGTGCAAATTTTATCAGTCATATTTCTAATTTAATGGAAGTCAAATGTATTACAATGTCAAATATTTATTGTATCATATTATGATTTAGCTTTCAGCGCGTCAAATATTCATTAATATTGTAGAAACAATTTTCCTGTAGCCATTTAGTCAATTTACTTTTAAATAACATCTCATTTTCTAGTTTAATATTAATAGGTAGTTTATTATACAAGACTATGCATATGTTACAACAATTTTTCTTATAAATAGAGGTGCGGCAAGGAGGCTGATATAAAATTCATATATCTAGTCCTGCCTTTCTTTTGTCTCACTTGAATTAACAGCAGGGAACTGTCAAACTAAAAGGAGGCTTACAGCCTTAAAAAAGATCGCCACAATTTAAAAAAAAACTGAAGGTTTAAAGGTTACAGAGTATAGCTAACTACCTAAGTATTTTTACTAGCGTACTTTGTTGTTGACTGTCTAGTGTCTAATATCTACCTACGGAACGTTTATTCCACTCCACTCCGCTATACACTGATCGTTTGCATTTAGATTTAACAGATTATTCGGTTCGGTAATTCATGGTCAATGTTATAATGTCATTGACCCCAAGGTGTGAATGAAGCTAATAAACAACAAATAATTATTCATGTATAAATGGGTAGGCTATGCCAGTTACGCGACCAGCGTCAGTTTTCGACCACCATAGTAAGTTTAGTTTTATCAATTATATTAGATATTAATATTTTTACAGAACCTAGAGAAACAGTGAGTTGTATACATTTTATTTGGTAGTTACTGATTAGTCCATCAAAAATAAAACCGACTCCAAAAAACACTGAAAAGAAAAAAAATATTGCTTTCTAACATGAGACTATTAGATACGCTTGTTATTGAACAATGTAGACGTACCTATTGTAATTTTTGAAGCCGGTGCCATCCAAAGAAATTGTCCAAAGTTGACAAAATGGCACCAACTACAAAAATTTACTGAGCTAACACACATTAAAAAAAAAGAGCGTAGGTACAACTGAATTGAGAACCTCCTCCTTTTTTTGAAGTCGGTTAAAAAAAACGAAAATTGATTTCAGTTAATCAGTTCATTATAGGTAGTGGTCGTAAACCGGGACACAAGCTTTAGTCGGTCGTGAACCGACCTACCGATGCGACAGTCGCGTCAGTCGCAGACACAAACGATTGTAAATTACCGAACTGTCTATACCCAGTGTATTATGATTAAAGGAATGTATATTCCTTTGTATTTCCTACTCGTATGAGTAGGTATATGAGTTTTTAACATACATAGTTTAATATTAATTGACGAAATCAATGATTCGATCTTCGCCCGGCGGCGCCGGCGGCGGCGACGGTAACGTTCCCAGGGAGGGAATTGTTTTTCTTTCTAGACCTTAAAGTATTAAGAAATGTTAAACTTGTAAATTGACATGCTGTAGGTACATACATGCTGTACATCTCTTGTATAATGACAGTGTATGATTAATACCAAATATACCAATAAATGAATGTGAATATGAACACTGAAAAAACGTAAGGGTTAAAAATAAAGAAAATACTGTTGAAAATAACCCAGCGTGTTTGTCAATATAGCACCTGCAAACTTTGTAGCTAAATCTAGATACGTCAACTTTGTTGTTCTTACTTATCAAATATTAACCGATGAATTTGGTTAAAATCATATAAAGTAAAATTGGCTGCAATTAGCCAATGTAACCTGAGAAAACTAACCTAACGAAGCTTATTTGTCACAGTCAACCTACTTAGTTAACTACTGCCACCTTGTTTGATACATAACACCAGTGTTATTTGGTATTTTCAAGCGATTTATTCGATATCTACAGCCAGCCAGCTCGGTAACTAAGCAGATATACTCAGTATTCTAAACTAATTTTTTCGGTTACTACAACAGGTTTGCTCACCAGTGGCAACAAATTACTTGGTAATTCTTGACCAATTTCTTCAGTAACTACAGCCAGCCTGCTCGGTTATTAAGCAGTGCTACTCAGATTATCATACCTCAGCACAGAACTTGGCAGATCTCAAATCTTTTGTCGGCGAAGTCGACAGCCACGATATTTTGAATGTTTTTTTTATACAACGACGGTGGCAAACAAGCAGCCAGTTGTACACTATGACTGTCCTAACAATCATTCAGACACACGCGGCCTTGATTGTTTTAGTGACAACTGGCTGCCACCGCACGCCGCTGCAGTGTGTAATACGTTTAAGCAACTTGTTTCTGTCTTATTAATCCACCCGGGTATTTGCAACTTAACACTTATCAATTTCTGACCTAGTGTTGCAAAATCTAAAATTAAAAACGCAGTTGTCAGCAAATTCATGTGTAAACTTGTCTATTTTTAACTGAATTAAGTAAGGATTGTATTTACTTAAGCCACTTGTTTATGTTTTAGTAATTCAACCGGGCATTTGCAGCAAAACAACTTAATAAATTTTAACCAGTCTTGCAAGGTCTATCATTAAATAATGCACTAGTGAGGCAGTGACAGTGTGAAATTCGTTATTTCCAACCGAATCAGGTAAAGATTACATTTACCAAGACATTAATTTGGAAATGAATAAGTATTTTGTTACAACAACTAAGACGTTTAGCAGTTTTTGCTTGTTTATCATTAACCAAGCATTTTTGCGCGTTCTAAATAAATCTTGGTTGTATGTAACTAATCATTCTTTAACCGAGCCAAATTGGTACTTTGCTAACTATTCGTTTTTTCAGTGAATGAATAAATTAAAGTGAGTGTTTTAATCGATTCAGTTGTTTTTTGAATAAATTTGTGACTGCTTGCAATGTTTAAGACTCAAGAATAACTTGTTGTAGTGCCAAAACAAGTAAAACTGTTTTTGGGTCTAAAACCCTGAAATTGTTAATCAACGAAAAAAAACCTTAAAAAAATACTTCACAAGTTCACAGAAATATTTAGGGTCGGTAGGTGGGTTTACGGCCTGTTAATTTGACGCGCCAGTTTGCGGCCACTTGGGTGAGTTGATGAACTGAAAGGATATTTTATTGCTTTTTAATATATTCCCATTCAGTAGTTGCTAATTAAAATGCAGCATACGACTCACTATTTCTTTAGGGCATGTAAAAATTTAAATAGGTATGTTGAATTGAAAAAACCTCGTTCTTCTGTGCCCTTACCACGAGTTTGCATGACCGTACTCGCTAGCGACTGCGTAAACGATTTAGTATGCCGATTTTTAGTTTTATTGCGTAACCGCTAGAGGCACTGTACTTTTGCCCATACAAATTTTTACGCAGTCGCTAGCGAGTACGGTCATGTAAACTCATGGTAAAGGCACAGAAGGCCGCAAACTGACGCGTGCCGCGTAACTGCCCCAGCTACCCTACTATTGATGTAGCGTGAGTAAGTACCTAATCAATAACGTGGGCATATTGTCGAAGTCGCTAATCGAACAACAAATAAATCAAAATCACAATCAAAACATTTATTCTGCAAATAGGCCTCAACGGCACTTTTACAAGTCAAAATCTATCTAGGTACATTAAATAAAATAATGCAATAATCAAAGTATCATTAATTAAATGTAGTGTTACATGTCAAAAATAAGACTAAGAAACTAATAACAATCGAGATTTGTTAGAGATGTATAAGGTCTCTAAGCGTCAAGATAAAAGGTAATAAATTAGGTACACTAATCATAATACAATATTTTGAGCTATATCTATAAGCGTCAACATGAAAATAATAAAATCTAGTAAATAAATATCCTCAGAGATGTATAAGGTCTCTGAGCGTCAGTCTAAATAAATTCAAATGAGAACAGAGCGAAGTCTCTCATCATGTCAATTCCACTGAACACTAGTACGAAGTTACTAGTCCTTGCAAACATGAACAGATACCGTGAGTACAAATAAAGGGTTACAAGCAAAAGTCACTAAGTAACAAATACCTACTTAAAATAAAGCTCGTATATCAGCATCGTTTCAGTACTGAGATACGAGATTTCTAAGAGTAGTGACAGATTTCATAGTGAGTTTTTGTAGGGTGGAGAGACGGTGAACGTAATAAACTTGCTATTAATTAGCTTGTTTTATTTACCTTTTTCTATAATATAACATTCAGACATACATTCAGATTGACGTGCAAAAACATTGACATGATATTCAAATTTAGCACTATAGATACCATAGGCAACAGACGATAGTGCTGTGTATTCACAACAGTTTTGCTTCTAACCCAACGAAGTTATATATTACCGCAGTAGTTTACGAGCCCGTCAATAAATATTAAACATTAATTAGTAATTTCCCCTATCACCCTAACAGCCTTTTGTTCTATGTAGGTAGGGTCCCTATTCTGGTTACGCAACCAGCGTTAAATTAATTTTGTATTAAGCAGTACCGCTGCTAACGTAAACTACAAATTTAGAAATAAAGGAAAAATTTAAAAATTTGCAAAGAGCAGGATTTGAACCTGCGACCTCCCGGCACTCGCGGCCAGTCGCTCTAGCCAACTGAGCTATAGGTGCAACCACGGTGCCTAAATTTTTCAATTTTTCCTTTATTTCTAAATTTGCAACCAGCGTTAGTTTGCAACCACCTGAAGAACAATGTTTTTTCAGTCTATATAGTTTATAATTTGTATTTTACGGGCCCCAAAAAACAGCAAGTTGTTTTTTATTTGGGAGTTATTGAATGGGAATCCATTAAAAAACGAGAAAATAGGTATTCTTTCAGTTTATGATCTTCATCCAAGTGATAGTCACCGGCCATCAAATTAGCTGGTCGCAAACCGGCCTATCGACCCTACGTGCTAGCTATACAAATAATCTTTATAACGTAAAGTCTATTCATCATTACGTGTCCTATCATGCAATTACCTAACGTCAAAGTTTGAGGAAAATCTTATTAGAAATTATGTTTCTCAGTGATAACTTGGTTGATTCCAATACTTTGTGAGCTTCTTTATGTCGTAACGCCAATGTACATTACAATGTACATTCCCGTTCAATGAAATTTAAATCTTTTATAAGAGTAAATAAAGTAGCATTTCTTTTATTTCATTTTTTATTTGTACAAAAGAAATTCAACCTAATTCACTGTATAATTAGATTTATTTCACTTATCACGAATCTTATCTTTAACTCTTATTCTTTTATTATTTTTCTTTCCTTCTTATCTTATCTTATCTTTCTTTTTTTATTTCTTGTTTTTATCTTATCTTTTTTCTTTTGCTTCTTTCTTTCTTCTTGTATTTCTTTTTTCTTATATTTCTTCTTTCTTTCTTTCTTATTTTCTACTTTCTTTCACATTAAGTATGGTGGGCGTTACGAGGACAACAATCTTTTTAGTGATGATTATTGTGTAATCCTTGAGTGAAGTGTGATGATGTTCAAGTGTTTGTTTACATGATAGGACACGTAATGATATATAAACTACGTTTATTTTTACGTACGAGTAGGCAGGGCCGGAAACCGGTTTCGTCTTCATACAATTAACCGGTTTAAAATTTCGGTTAAAAGAGTTTTACAATAGTTTCTCTTACTATAAATCATTTATTTCATAGACGAAGTATCGTAGCAAAAACATTGTAAAATAAAAATAGTGATTTGAGAAGAACTTTAGGCCGACCGGTTTAGCCTAGTGGGTAGTGCACCTGCTTGTGAAGCTGACGGTCCTGGGTTCGAATTCCGGTCAGGGCAAATATTTGTGTGATGAGCATGAATATTTGTTTTAGAGTCTTGGATGTTTTCTATGTATTTAAGTATTTATATCTATTAAATATATCGTCGTCTAGTACCCATAACACAAGCCTTCTTGAGCTTACTATGGGGCTAGTGCGATTTGTGTAAGATTGTCCTCTAATATTTATTTATTATTATTTATTTATTTATTACTTTAGGTCTTTCAAAAATAGTACAAACCGGTTCGAGCCCTGCGAGTAGGTACCTACACAAGAGCGACGTTTTTACTCCAAGTCGAGTCTCGTAGGATAGGAATCTTCGTGTAGATCATTGCAAAGCTTAGGTAAGTAGATATAATATTATTCACCAAATGCTACTCTCAGAATTAGTTTCTCTTTTATAACCCTTATTTAGTGTGAAACCAACTCACTGACTACGAGTGGCCTTAAAACCAACTTAGCGCTGTGCTCACACCGATTTTTCAACGTCTTATTTTTAATACCCATACTTACTATAGATTGAACATTGTAAAATTTTGAGAAATAAACCTTTTTGTATTTGTATTTGTAGAATTTTGTATGCAAATACTCGAATAATTACCGAAAATACTAAAAACGCTGTTTCCCTCGATTTATTTAGGAGTTCCCTCAATTTGTCATGTATCCTATTATCAGAACTAGATTCTGGTAACAGCGGGACCAACCTTGAAGCATATGCTTTCAAACAAAGAAATAAAAATCCAAATCGATTCAAAACCGACGAAGTTTTGAGGTAACACACATTAAAAAAAAAGAACTTCCTGTTATTAGCTATTAAGTTTGTATTATATTTTTTTCTGTAATGCTGTTGATGCCCCGAATAAATAAAAAAATAATATAAAATTAAACTGAGTTGAGAACCTCCTCCTTTTTTGATGTCGGTTAAAAATAAAAGTTGGTTACAAAATGTAAATTTGAAACTTTAGTTAGTAACTGATATTGCCTACGACAAAGTTTCTGGAGTGTTATCAAGACGTTCAGTTTATGCCAGTGCGGCACGAACACTCGGGTGACTATTTAACCCAGTCGAGGAAGCAAAACCTCGAAATGTTGGTTAAAGTAAAAAAAACATGGTAGTAGTATATACGATGAATTTAAAAGGAAAACTATCACAGCTAAGTAGACATTACCGTAAAGGGCAAAAATATGTATACAACACAACATCTCAAAAAAGTACATCATATTTTGATAGATTACGTAGATTTCGCACAAAATGCGAATATCTTCTGGATGAAGTACATTTTATAAGATAGCGGCGGCTCGGCTCTAGAAAGTCCTGTCCTGGGGACTTTTGGAAGTAGAAATAGATATATTTATTTGCTAGAATACGTTTGGGAGACGAAAACAAGGCCATGAATGAACATTCGTAAAAAAATTATCAAAGTTACCAACATTTCGAGGTGTTGCTTCCTCGACTGGGTTAATTAGCTAAAAAGCCCATTTGAACCATTTATCGCCAACACATAAGTTTCAATACACGTATATATGTGTACGGACAACGTCAAAGTCGTGAAATGTAAAACATTCGTCGATGCACATATTTCATTAACTTTTTAATGAAACTTACTTATTCTAAATAAAAAATTGAGGATCCGGTCACCTAGGGCCACTTTCTTGTACGGCCACCGTCTAAATTCCTACATCGTCCATTTCCTTTGGGCTTTTCCTACTACGGCCATTTCCCCGAACGACAACAATGCAAAATCACTGGGAAAATTCCTACTACGGCCATGAAACTTAAACACACTTCAGTCCAGAGCAAAAAAATGGGTACACTTATACCTTGTTTTGTTTTAAGATTAGAAATTAGGTAAACAAAGAAGCACTGGTCGTAAAAAAGACACATTGCATTGACATTATTCCCACGAACGATCAGAATAAGTGACAGTTAGTGACTATGACAAATTACTTTATCAAAACTCCAACCGACTTTTTACAATCTCTGCCTCTTTGGTTTTTTACTGTACAACATTTAGAATGAAACGCAACGTAATTAAAAAAATAATTGATGGCTTACCATTTAAAAAGAAAGAAAAGAAAGAAAGAAAGAAACATTTATTCACAGACACAGAAGACACACATATTACAAAAAGAAAACAGCAACAGAAGAAAACAAACCACAACATGTGTGTCCCCGCGGCAGTGAAACGGACACTGGCTCAGCATTATGCTGAGGTGTCAGACACCTACAGAAAAAAATATATAATAAATTAAAACAATGTTTTATGTCAGCATGAAATAACAGTTTCAAATTCATTGAGATTATTTGACACTTTTACCATAGAACGAGCTTGAAAAATAATCTCTTTCACTTGAAAAAAAATCCGACTTCAATTTAATACTTCGCCAAGCCACCCCGAGAGCATAAAACACCAAAAAGCCTTTTTTTGGAGTCGGTTTTTATTTTTAATTTTTTTTTATTTTAGTCACACTTTTTAGTGAGTTACCAGAGTGCATCTTATGGCAATTCCAATAAGCTCAAACACGGCTAAGCTATACCGTTTTATTACGGAGTTCCGTTGTCTATCTTCCGGCTTCAATTACCAGATCAGGTTGATAGTAACATTGAATTAGGACCATTTAAATTGGCTTCCTCATACTCGCTTCAGTATCTTGATCGAAATATCTTAGCGCTAACCATGAAACACTAGGAGTTTTGGATGACCATCCGTGGTCTTCTTCATCAATTCCTGTACACTAAATGCTATATATATTTTTTCTTTTTTTTTTCTAAATTTCACTAAATGCTACTTTCTCAATGCAAATGCTCGATTTGTTACCGAAAATACTAAATTCGCTATATGTTTCATTGAATTTTTGAGGAGTTCCCTCAATTCCTCATCGTTTCCATCATCAATAGTGAACTTTGCGAACAACGGGACCAATCTCGAAGTATACGCTTTCAAACAAAGAAATAATTTTCCAAATCTGTTCATAAATGGTGGAGTAATCGCGTAACAAACAGAAAAAAAAATTAAAAAAACATGTAGGCGAATTGAGAACCTCCTCCTTTTTTTGAAGTCGGTTAAAAAGCCCGTACCTAAGTCGTTCTCTGTCATTCTACTTAATGCTAAATAAAAAGATACCTATTATCTATATTAGGGAAATCCATACAAAGTGTAAGTAGGCACTTACTTTATTTGCTAGTGCTAGAGTGTAATGGTTTAGAATTGCCTCACAAATTCGTGATTTATCGTGATTTAAAATAAATAAATATTAGAGGACAATCTTACACAAATCGAACTAGCCCCACAGTAAGCTCAAGAAGGCTTGTGGTATGGGTACTAGACGACGATATGTTTAATAGATATAAATACTTAAATACATGGAAAACATCCAAGACTCAGAAACAAATATTCAATCGAAAAAATCGACTGAAGTGGCTGCCCTTGAATAACTAGAATAGGGGGGTAGTATGATTTAAACTTCCACGATTTTCACATTATTATCACTAAACGGGACTTTACGGGATTGGAACTTAGAACGCGCATCAAAACTATTTTTTTCTGTTTACCTCTGACATCACATCACTCGACGTGTTTGATATATCGCAACATTGTCGCGAGCAGACCACCACAAACCAAGACCGCTTCTGTGTTCTCGTTATTTATTGACAAGCCGAGATTAATATGGAATTCTCAATACCTACAGGCAGAAGTGTCACGGTCAAGCAGAAACGTATAACGAAGTAGGGTCGGTAGGTGGGTTTACGGCCTGTTAATTTAATGCGCCAGTTTGCGGCCACTTAGATGAGTTGATGAACTGAAAGGATATTTTCTTGCTTTTTTAATATATTCCCATTCAATAGCTGCAATGTTGACATACGAAATATCTCTATTGTTTTTGTACGGCCTTGACTAATGTAATTAATGTCTATCAGATTTATGTATGAATAATTATATACCTACAATACGCATGTTATTAAAATAGAATACCAATTAGCACGTAAGGTTTAGCTGTTAGTGCTGATAATGGTTTACAATAAATAAATAAATAAATAAACTGCTTTATACTGAACAAGAAAAAAAATTAAAACGTATACGACTCACTACGTATTTAGGGCATGTAAAAATGTAAATATCTTTAATTGAAAAAACTTCGTTCTTCAGAAGGCCGCAAACTGATGCAGGCCGCGTAACTGGCCTAGTGACCCGACTCTCAATACCTGCAGGCAGAAGTATCACGGTCACGTAGAAACGTATAACGAAGTACATGCAGTCTATAGAATTAGAAATGAACAACATGAATTTTTAAATATGCTTTCATATTTGAACATGCAAAATTCGTAAGAAAAAATCCAGAGATGTTTGACAAACCTGTTCAAAATCCAAATTTGCGTGGTAGAGGTTTATTTCTCATTAAGCCGTCAGTCTCGAAAACAGCCTTGTATAGAAGGAATTGTTATATAATGTCAATAAAAGTCTATAATCATATACCTCTAGAATTTAGGACTTTACCGTACAAATTGTTCATAGTCAAACTTCGCTCATGGCTTCAGGATAAATGTTTTTATAAAAACATTTATTCTATAAATAGAATTAAGGAATTTTTTGACATGACCACAAATTTAACATAACTAGAAATAATTTGCACTGTTTTTTTTTCTTATGTAGAATGACATTATTATATAAATTAATTTTCTTTAAAATTATAATCATAAATTTGCATGCCATTGTAATGGTGAATTGTGCTGAATTTATATTTTGTCATCAGATCTGTTATGTACCATAATTCTCGCAAATAAAATTTTGACTTTGACTTTTGACTTTAGAAACGGAGGTAATTTATCGCTTATATTCACCTAGAAGGTAAGTATGGTTGTTCAATCAAACAACTTAGAGGCTGTCACGGATCCATTAATCAATCGGCGCGTAGTTACTTTACTAAATATACCTACGTGCGCATCAGACACTCATCTTTATAATTCTTTCTTCATCAACTTCACGTAGGGTCGATATGTCGGTTACCGACCTTACTACTAATGATGTGCCGGTTTACGGCCACTTGGATGAATTGATAAACTGAAACGATATTTACTCTATTTTTATAGGGATTCCCATTCAATAGCTAACAAATAAAACGCATACGACTCGCGGTTGTCACGTCTTCCTATAGGGTTTGTATAAATGTTAATTTCTTTAGTTGAAAATACTTCGTTCTTCAGGTGGTCGAAAACTGCCGCTGGTCACGTAATCGACCCAACGACCCTACTTTAAGTAGCATAGATCATAAAGTGTGTATAAGGGTACACACGTACTATAGACTCGCATGTGAGTTTAACTAAGTTTACTAAGTGGGTCATACACTGATTTAGGTTCGCGTCTTTTCTGTAGACATACCAAAAGTTAAGGGCTACAAAGCTTAATTTTGGATTGGACCAGTAACCCGCATAAAGCAGTGTCTCCGTTTCTATAAATCCCTGTAATAAAAACATAGCTAACATGCACATAAGCCGTTAACTATTGACCACAGGAGGGACGACTTTTGTTTTTTCAACTAAGTATGACCCAAGTATATTGCGCGGTTTGATAGATCGATTGAAGTCATTAATATATCCTGGTAACCCGCGATGTTATGAAAGTGAACATAAATAAGGCTTTAGTCACTAAGTTCGTACTTAACCCTCTTCAAGCAAGACCACTACCTTGATTCTTTCTTCCTTTACCAATTTCACGTAATCTTTGAGTAAATTAGCATACAGTAGCAGCACAGAGCACCTGTCTTCGCCACGAACTAGGTGCATCCTTAGAACCTGGATTTTAATGGCAGAACAATAAACCCAAATCAAATAATATTATTTATATATGCTATTCTAGATATTTTTCCGTGAGTTAAAACTTAGGTTCGTAATATGGAAGACACACAATGTTAATTTTTTTTGGTACATTAATAAACTAATATGTATCAATTATGTATGGGTCATTGTCAGATTTAGGTTCTCGTCTTTCGTTCGGTGGACATATCAAAAGTTAAGGGCCACAAAGCTTAATTTTGGATTGGTCTAGTAACCCGCATAAACGATGTTTCCGTAACTATAAATCCATGTAATAAAAACATAACTTTTATGTACATAAGCCGTTAACTATTGACCACCGGGTGGACAACTTTTGTTTTTACAACTGACAATGACCCAATATATATATTTATAGTAACATCTATTCTCGAATCGGTATCAGATTAAAGCCCTTTTTCAGACAGGATTTAAGCTAAGCTGCGTGCCTAATGTAATGCTAACACGCATGATAATAAGTATAATAACTATATACCTACAATATGCCAAAATATTTCACGAGAAATGCACATGGAACAAAATGTACCAACCGAGCAATAATTCCGTTTTCTGTCCCGATCCAGTTCACAGATTTCGATCTAGTCTAGCGAGGTAGACTCGAGATAGAGATCTTATCACTAAAATCGTTACTTCATGTTATAGGGATTTTCTAGGTCGCCGTATTATTTAATTATTATTAGATACAATGACGGAAGCGCCAGTCTGACCTTCCAACCCAGGTTCGTCCTGCGTCGAGGCGACTGCCTCATATGCCGCTCCGGCGAACTCGTTTGGCGCGCGCAGAAAAACCCGCGCGCGCGCATTCCGGCCGCTCCCGCAGCCGCGCCGGCTCCGGCCCCGCCACCGACCACTGCCAGCTTCATTACGTAATATTAACAATAACGCAATGAGGGCTATCGTTTTTGTGCTCACCAGTTGGCGCCACTGTCGACTAAGGTCCAGCTGTCAAAAATTGTTATTGGTTATTATGGACATGAGAACGAAGTTTACATTTAAATCATATTCAATACCTTAAAACCGTACCGTAAAAATATCGAATATACCGCATTGTAGCGTGGTCCCGTTTTGTTCGGAAAAAAGGAGGAAATAATTTTCCGAAAGACAAATCTGTCTCAAAGCCCTGACAGTCATTGACCCTTAATTCATATTTGCCATAATCAAGCTCAGGTATTACAAAATAGTGACCATATTGTTCCAATTAGATATTAACCCGCGTAGCGCAACCAAAAAGAGTGACATTTGACGTTTCAGAGGACCCCACGCTACACTAGCGCCTCTAGCGGCCAATTCATACGCGATAGCCCCCATTCGTCATTTGTCAGAACGTGTATCGTCTTCAGGCGCATTTGGGTCATTGTTCGAGCGTTATATGCACGCACGATTTAAACTGTGTCTCAAACAGCTGTAAAAAGGTATACTGACGTCGAACTTGCCAAATTTAAATTATCGTCTTTTCTTTTTTATACCAAAAACATCGATTTCCTGTAATTTTACTGAATTTGTCTTATTTATACCATTAAAAGCGTGATAATGTAATTTAACTAAACATACAATAATTAAAACCCCATATTTTCCTAAAATAATTTTCATTTACTTAAAAAGAAGATCCTGCAGCCCAACAGTCATACTTAGTTGAAAAAACAAAAGTCGTCCCTCCTGTGGTCAATAGTTAACGGCTTATGTGCATGTTAGCTATGTTTTTATTACAGGGATTTATAGAAACGGAGATACTGTGTATGCGGGTTACTGGTCCAATCCAAAATTAAGCTTTGTAGCCTTTAAATTTTGGTATGTCCACAGAAAAGACGCGAACCTAAATCCACGTATGACCCATTTATTAGTTGTTGAAGAACACTTATTCCTTGTTGAAATGGATTTTTTTTCTTTTCCCGCCGTCATATCTATCCATAATATCGTCGGGTGACAGTTAAACCTAAAACTCACTAGCAAATCTGTGGTATCCGTGCCACAGACCACTTAACCTTTTAAGTGGTTTTTGCATGTTTGTAACGATGGCTGAGATACGCGTCATACTCGTGATCGGGTGCTGTTTGTGGAGTCCGGTCTGTTCATGCTTGCTAGGACATAGTGACTACGTTAATACTAGTGTCTTTTATAAGGGATTGACGAGAGACATCATCCTGTTGTGGATTCGGTTTTATTATCAGTGACTTAGAGACCATATACATCTCTAACAATATTAAATTAATTTTAATTTTGACGCTCAGAGACCATGTACATCTCTGGGATAATATATTAATTTCACTCCTTGTTTAATCTTGAGACCTTATACATCTCTAACTTAATATTTGTAATAGATAACTTTGCAAGTTTATCTTTACTGTATGACATTAATTTTGTTATAATTGTTAAACTCGAAATTATTATTCCTTCTTGAACTGTAAATTAATATTTTGACATGAAAAATGTATTACTTATTATAGTCAGACTTTCTTAAATTATAAATTAATATTTTGACATGTAAAAGTGCCCTTGTGGCCTATTTGCAGAATAAATGTTTGTATTTGTATTTGTATTATACCTACCTATACAATTTGCTACTAACTAAAATTAAAACTAAAATAGGTTTTATGACGGTTTTGGCCACCGGTTTATCCTTGTGAGTAGTGACTCTGCCTACGCAGCTCACTGTCCTGGGTTCAGATCCCGCTAATGACAAATATTTGTGTAATGAGCATGAATATGCTGCCTTTACTGCATGGAAAATTTAAAACAAATCATTCGTCTCTTTCTGATACTCGGAGGAAATAAAATTATGAATTTGCTACTAATCTATTACCTATTACCTATTTACCTTTTGTGTCAATAAGTAGTTGAGCGTCCAGCTAATTTAATATGCCGGCTAGCAATCACTTGGATGATGAGGTTCATGAAGTGAAAGGATATTTGCTCGTTTCTTTATAGATCCCCATTCCACAACTTTCAAGTGAAACGTAAACGACCCACAGTTTCTTTACGGTCTCTAAAAAAATTAAATATATGAATGAAACAAAACTTAGTTTTTCAGGATGTAAACTGACGTTAGTCGTGGTCGCGTAACCGGCCCCGCGGCCCTACATTTTAGGTACGTTTTGGGTATGGCAGCAGTGGCTTTACCATGAGTTTACATGACCGTACTGGCTAGCGACTGCGTAAAAATTTGTATGGGCAAAAGTACAGCGCCTCTGGCGGTTACGCAATAAAACTAAGAATCGGCATACCTACTAAATTGTTTACGCAGTCGCTAGCGAGTACGGTCAGGCAAACTCATGGTAAAGACACAGGCAAAAAATGGAATGGAAATTTCCTGCCTCGCACAACCAAACTATGGAATGAACTATAGCCTGCGGTATTTCCGAACCGATATGACCTTCAAACCTTCAAGAAAAGAGCGAATTCCCTTCTGAAAGGCCGGCAACGCACTTGCGAGTCCTCTGGTGTTGCAGGTATTTATGGACGACGGTAATTGCTTACCATCAGGCGATCCGTCTGCTCGTTTGCCCCCTATAACATAAAAAAAGGCAGCATGTGAATTGAGCTCGCCTGATGTGCATTTTGTAATGTTGTAAGCATGTAGGTACATTAGTTACCTAGCGAGTTCAGTCGTGTCTGCTGTGTAACAATTCGCCGCGGAATTCCGAGCCCGACTCCTTTGTCATGCTATTTTGGATCGGAATTCTGTGATGTAAATGAACTGTGTTAGTCAAGGTCGTATCTACTTAGGAAGCGACAAGTTAAAGGAAGTCTGTCGCTCTCCTATTTCGAGCCCAACATTTCAACATATACTCTTCGTACTATTGGTAAATCTATGCTCCGCTGTGTTGAAAGTTACGAACCTGAATTTGTGTCACTGTCAACGCAGCAAACCATTAAACGAACTTGTGATTGCCTGCCCCGTATTGCTAGAGAGCCTCGCTTCCACTCGGCCGTCTATAATACACTCATCATCATTCAGCCGGAAGACATCCAATGCTGGATATAGGCCTCCCCCAAGGAGCGCCACAGCACACGGTCGCGAGCCACCCGCATCCAGCGACTATAATACGCTCGCACAAGTATAACTGTAACCCGGTATGTTTGTCGCAGCGCCGGGCGGTGGACGCGCCGCGCGCGCGCTGCGTGTGCGGCGCGGCATGGGGCGCGCGCGCGCGGCATGGCGGTGAGCGTGCCCGAGGTGATGTACGGCGCCTACTACCCCTACCTGTACGGGCGCGGGGCCGCGCGCTCCTTCCACCACGCGCCGCATTTCCAGTATGACCGGGTCAGTATCATTTCCAGTATGACCGGGTCAGTATCAATTCCAATATGACCGGCGGGGTAATCACGTACCTTTTTAACTACCGTTAGATAGAATTTAATGTCAAATTTTAACTGTCAGCAGGCGAATCACGTAACTTTATGTACTAACGGTAGATAGATTTTACTGTCAATTTTGAAGTATAGATAAAACAATATCAACTCAATATGATATGATCTGACAATTAAAATTTGACATTAAAATCTACCTAACGGTAGTACAAAAGTTACGTGATTACCCCGCAGGTCATACATTCACACTTCAAAATTGACATTAAAATCTATCTACCGTTAGTACATAAAGTTACGTGATTCGCCTGCCGGTCAGTATCATTTCCAGTATGACCGGATCCGTATCATTTCCGTGGTCCTCTCTTGGGCCTGTCAGGGTCCGGGGAAGCTGTACGTGGTTGGGCCACTTTTACCACCATCATCATGCTTTTACCATCATGCGCCGTCTGCTACAACGGACGGGGGGATGGGGTGAGCTTGTAGCTCGTTAAGTCCGGTGCTGGGGTCGTCTGCTTCGTCCGTCGGCGAGGTCAAGCCCTGCCGGGTGAGTCCCTGTGAGAGGAGGCCCAGCGAGCGACGCTCGAGCCAGCGGCGCAGGAACTTCCTTGTCATTATCATTTACCTCCAAGACAATGGACTAAACTAACTAATAAAGGCATTTTTAGAGGAGATGACGCACCAATACCAGTGCTTCGCCTGCCGCCTATTGGAGCCAGCAACTGGACTCGTCTAATTAGCACCTTCATGCCCTCCTTACTAATCACCCTTGATAGCTATAGTAGTTTTACCTACGTAGTCATTTAGGTATCTCATAAAAAGATCATTTTACCTAACTACGACACGACTTACCTGAATAGGTTCTTCTAGTTTCTTCCAGACAAAAATGAAGTTTATACGTAGTGAACTGAGCGCTCCTCCATAAATCCAAA
Source organism: Epiblema foenella (assembly GCA_963556455.1). NCBI lineage: Eukaryota > Metazoa > Arthropoda > Insecta > Lepidoptera > Tortricidae > Epiblema > Epiblema foenella. The sequence continues at coordinate 24,096,515 of OY747105.1, forward strand.
TGTGTGTGATAATAATTTGTGCAACACTTAGAATTACATACTGATTTACATAGGTGCGCTTTCTAAAGTGTTATCGTACCTATTCTTCCTCTTACCAACTTTTAGAAAGAGGTTTATAGTGAAGGGACATTATTACATTGGTTTTACTTTACCACAAGAGAGGTAGGGCACAGCAGAATGTCATCTTGCTCGAATTTGGAGCAGCCCAACTGGGGAAGTACCCCCGCCTTAACCAAAACCACCACACCCACCACATCAAACCATACCACCACCACAACCATACCACAATACCACAAGCCACCACAAGTACCACAGCCATAATAATATTATCTACTACACAAGTATATAATGTTGTGTTCCTGGAGGTGAGCAAGGTTGCCAGAGCTCCCGAGGATGCACTGTGTTGAGAGCGAGGGACCTAAATTTGTCCCTTCTGCTGTCAATACAGTGAATTCTCAAATTTCATAAAGGGTCGGCAATGCGTACGTGACTCCATTGAAGTTGCAGACGTTTATAGGCTGCGGTGGTCGCTTACCATCAGGTGGACCGTACGTTAGTTTGCCACCGGCGTTGTATAAAAAAAAAACAAGGCAACGTAAAAGATAAGGCACTTGTCCCACCGCCGGCGAGTAGCGAGTAATCTCATAGTAATTCCACTCGCTTGAGCGAGAAAACGAGTAGAATTACTATGAAAGTACTCGCTGCTCGCCGGCGGTGGGACAAGTGCCTAATGTAGCGTATCACTGTTATACTATTCTGTGGCTGAAGTAAAGCGTCGCTTAATTGCATTTTTCCGCACACGCCCTTGTTATCGACCCTTCTGTAAGTACCTAGCGGCTAATAGCTTCTCTAAGTCTCTGATTAGGGAACATACACAAACTACGTGACCCGTTTAGGGGGGGGAGAGGGGTCGTCAAAGTACCACTCTTGGTCACCGGGGGGAGGGGGGGGGGGTCGGTTTCTTGTCACGTAGCCGGTAGAATACTTTTGAGAAACATTCTAATTGAAGCGGACTCACGCGCCACGGTTTAACCCCATCACTAAAACTTGTCCAGTTACGCCACATCGCTAATTGTACTGTTTCTTCTTGATATAGTTTTTACTAAATACAATTACAATTGAATAGCTACGCTATACCACGTTTGCACTCTCGAAGTATGCATTTTTAGGGGCCGTATGAGAAAATACAAAGAAAAGCCATTATTTTTTCAACTTTCCGCAATTTTTTTTTTATAAAATATACTACGTGAAAACTAGGGAGGGAGGGGGGGGGGGTCTTGGCATATACTACGCTTGGTCACCTAGGAGGGGGAGGGGGGTAAAAAACGCAAAAAAATTGGTCACGTAGTTTGTGTATGTTCCCTTAGCAGTTGACGGCGGCTGGCTGTGTTACCGCGCGTCGGAGCCGTCCGTCGGCGTTTACTCACATATTTATAAATAATTACGCGTTAGAAATGTGGCAATTAACTGCGTATTACTTACATCTTATTTCCCTTTGAGAGTTCCCATAATTGGCTCTGTTTTCCTTTTTATGGTGTATAATATATCATTAAAACTGGGCTCTTAGAATAAATAAATAAAATATAACAAACTAGCCTGCAGTTCCAGTCAATTTGATTTCAATAAAATGCTCGTTCGCTTCCGTGCGCGCGCGCCGGTTTGACGTATCAGAGTGTGCGTAAAGGCGCCTTTAGACGAATCTATAAGATGCTGGCGCCAATCTTGCTGGGTGCCATCGGTGGCACTGGCGCTATATTTAATGTACTTTCGTGCCATATCCATATCAACGGTACCTATAGCGCCACCTGTACATATTACCACAGAATAAGTAATACTACCTACTACTTATTCTGATGTGGTAATTACGCGATATATTCATTGCAGATTTATGATGACGACCGGTTTAGCCTAGTGGGTAGTGCACCTGCCTGTGAAGCTGACGGTCCTGGGTTCGAATCCCGGTCAGGGCAAATATTTGTGTGATGAGCATGAATATTTGTTTTTGAGTCTTGGATGTTTTCTATGTATTTAAGTATTTATATGTATTAAATATATCGTCGTCTAGTACCCATAACACAAGCCTTCTTGAGCTTACTGTGGGGCTAGTTCGATTTGTGTAAGATTGTCCTCTAATATTTATTTATTTATTATTTATCTAAGTATTTATTCCTCTTTTACGAACCAAGCACTTTTCATCATCTTTTATAATGCGCACTGCTAAGGTTTGGAATTCCCTGCCGGTCTGTATTTCCGAGTTCATATAACCTAGACCTTTTTAAGGCACGAGTGAATAGGCAGCTTCTGGGTGAGCTCGTTTCACCGTCGGCCTCATCTTTGCCCGCTGGCTAGATGCTGACCAAGAGCAATCCCATTTTTAATAAAAAAAATATTTACCACTCAACGTAGGGCGTTTAGTGAGTTGAATTTTCGACGACTCTGGCCGCGTAACCGGCCTAGCGTGTTTTAGGGTGTTCCAAACCACACGCGTGGTCGTGCTGGAGGTTTTCTCCTGGAGATCCAGGCTACTCTCCAACCGCGCACTTCTATCGCTTTATTGGGACCGGCCTATAAAGCCACAGTCAGGTTCAAAAAAAAAAGTGATGTAGGAACCTGTATACCTACAATACAATACAATCGTAGATTGATAACCAAAAGTTGAAAGCAACCCATTTTACCTGAGATATTTTAATGTTTAACTCGGGTTAAATGGCTTTCACCCGAGTTAAACACTACTTTTCATTTCGACTATGGGGAAAATAAATGAGAAATAAAAGTGGATTCAGTAATAAAAACATGCGCTGCAGCAACCAGTAGCTGGAGCCGCCGCGCCCCCGCGGCCTAAAGACATAACTTTCCACCCCTAGGGTCGGAAAAAGCGACTTTCAAAAGCGGCTATCTACTTATGAAAATTGAACTTTCCGATCAGGAGAGATGAAAATACTCTTTATTGCATCTCAAAAACCTGTACCACACCTGCATAATATGTAAATATTTTTATTCCTGAGCCGGTTAGCGCTTGCGAATTGAGTGACTTAAATGTTAATGTTCTTAGGCTCGGTTTTATAAAGATCCGTTACACCTTATGTCGGTTGGTTATGTCAAAAAATGTACTGAGTTACTGAAATTTGATCTGACATTTGGTCTAACGGATCTTTGTAAAACCCGGCCTTAGACTCACTCGTGGCTCCAATTATAAGATTAGAATTAAATTCTGTTTACAAATATATATATATATATATTATATATTAGAGGACAATCTTACACAAATCGAACTAGCCCCACAGTAAGCTCAAGAAGGCTTGTGTTATGGGTACTAGACGACGATATATTTAATAGATATAAATACATAAATACATAGAAAACATCCAAGACTCAGAAACAAATATTCATGCTCATCACACAAATATTTGCCCTGACCGGGATTCGAACCCAGGACCGTCAGCTTCACAGGCAGGTGCACTACCCACTAGGCTAAACCGGTCGTCAAAACAAAAGCAAGTTATACCTGCGTTGATAGCCGGCACGGCAATATGAATATGCTTCTTATAGCTATGTTAGTGACACTTACATGTATGCGGTGGCGGCGGCGCGCGCGCAGCGGCGGGGCAAGTTTTTTGGACGCGAAATACGGAGACAAATGCGCTGTGCGTTATGCCGCTGCGCGCTCATTCACCGAGGGTTATTTTCACTTAATACGAGATCCCCGCATGCGGGATGCGGGCTCTAATGATAAGTGAAATCATACATATTATGCATCCTTTAGTCAGGGCATTAGATTACGGTTAAAGTGTTACCTGCCTGTCGTAGTAGCGACTAAAAGGTTGTACTCGGGGTGTTTTATTATACTTCCGGGTGGGGGGGGGGGGGTGGGGGGGGGCTCCTACGTAGAACCTCACCAAAGATCACCAAGTGGGTTTCAGGGTTCATGTAAGGTATGAGAGATGATTATTCCCCCAGAACTTCTCAACGCCTTTACCGATTTAGGCGATTTAGATGTGTAAGGTATTAGGTAACAACGTCGTATTATTAGATTGTCCCATTAAAAACGAAATTTCTATGGAGAAAATACCGGTATCCGATCCCTGCTAAAATTAAAATAAACTAACTAAAATCAGAATAACTAAAACCTTAAACTTAGAAATATAAATAAATAAAATAATTAAGCTGGGGCTCCTGGCAGGGTGCCCATCATGCGCGCAGGCAGCTTTCCGCGCTGACCTGCGATTGCGATTCTCTGCGCGAGAAAGCCGCCTGCGCGAGGGTCGCCTGTCGCCTCTCTTATTCTCATTCTTTTGAAACTTGTTTAACTATTTCTATACTTTTATTCCATAGCCGATCGCAGCCGTAAACTAGGTGTAGGTACAGCAGCAGACGTAACTAAGCAGAATAGGGTCGATAGGTGGGTTTACGGCCTGTTAATTTGATGCGCCAGTTTACGGCCACCTGGATGAGTTGATGAACAGAAAGGATATTTTCTTGTTTTTTAAATATATTCCCATTCAATAGCTACTAATTAAAACGCATAGGACTCACTATGTCTTTAGGGCATGTAATAGTAGATTGTATGACAAGGGTCTAAAATGAGCCATATTACCACGAGATAGTTATTTTCCCGAACGAAGTGAGGGAAAATAGTTCGAGGGGTAATATGGCTTTTAGACCAGAGTTATACACTCTACTTTTCACTTCGATTGCGAGAAAGTAAATAAACAAAGGTTAACCCACCCAAAATTAACAATAAATTCCACGGCGAAGATATATACTTTTGCAGCATGATTTTTTTTCTGTACTCCTTTGACACACAAAACATAGATACTGCAGTTCGCGCGCAACATTCACGCGCGAAAAAAGCTAACTGACCTTCCATTAAGCGCTTCAAAGTGTTGCTCGAACGATTTAACCACTTTTTTAATTATTGTGAAATAGGGACTACTATAAACTTAATCCTTAGACTCTTTAGAAAAAATTATTATGTTTCCAGATTGGTCGATTTTAGTAAAGCTGTATTCTGATTGGTTAATACCCAATGCCAAATATTTTTTTAAGAGTTAAATTAGTGTTCTGTGATTGGTGGATTTAATAGGTGAAGTATTTTGATTGGTCAAATTCAAATGGTTTGTAAATCATAAATATGTATTCATATTTTCCCTAGGGGTTAAATGTACTACTTTAGCCCCGCTTGACAAGCCTAATATGACACACTTTTCGAGCATGAGAAGTGAAAAAATGTTTAATTGAAAAGACTTCGTTCTTCAGAAGGCCGCAAACTGACGCAGGCCGCGTAACTGGCCTAGCGACCCTACTTAACACCCTAAAATAGTATTTACCTACAGTCCTTGATCGTCTGTACTAACACGCGTATAGATCATTTCGAGCACTAGGTCCGCTTAGCTACTTGTGATGTAATTGAAAGCTGTTTAACATTTTAATGAAGCCCATAAGACGTATCTAGCAGTGCAGCAGCCACGAGGCCGCGGCGGCGCGCGCGGAATGTGCGGCACGCCGCGCCGGCGCGTACGCACGTCTCAGCCAATACTACACCTTAATGCGTTGTAATACGGGTCAGTGTGAGCTAGTGACCTAGACCATGTCACACGTCCTCCATTTGATTCAGTTACGGTTACGTTATTATTACAAAGAAGGTATTTATGCACACAATGTCAATAACACAAATTATTGCACGGAAGGAGGCATTTCATCAAAATATTAAATTGATTATTAACCTATTTCTTATGTATAGTAGGGGGAGCATTAGTTATTTGTTATACAAGGGTGCAAAGTTGTACTTTAACCGCGAGTGTGGAATTGAAACACGAGCTAGCGAATGGAATCTAGGATTGAACCACGAGCTAGCGAATGGATTCTATGGTTGAACCACGAGCGAAGCGAGTGGTTCGATAATGGAATCCTGAGCGAAGCGAGTGGTTCAAAAATAGAATCCTGAGCGTAGCGAGTGTTGCAACACACGAGACGTAAAATAACTTTGCAGCCGTGTATAACACAAATCTTTTCACCTCACTAGAGCGAGTATTTTTTTTTCCTCCTCCTCGTCCTAGCGTTGACAGTTGCGTCCTAAATATATAGTTGTCCACTACCTGATCCCGAGATTTGGCGTAGGTACTAGTTTTTTAACACAACAGCACAATATAAAATTATTCTTGCTGGACTGTCTGGACTGGCCTTTACATGTTATTATGTTTAAAAAAGTTACAAATAGCGTTTTCGGATTTCAAATATTCTTTGCACTCTTGGGGTAAAATGCAGTTTTGCTATCTGTTTTTAAAGAATAAAAAAAGGCTTTCCGAGCTAGTGAGGTGAAAAATTAATTAGATTAAAATACGATTTCAGCCTACCTAATCTTAAATTGAACATCGGAGCTGAATCTATTCTTAGGGCAAAATCTGTGTGTGTGTGCGCGTTACAATATAGGGATGGAATAATAGGAGCAGGTTCTGGGAGTCTCTACTTCTTGTCGGCGAACTCGTGGAAATGAGGGCTATCGTTTTTGTGCTCACCAGTTGGCGCCACTGCCGAGTAAGGTCCAGCTGTCAAAAAATGTTGTTGGATATTACGGGCATGAGAACGAAGTTTACATTTAAATCATATTTAATACCTTAAAACCGTACCGTAAAAATATCGAACATCCCGCATTGTAGCGCAGTCTTTTTGGAAAAGCAATGCAACTGACAGTCATTGGCCCGTAACTCATATTTGCCATAATCATCTCGCTTTCTTTTAGAGTACCCCGGCGTTGCGAGCGAGCTTGTAGAAAAACCCCTGTTTCATATCCCCCCTAGTCGTACTTCTTATGCAAAAAACGGTTTCATTAAAAGAGCGTGCAGGCTTTATGACGAAAAATTTCTAACATTAGATATTTTCCATGAGACATTAAGTAGCTTCAAACGTTTATCTTTACAATGTATTCAACAACCATAACAATATTTTTTCATAATTGTAAGTTTTTGACACTATTTGTTTATTTATACTACTAACGATGTATATCAAAAGCTCTTAAATTTTATTGTTTTTAATGTTTAGGTTTACATATTCGAATTAAGGAAACTGTAAGTCTACAACTTAATACCCTTTACTGTGCCAATTTTAAACACATGAGACTGTTTGTTTATTAACCCGCGTATCGCAACCAATAAGAGTGTCATTTGACATTTCGGAGACCTCACGCAGCACGCTATTACCCTAGCGCCTCTAGCGGCGAATTCATACGCGATAGCCCTCATTACAATAATGTACAATGGAAATAAGCGGAGTCGAGATTGATAAAGTAATAAATAGACTGGATAACAATTTTTTTACTCATGCCATTCGAACCAGTTTTTTGAGACGATCAAATGTTTGTACAGGTCCAACTACAATTAGAGCAACGCAAAATACGAAAATGAAAGGCAAAGTACAGCATAGCTGACGAGCACTGAAAACGCTCCATACTGATTGACTATGGAAGTGTGATGTCACATTTTCGTAGCCTCGTAGTTCTTTACTAGCTTTCTCAGGGTTCGAAATTATCAAGATAATTATGGTCTTTGATAATTTTCGCGATAATTATCGGATAATTATCCCTCTTATGGGTAGGGTTAGTATACGTTATTTTATTAGTAAATTTAATTTCCAATTTATGATATGACCTGTAAAATGAATTTTTACCAGTAAAGACTAGTACTGTGTACTAATATATAAAAGATTATGGTGTTTTAGACTGCAAAATAAATAGTTGCTATACAATATTTTACTAGTTTTTTATTAACCATTAAAATATAATCAATTAATCATTACAACATCATTAAAACACATATACAGAGCGCAATACCTACTGTAAGGTTTACGCCGTGTTTAGGTTAGGAGCGGATCGATCCGTGCAAAAGAGACTATTTTGACGCAAATTGGTGTTGCAGTTTAACGTGCAGACGGGTAACGGCGAGGGCTACGGGCACGGCGCCGCCGCCGGCGTCAGCTCCGGCTCGGCGTCGTCCGGCGCGCAGTCGCCCGGCTCGCCGCCGCACGCGCACCCGCGCCTGCGCGCCAAGGAGGAGGAGCTCTCCGCGCACGGCCGCGCCAGCGCCGACGGTATGTTTGACAAACGCGATTTCCTGACTATCAGAATCAGAATCTTTATTTGTGAAACATAGGTGGTACAGAGTTTGGTCTTACATAAATACATGGATCTCTATGTTTTGCCGGTTGGCATACAAATATTCAAGGTCAAACAATAACGTCTGTCTTTGAAAAGTAATTATTAAAACACGAGTGCAATGTCAAACGAATTATAAACAAAATAGAAAATAATCATGAAACATAACTATATAATGTACTTTAAAATGTCAATTATATTAAAATTATATTAAAATGTCAATTACATTGACTAGTCGGTGTGGAAGCGATACGAAACAAGAAAGCTGTCAGTGTCAATAATGAAGTCATACCGCTTGTCTCTACTGCTCGCAGGAAGTGGCTGGAGGACTTGTCGCGAACCATAAACGAAGTTTTCCTTCTGTCTCACTTAAGTACAGATTTGCAAGTGCGACAGAGAGGCAAAACTTTGTTTACTGGTGAACTCAGCTGATGGTGTAACCAGGATACGATCGTGGTATAATAATTTCGTTATGTGCGCAGGCGGCGGATCCTCGGAGTCGGAGGGCGAGTGCGCGGCGAACGGTCGCGCGCGCGCGCAGTACGTCAGCGCCAACTGCGTCGTGTTCACGCACTACTCGGGCGACGTGGCCGCCGTCGTGGACGAGCACTTCGCGCGAGCGCTCGCCTCCGACAAGCCTAAAGGTGAGTCACTGCTGGCTGAGCCGCCAGTCGCAACTGCGTCGTGTTCACGCACTACTCGGGGACATGGCCGCCGTCGTGGACGAGCACTTCGCGCGAGCGCTCGCCTCCGACAAGCCTAAAGGTGAGTCACTGCCGGCTGAGCCGCCAGTCGCAACTGCGTCGTGTTCACGCACTACTCGGGCGACGTGGCCGCCGTCGTGGACGAGCACTTCGCGCGAGCGCTCGCCTCCGACAAGCCTAAAGGTGAGTCACTGCCGGCTGAGCCGCCAGTCGCAACTGCGTCGTGTTCACGCACTACTCGGGCGACGTGGCCGCCGTCGTGGACGAGCACTTCGCGCGAGCGCTCGCCTCCGACAAGCCTAAAGGTGAGTCACTGCCGGCTGAGCCGCCAGTCGCAACTGCGTCGTGTTCACGCACTACTCGGGGACATGGCCGCCGTCGTGGACGAGCACTTCGCGCGAGCGCTCGCCTCCGACAAGCCTAAAGGTGAGTCACTGCCGGCTGAGCCGCCAGTCGCAACTGCGTCGTGTTCACGCACTACTCGGGCGACGTGGCCGCCGTCGTGGACGAGCACTTCGCGCGAGCGCTCGCCTCCGACAAGCCTAAAGGTGAGTCACTGCCGGCTGAGCCGCCAGTCGCAACTGCGTCGTGTTCACGCACTACTCGGGCGACGTGGCCGCAGTCGTGGACGAGCACTTCGCGCGAGCGTTCGCCTCCGACAAGCCTACCTAGGGGTTAGTCACTGCCGGCTGAGCCGCCAGTCGCAACTGCGTCGTGTTCACGCACTACTCGGGCGACGTGGCCGCCGGCGTGGACGAGCACTTCGCGCGAGCGCTCGCCTCCGACAAGCCTAAAGGTGAGTCACTGCCGGCTGAGCCGCCAGTCGCAACTGCGTCGTGTCCACGCACTACTCGGGCGACGTGGCCGCCGTCGTGGACGAGCACTTCGCGCGAGCGCTCGCCTCCGACAAGCCTAAAGGTGAGTCACTGCCGGCTGAGCCGCCAGTCGCAACTGCGTCGTGTCCACGCACTACTCGGGCGACGTGGCCGCCGTCGTGGACGAGCACTTCGCGCGAGCGCTCGCCTCCGACAAGCCTAAAGGTGAGTCACTGCCGGCTGAGCCGCCAGTCGCAACTGCGTCGTGTTCACGCACTACTCGGGGACATGGCCGCCGTCGTGGACGAGCACTTCGCGCGAGCGCTCGCCTCCGACAAGCCTAAAGGTGAGTCACTGCCGGCTGAGCCGCCAGTCGCAACTGCGTCGTGTTCACGCACTACTCGGGCGACGTGGCCGCCGTCGTGGACGAGCACTTCGCGCGAGCGCTCGCCTCCGACAAGCCTAAAGGTGAGTCACTGCCGGCTGAGCCGCCAGTCGCAACTGCGTCGTGTTCACGTACTACTCGGGCGACGTGGCCGCAGTCGTGGACGAGCACTTCGCGCGAGCGTTCGCCTCCGACAAGCCTACCTAGGGGTTAGTCACTGCCGGCTGAGCCGCCAGTCGCAACTGCGTCGTGTTCACGCACTACTCGGGCGACGTGGCCGCCGGCGTGGACGAGCACTTCGCGCGAGCGCTCGCCTCCGACAAGCCTAAAGGTGAGTCACTGCCGGCTGAGCCGCCAGTCGCAACTGCGTCGTGTCCACGCACTACTCGGGCGACGTGGCCGCCGTCGTGGACGAGCACTTCGCGCGAGCGCTCGCCTCCGACAAGCCTAAAGGTGAGTCACTGCCGGCTGAGCCGCCAGTCGCAACTGCGTCGTGTCCACGCACTACTCGGGCGACGTGGCCGCCGTCGTGGACGAGCACTTCGCGCGAGCGCTCGCCTCCGACAAGCCTAAAGGTGAGTCACAGCCGGCTGAGCCGCCAGTCGCAACTGCGTCGTGTTCACGCACTACTCGGGCGACGTGGCCGCCGTCGTGGACGAGCACTTCGCGCGAGCGCTCGCCTCCGACAAGCCTAAAGGTGAGTCACAGCCGGCTGAGCCGCCAGTCGCAACTGCGTCGTGTTCACGCACTACTCGGGCGACGTGGCCGCCGTCGTGGACGAGCACTTCAACTAAACTAAACTTCACTATACTAGCCTCTTCAAGCTTCACTTCTTAACAAGAAATTTTACAGGGAATCATACCTACTTTCTTAGTCATACATAACACGTACTCTTTCATCTCGCCGGAAAACAACACATGCATGAAGTGTTTTCCCAACTTCAAAAAGAGTATAGAATTAGAAGGGAAGAGGTCTGCAACATAATTATTGATTAATTTAATTCATAAACGCTCATTTCCTAACTCCCACTTCAAATCTACAGTACTTACCTACCTACTACGTATAAATATGTATAGTTACCGAGGCTGGGTATCGCGTCGGTGTAGTGGCGCGGGTCCGGGGCCGGCCGCGGGCGCCCGCTGGCGCGTGAATGGAGCCCGTAATCAAGCCCCGTTTAATTACGAACTACCCGCGCCTCATTTCGCCAAGGATTATATTGAATATTTCGCGCTCCGCTCCGGTAGAGCGCGCGGGCGGCACATCGGTATAATTACACACTTCTATTATTGTCAAAATCAAACATTTTTTCTGCAGATAGAACAAGGGCACTTCTTCATTTTAACAATTTAAGAAAGTCTGACTATAATAATACATATTTCATGTCAAAATATTGATTTACAGCTCAAGAAAGAATAATAATTTCAAGTTTACAAATATAACTAAATTAATGACATGCAGTAAAGATAAAGTTATCTATTACAAATATTACAACATCAGTGAAGTTAGAGATGTATAAGGTCGCAAGATTAAACAAGGAGTATAATGAAATTAATATAATATCCCAGAGATGTACATTTGAATTTGTCTATTTTTTACCTGTGATTTGTGTACAATAAAGTGTTTACATACATACATACATATATGGTCTCTAAGTCACTGATGATAAAAACGAATTCACAACGGGATGCAGTCTCTCGTCAATGCCTATAAAAAGACACTAGTATTAACGTAGTCACTATGTCTTAGCAAGCATGAACAGACCGGACTCCACAAACAGCACCTGATCACGAGTAGGTATGACGCGTATCTCTCAGCCATTCCCTTTTCAAATACGATAAAGTTACATACCTTATGATAGATGCCAACGATAAATATCATTAGCAAACCTTTTTCGATTAACGTAAAACTGACACCTGGGTTGTTCTACAAACTAAGGACGAAAATGAGCCCGATTCCGGCCCGACGATTTTTTTTCATTATGGTTATAAAATATAGTTTATCATAAAGATTACATGGTCGTTTAGCCTATGTTAAGTGGAACGGACAAAATATTCAAAAATATTAGAGTTATGGCAATTTTAAGAAATCAAGCAGCAGGAAACTGAGATTGTAACCAGGAGACTGAGGATTTAAACAAATATCAATCAAAATCAACGTTTATTTAATAATAAATTCACAAATAAAAACTATGCTTCTAACCATTAGTTTGTAATTGTCCAAATATCTTGAACTATCGTGATAATTAAGTCTATCTTGACTTATACTAATTATCTATCTAAATCAGTCTTGAACAGGAACTTTTATCATTAAATCTACAAAATTAGCTTTAATAAAATAATAATTTTAACAAACATAATGTAATAAAATCTGTTTTATAACAAAGTAACAAAATTATTGTTAACAATTTAAATATGAACATCACTTGTCATAAACAATAGTATGACGGAAACGAAAAACATTTAGCAGTCTTATTAATTTTGCTTTTAAGTTAAGTTAAATAATTGTATTATTCAAAGACACATTGCGTTAACTCTTTTGTGGTAGTTAACAAAATAAGGTACTAAAATCTTGCTTAAACTATTCTTAGATCTATAAGAAAACTTTTGGCAGTCAAATTGTATTGCTTTTTAAGCTATCAATTATAATCACAATCAGCAGAGCAGTCTGGGCATATAAATGATATAGATTCACCTTTAATGCAGTCAACCTGTGCCCAATTCTTGCATGCAACTGGACCCAATCATTTCCTGTCGTATCTTCACTATAGAGAGTACCACATATTAGGCACTCAGAATCACTGGAATCGTGATTTTTTTGTTCTTATTTTCGAATAATTTTCTTTACCTTTATATTTCTTCTGCCTTAAATTCTGTCTTGTATATTTTATGTCCTTTTGAACTTTTTCTTTCCTTAATATCCTTTCATTTTTCTTTTTTGTTTGCACATTAATAGTACCTTCAAAATTTCTTTTTCGAGTTCTAGCTTTCCGTTCATCACTTATTTTCTGTTCTGGCTTTGGAAAAAGAGTACTTGGGTCAATTTCCAAATCAGGCATAGTAGCCAAAACTTCTGGATTTTCTAAATTTAATGTAAGGTCGCTTGCAATGCTGATGTCATCAGTCTCATTTTGTAATTTTAGTGCAACCGTGTTGATACATCTCGGACTTCTATTTTCATCCTGATCTGAGTCAATATCACTTTCGAAAATGTCATTGACACTTTTTTTAGATTCTGCAGGATATTCCAATAGACCCAATCGATGATGTCCACACATAATACCTTCATCACAAAAACAGCTAAGAGATTTCATTTGCAGCTTACGTGGCATGAAGGCACTGCCCTGTACTTGATGGACTTTGAGTGTGCCATTAAAAGCAATCGAACTGCTTTATTATTCTGACTTCATAGTATATAGCAGAAAAAGTAACATATGATGTTGAACAAAAATTATTTTTCAATATAAACACTCAGGATCCTGCATTTTTCTCAGTATCCTGGCTATTTATTTGACAGGATCCTGAGACCAAGTTCCTGAGAATTTCGGAATAATATTTAAAAATAACGTCTATTTATAACATTCAACCAAAATCAAGCAGCATTAAGCCTTCGTGTAAGCAATTTATACATCAAAATGCTACAATTACCATATTACCACATGAATTTCGTAATTAAATATCTTACCAGGATTCTGTGGGCTCGACTGATTATGACGCGACTTCCTCCATCAAATGTGCCGGGCAGACTAAGCAACACACTGGGTGCAAAACGATAGGTGGTATTCTTTGTCTCTTTCGTACCGGCAACGAACTCAGCTAAACGTCAAGGTCGCGCGGCTAATAGAATATTGAATATTCGCTTATTTAACATTGGGCAGGATCCTGATATAAAACTGTTGGGACAACTTCTGGACAAAGTTTTTATAATGTTTTTGTTACAATAAATTAGTAATATGTCACCTAGGTAACAATAATAATAGGATGTCATTTATATTGGTTTAACTTATGGGCTCAATGTAGTAGAAAATAAATAATATTGCACATTAGATTCAATTTTGCTCGTGGGACACTCCAGGATCCTGGGAATTTGACGCTTTGAGTATTTTTTTTCCTAAGATAATATATTAGTATCTAAATTATTTTTAGAGACTAGGTAGATATAGGTATGGTGAACAATATGTTATGAAAATAAACTTGGTTGTAACAATTTTTTCATGACATTTTAGCTGAGCTGTCGAAAATTCCTTACTTTGTAGAACTACCCACCTACAGACCCGTATCTACCTACAGATAAAGTGAGAAAAGTAGTATTTCAATGATTAAATACTTATTCGGCCCAAATCACAATCACGAAACGCCAAATAAGTTGTCGACAAAATAGTCTATGAATTGGTGGTGTGGTATTGTGTAGGTAAAGGTTCTTTTGTGCAATAAAGATTAAATAAATAATGGTGTGCTGCTGCTTGTAAGTACAATAACGTAGGAATGTTCTGTATGTTATGTAAACGTACCTACCAGTTCTTGATACTTGACGCTTTCAAGCTTGATTGACGAACAATAGATGTGGTCATTAGGTGTCAACTACCTTAATTGGGCATTGAGGTGTCAAGCATGGCGACATTTACCTTACCTTCTTATAAGAACGGTACCTGAATCTGGCGACCAAGTATATAACTGCTTTAAGTATTTAGAGGATGCATATCATATTATGGTGGAGTGTGTGCGTACCGAAGATAAAAGACTTGAACTCCTGTCTCAAGGCATCGACCTTAAGCAGCTGGATGTCTGTAACAGGGTATTGGCTTTCCCTCTTTCGAGGGAAGCCAAGACTCTGTATGGCCTGGTCCTTACGGGCATACACAGACGGAAATGACTGCCGGCTGTTAGGGGACATAGTGTTAATTACTTGATCTGTAATAGTTAGTAAGTTGTACTATAGAGTGACATCGTCATTGTGACTAAACTCTTTAAATAAAGATTAAAAAAAAAAAGTATTTTGTACCACGGTAAATTTCACGTGAGTGCCAGGTGATTATAAACTTATCGTTACAATCAAGTAGCGACAGGGACAGATGTCGGCGCAGCACCGGGCACCGTCCGGCGCGCCGGACCGGACGCGATTAGAGCCCCAAATCACGTCAAGATGGCCGCCGCGCAAAAACAAACCCGCTTTGACTCGCCGACGTTTTTCGCGGCCCTTTGTTTAGCCAAACCGGCGTGTTATTAAACTGAATCTAAGTTTAATTTCTGCCTTTGTCCGCCGCAGACGGGCAGGCTCCGCATTTTAATTTGTAATGAGGAATGCATCGTAATGGCTAAATTGAGAGTACGGCCCGACTCGATTTAGAGATCGGTATTTTCATTTAAATAATTGTGAGATTCCTCGAATGAGCGAGCTGCTGCGAGGGGCGCCGTGCCCGTTTGTTTTGTTCGTCGGTAACGCGCCCCTGCTGACGATCACCCAACAATACGGTAATAACTTTCTAAAGGAGTCATTACCACGTCACATTAAACAGCTCAATGGCAGAATCAGCGGAAAAACATTTGTATGTCGTTGTTATGGTATCAACCTTATTGCATGTCTCTATCAGTGGTTCCTGTTGGCGTGTTGTGGTTTGCCTCCCAAATCTTTCTAAATAACTTGTCGTTAACAAGAAGAAATGAATGATTTCGCTTCTCCTTTTCGAAAAAAAGGCTTTTCTAGCCCGTTTATAGGGAGCAAAATTCATTTTAACTTTTTATTTATTTTGCGTAATTTTTATTTTTCTTAAATGAATGGATTGATGATTAGTCAAGTATTGTTCTTTTACTTACTTGTTTGGATGAATAGTTTTTCCACAAAAGTGAAAAAAAAGCACGGCATCAAAATTATTTGTAATTTGGGCATGGCGATTTGAATCCGTCACTACGCTCGACTTCGTTTGGGATTCAACACGCTAGCCCTCGATGAAACATTGCATTTTCCCCCTTGTAATATAATCTACTATTGTGTATATGTTAAACAAGGTGCTTAGACCTTAAGTTGTTTATTTGTAGAATTATTTATTTGTGCTGATGTATCTACCTATTGGCGAGGCGCGATTCAAGGACCGCAGATAGATGAAACTCGTTACACAATGGAAAGGCCCTCAGGGCAAACGCCAAAAAGGAAGGCCTTACTCACGTTGGGAGGACGACATTATAAAAATTGCTGGACCAAATTGGCAACACACTGCTCTAGACAGAGAAAAATGGCAAGCTTTGGAAGAGGCCTTCACCTGAGAGGGGTTCCTGTTACATACCCAGAATTAAATAAATATAAATATTATGAAGCAAAATTATATAAACGTAAAAACTAACATATATATTAAGTAAAACCTTACAACTAATTAATTAGCAGAACTTAGAAGAAATTATGTGTTACTTTAAGATTTAACGGGAAATAAAAGGCTTTTTATTTTTATTTATTTATCTACCTATGTGCAAAAAATATCTGCGTTTTTCCGCAATGCCAATGATAAACTGTTTCACCCGTGACGCGTGGTGTGTTCTGGATTCTAGGGAACCGAGTGAGTTGAGTTTATCAAGAATTTAATATCTTTAGTGGCTAATATAGGCAGGCGTTGGCAGCGCGCTCCCACGGCGCTTCCACGAACCGCGTTTACCAGTTATTCGGAATCGATAGCCCAGCGATGGTATCTTTTTACCGTCTCTAGGCTGCGCCGGGTACTGGTAACGTCAACAAAAAGACTGAACTGACGACCACTGATTACGCTTTCATTAACGGTACATTAGCAATTTAACATCACTACATAGTATAAAATAAAGTCGCTTTCTCTGTCCCTATATCCCTATGTATGCTTAAATGTTTAAAACTACGCAACGGATTTTGATGCCGTTTTTTTTAAGGGGGCGTCCATAAATTACGTGAGGTGTTTTTTTTTTTAATTTTCTGAATGGTGAGATGTCGTGAGATTTTATTCAACCCCCTCCCCCACCCCCCAATCTCACGTGAGATTTTTTAAAATGTGGATTTCTTACGTAAACGCGTTGCATTGTTATTGTAAAAATAAAAATTGCTTCGTGCTTTTATTTACGACTAGTTAAGACTAGTAATCAATATTGCTGAGAGTACACGTCGAAGTATGAATGAAATTATTCTCTTTCGAACGAATTAGTGAATAATCTTAATCGTATTAAGATTACGCTTAAGATTAAATCTTATAAGCGTGTACAATCTGGATTAAATGGACCAAAATAGTATTTTTTTTTTGAATCAGAAAAAAAATTGCGTGATATTTGCCGAGAACCCCCCTCTCTCCAACGTAAGATTATATGAGATTTGACCCCCTCCCCCCCTTAAACATCTCACGTAATTTATGGACGCCCCCTAATAGATAGAGTGACTCAAGGGGAAGGTTTATATGTATAATACATGCATCAGCATTGCACCCGTGCGAAGCCGGGGCGGGTCGCTAGTTACGGATAATCTTGACTTGCGTTTGAACAAGTGACCTGCATTGATTCTATGTAGTTGACAGATCTTGTCCTCTTTATGCAATAAGGATAGGTATTAACCTACATGTAACCACGTCAGATTTCAAAGCACGGTTGAATTGAACTATAAAGAAATTAAGTAAGTACCTAGGCGACTGACTGAGTTGACGACCGCCACTGATTACGCTTTCATTAACGGTACATTAGCAATTTAGCATTACGGATAATCGTGACTTGCGTTTGAACAAGTGACCTGCATTGATTCTGTAGTTGACGGATCTTGTCCTCATTCTGCAATAAGAATAGGTATAAACCTACACGTAACCACTTTAGATTTCAAAGCCCGGTTGAATTGAACTAATAGAGAAATTAAGTAAGTACCTAGGCGACTGACTGAATTGACGATGGCCACTGATTACGCTTTCATTAACGGTACATTAGCAATTTAGCATTACGGATAATCGTGACTTGCGTTTGAACAAGTGACCTGGAATGATTCTGTGTAGTTGACAGATCTTGTCCTCATTCTGCAATAAGAATAGGTATAAACCTGCATGTAACCACTTCAGATTTCAAGGCACGGTTGAATTGAACTAATAAAGTAATTAAGTACCTATAGGTACTTGCCGCCCTTGCTAGTTTCTCGTACCTATGTTGTCGAATCGATCTTTTTTTCATGATGCCATTCGAACCAATTTTTAGAGAGGAACTAATGTGTATATGAAACAAGTACAATTAGAACAACATAAAAGACAAAAATGGATTTCAAAGTACAGCATAAAATCCGAGCGAACAAAACGCCCCCAAAACTCCCATACTACATAATTGAGCGTGTGAGAATGTGACGACTACCCGTATGTGCCCGTACTACCATTGTATGGAAAAAGGAAATTACTGGTTTAGTCGTGAAATATTGCATTTACGTATACAATTTTTTGTTTCGTAAAACATAAGAATCCTGATGGTGGTTTTTAATTCTCATTTTCGAAACTTTTAAATGTCGTTCATATCTTTTTAATATTTTGAGCATATTTGTAATATACATAACATTATATAGTGATGCGCATGAATATTCTCTATTTGACACTCAGACACCATGTACATCTTTGGGATATTAGGTATATTAATTTCATTGTACTCTTTGTTTAATCAGACTTGAGACCTTATACATCTCTAACTTTACTGATGTGACATTAATTTTGTTATAATTGTAAACTCGAAATTATTATTCTTTCTTGAACTGTAAATTAATATTTTGACATGAAAAATGTATTATTAGTCAGAATTTCTAAAATTGTAAATTAATATTTTGTAAAAATGCCCTTGCGGCATATTTGCAGAATAAATGTTTGATTTTGATATCAGTGTTATGCGCGCGCGCGGTGTTCTTGACTCCCTAAAATGATTATAATTGTCAGTTATTGTTAAAATTGCATCGTTGATGGACCGTGTCAGAAATAGTCAAAACAGCATTTTGAAGGTGTTAGCTGATAGGTACAACTGTCCCATTCTTTGTCACTGGGTGGCACAGATTAGGACACTTGTGAAATATATTAAATAGCCCTGATTGTAAAATATATTAAGTAGCCTTTATTATGTTATTCCTTTTAATTTTATTGAATTTATCTATTATGTAACCCCACTAACATAGATATAAGTACAATAATGTTACTAACCATATATGGATTTTATCCGAAATAAAATTATTATTTGAATATTTGAATATATTGTCCATTCTACAACATAGACAAGTTTTGATTGAAGAATTACAATATTGGGAGCACGTTCCGTGTGATGCACAAATGAAGTGGGCTCGGCTCGGCGGGAGGCTGTTCATTTGCATGTAAACCGCATCGAGAGTATCGAGGTCTCCTTCCTATACATACATACTCGCACATATGCTCCTTGTTGGTGTCTATAGCTACACTATGTCTGTTATAGCCATAGGACAAACTAACCGCAGTGCCGGATTAAGCTAGCGCGGGGCCTGTAGCAAATTCTGTCAAGGGGCCCTTGGTTTGTTTTAGGTTTTCAAGTTTATGGTATTAAAATGAAACAACACTGTTACAAACAAACTTTTCTGGATTTCTTTTGGGCAAATACGAGTGGGACCTGGCTACGTCCTAGGGAAGGTCACGTATGGAGATATTTTTTCGGGAAGAGTGAGTCTTAGTATTCTAGCCGTCACCTGGTTACAATCCAGTCGAGGAAGCAAAACCTAGAAACGTTCGTAACTTTGATGAAATTTGGTACGAATGTTCATTGATGGCCTTGTTATCGTCCCCAAGTCCCCAGGGACCCCAGTCCTGGGACCTTCTAGAGCCGCCGCTATCTTGGAAAATATACCCCATCCGGAAGATATTGGCATTCATAATACTTAGATACTTTTTTTTAATAGGGTCAGAAAGCGTGGATGCGCGGGGCCCCCGAATGCGCGGGGCCTATAGCATTTGCTACTTTTGCTATATGGCTAATCCGCCACTGACTAACCGGCCTTGTGAGCGTGCCTTGTACCCTGTACACTTACTATTCAATTTGTGCAATAAAGTTTAAAAATTGTCAAGTAAGCTGGCTACTTGGAGGTAGGGTCGGTAGGCGGGTTTACGGCCTGTTAATTTGATGCGCCAGTTTGCGGCCACTTGGACGAGTTGATGAACTGA
This sequence comes from Epiblema foenella, assembly GCA_963556455.1. NCBI lineage: Eukaryota > Metazoa > Arthropoda > Insecta > Lepidoptera > Tortricidae > Epiblema > Epiblema foenella. The sequence continues at coordinate 24,116,697 of OY747105.1, forward strand.
AAGGATATTTTCTTGTTTTTTTAATATATTCCCATTCGATAGCTACTAACTAAAACGCATACGACTCACTATGTATTTAGGGCATGTAAAAATGTAAATATCTTTAATTGAAAAAACTTCGTTCTTCAGAAGGCCGCAAACTGACGTATGCCGCGTAACTGGCCTAGCGACCTAGTTTTCGTTGACTTTTTAGTTTACCTACTTATAATTATAGTCAAGTAGCGGTTAGCTTGTTCATAGACGATTGCATTTTTCAGAAATAATTATTAATTTAGGGATTTTAGGATGGGGAAGTAAAATACTTAAATGTTATTCTATGAAGTTTTGACCTATTAGCGATAAGGTACCTTTATATCACACCTGGCCATAAAGTGGCAATTACCGCACGCTCCGCGCGCGGAAAATCCCACCTCCTGGCCAGGGGGTGACATAAAATTTTGTACTTACCTCGGGCGGTAATTAAGAAAGCCTCAGATCGCATAATTATCGCCCTTGCCTTCGGCTCGGGCGTCAAATACCTGCGATCTGAGACATTCTTTGTTTTACCGCCCTTGGTAAGTAATGTACTAATGTTACATATACACACGTACCTTGTCTAATACCTACTTATTTATTTTATGAATGTGGCTTGATTTTAGGCTTTCGTACTAAAATGGTAAAAAAGGAACCCTTACGGTTTCACTTTGTCTGTTTGTCTGTCACATCGCTAATTACCTACGACGGAACGGAGAAGTTTAGGGTGAGAGGTTGTTTGTTTGTTCGTTTGTTATCTCAAGAATTACTTATCCTATCGATTTGAAATTTGGAACAGTTATAAAAAAAGTCACCCAGATGCATAGAACATGAGTTTTTTTAAATATTTTTTTTTATTTTCTGTGAAAAATGACAGGTAATAGATGGTTCAATATATGAAAGTCTAGTGAATATGTCAAGTCGGGTGTCATACGAAAGGACTTGAGAAGTACATTCTGAAACAACTTTTAATTCCTTTTTACGTCTAGTCGCTTTCGATTAATGAGGGAAAATGTAAAAAAAAATACCGTTCCCCCTTATCTCCGAAGTTTACCAAGGAAAAAATATGGAATTATTACATAAGATTAATATCAATGTATATTTTACAGCTTTATCTAGTTTTATCATCAAAAAACATTTCTATATTAAGTTTGCAATTTAATCACCTTTGCATGTATTTTTGTTCTATAAATTCATACTTGGTTATGCTGAATGTACCTTCTTTCAATTAAAAAAAAATGAATCGGTTCACGTGATAAAGAATTATCCTTGAAAACCACTATACAAAGTTATTCCGTCGCTCAAATTCGTAACAAAATTCGTCAATAGATGGCCTTGTACCCATAGCCTTCAATTTCTACACCATATTGTAAAGATTTTCCTGGGTGGGGACCGGTAGACATCTGTGTACGGAACCCTCGGTGCGCTCGTCGGACTCGCACTTGACGACCGGTTTAGCCTAGTGGGTAGTGCACCTGCCTGTGAAGCTGACGGTCCTGGGTTCGAATCCCGGTCAGGGCAAATATTTGTGTGATCAGCATGAATATTTGTTTCTGAGTCTTCGATGTTTTCTATGTATTTAAGTACTTATATCTATTAAATATATCGTCGTCTAGTACCCATAACACAAGCCTTCTTGAGCTTACTGTGGGGCTAGTTCGATTTGTGTAAGATTGTCCTCTAATATTTATTTTATTTATTTATTATTTATTTACTTAACGGTATTTTGTCTGTGATGTAGAAAGCGTGCCGATGGTGTCGCGCAACCTGCCGGCGTCCTTCTTCAACGCGGCGGCGGCGGGCGCGGCGTGCGGCGTGGACCTGTACGACTACGACCCCTGGCACCAGCACTACTCCGGGTAAGACGCGCTGGCCAGGCCCGGGTCTAGGGTAGAGCGAGGAGCGGCCGCTCTAGCCGCCGGATGGCAAGGGGCGCCTAAATGGCAAATGAGAAAAAGAAAAGTTTCATTATTATTTGACGACCGCTTTAGCCTAGTTGGTAGTGACCCTGCCTACGAAGCTGGAGGTCCCGGGTTCGAATCCCGGTCAGGGCATTAATTTGTGTGATGAACACGAATATTTGTTCCTGAGTCTTGGATGTTTTCTATGTATTTAAGTATATATTTATTTTTATAAGTAGGTATGTATATCGTCGCCTAGTACCCATAGTACAAGCTTTGCTTAGTTTGGGACTAGGTCGATTTGCGTAAGATTGTCCACAAATATTTATTTATTTATTTATTACAAAATATTATATTTCCCTAACGGTTTTGGGTAAAAGCTTCAACGAAGGGCGCCAGAACCCGCTCGCTCTACCCTGATCGGCCGGCCCGGGCACCCTACTGTACTCCGAATTTCGAAATCTGGACTTTGTATTAGTCATGCGCAATTATATAATTCATTCCTTCACTGTGAAGTACATCACTCATTTAGTTCACTAGAATGAATGAATGAATGAATGAATGAATGTTTTATTCACTTTAAACATATGGTACAAGTATAGATGTTACAATTAATCTTAAGTTCCTTAATATGTTTAGCCTCGACAGGCATGTGAAAGTTGGCATCACGTTTGATGTATTGTCAAATGCATGCAAGATAATTATATACATTAAAATGTCATGTCCATAGTCCAGTTTAGATCAGTAGCTCAACAGATCTACGATATAGATTGGGAAATGATATCAGCCATTCGTTCAATCATCGCGTCTATGTCACTCTCGGAGCGAATGAGTAGGTAAACGATATGATTCATGAACTGGTCCGACTGAAGTATTGAAGTATATGAATCCGAACTGAACTAGTGAATGAACGAGTTACACGAGGTGAAGTACTTCATTTGAATCATTCATTCGTGAACTAATCTTGTTTACTTTGTATCGTGCCGTCTGTTTCACTCTCGTGTTATACACTGTATGAGTGAAAGCAGGGTTCGAAAGGATAATTATCGTGATTTTTATGCTTTGATAATAACCTAAAATTGTAAACTCGGCATGAATTAAAAAAATACGTGCGTGAATTCGAACGTTAATAATTGGGCTCTGTAGGTATATGTGTTTTTAGTATATTATGCAACTGGTGTATAAGAAGGGTATAAAAAGGCGAGTGGTGTGGGTTGCGATGTGAGCCTTGGCGAACATCGCAAGTAAAGACACCACGAGCCTTTTTATACCAGTTATACACCGTTGCATACAATACTTTTTCTACGACTTATTTCAAATAAAAAGTATTTTTCATGCGCCATATTTTCCCTTAGTAATTGTACAACTTACCTACGCAATTTCTTCAGTAATGCTATATAAGTAACTTTTTCGTGGATTTTTAAAGAATCAATGTACCTATACATTTTCTTCATGAGCACAAAAAATCGTTACATTTAAGTAATATAATCATTTATCAGCTTGAATGTTTATGTTTTCAATTAGGAATTTGGTGGGAAATCAAAAATATGACACTTTGTTTTTTTTTTAATTTGCTAGACTTGGCATCCGACCTAAACTGAATTCAAATCCGGATCGAATATCAACTGTTTCTTTTTCATAAATATATCCGAAAATAGATAAAACTTGTTAAATAACACAAAAACGATGATAAATGTATGTATTTATATTTGTAAATAATAGATTATGCATTAATTAATATATATAAATTATAGCAATGTTGCGTTAAGTTGGCAGCACTGATTTTAATAATAAAAGTTTCACTTGAACGCACCACAGAATGACTACTAAACATAGTATATGTAGTAGTCTGTGGCACCCAACTCTGCTTTTATTTTTCATTAAAGTAGGGTAAGGAGTGTGTTTTTGGGCAATAGACTAGATAGACTTTTTACAGAATAAATAAAGTATGTATTTATATTAGAGTTCACGATTGCGTAAGTCGCGAAAAAAAGTACAGGAGTAGAAAAAATGATTAATTGATTATTTTTAATGGTTAATAAAAAACTAGTAAAATATTGTAAAGCAACTATTTATTTTGCAGCCTAAAACACCATAATCTTTTATATATTAGTAATACACAGTAGTCTTTATTAGTAAAAATACATTTAACAGGTCATATCATACATCGGAAAATACATTTAACTAATAAAATAACGTATACTACCCTACCCATAAGAGGGATAATTATCCGATATTTATCGGATAATTATCGCGATAATTATCAAAGACTGTAAATATCTTCATAATTTCGAACCCTGAGTGAAAGGGACGGCACGACACCAAGCTCGGAGTAGTCCCTCTGGTACAGTCGCCATCAGATATATCGGAGCGAACAAGGTGCTCACAAATATCTGAACACGACTCTATTGTCGAGGCGTTAAAGTGCATGTTCAGATATTTTTGAGCACCCTGAAGAGTACAGATATATTTGATGCCGGCTGTACCCTGCTCCTTGTTCGTGGACGGGCGACGCGTGAAGCGAGTATAAATTGCCCACACGGCTGCTAAAAGCTCAATACTCACACCTCAGATTCGGTTGAAACCGCTCAACCAATCTCACTGGAGCGCAAACTCTTAGAGTATTCCAGTATTCCAAACCACACGCGTAATCGTGCCGGAGGTTTTCACCTGGATTTTCCCCAGGCTACTCTCCAACCGCGCACTCCTATCGCTTTATTTGGCCCGGCCTATAAAGCCACAGTCAGGTTCAATAAAAAAAAAAGCTCAATGAACTGTACGGTATGGTTATCTTATTTCCGAAATACATCATGTTTCTACTTATTTGAAAGTCTCAAGATAGATAAACGCGGCAAAGTAGAGACCAAATACTTGTGTTTCATCAAGATGCATCTCTCAATTACTATTTACATTCCGTGGGGGTGACATTAACATTCCACGCAAGCGCGCGGCAGAGATGCAACCGGATGGAACCACAAACATTTATCTGAGTATAAGTCAGTGGATAGACCAGAGAAATGGGTCAATCAACAAAAAAACCTTGTCCTATACAATACAATACAATACAAATACTCTTTATTGCACACCTCACATGATAAAATAGCACATAAAAAACAAAATACAAAGATACAGGGAGACAGAGGCAGAACAACTGGCGGTCTTATCGCTAAAGAGCGATCTCTTCCAGACAACCTTTGGGTAGTGGAGAAATGAAATATAAAGCTGAAAAGTAGGTGGTGCATAAACTATTACAATGAGAAAAAAAGATTCCAAAACAACTGTTCAATATAAATACACATAATTAAATAATATATAAATTGGGATCACAGCTGCGAACAGAAATGAGACGACTTGTGGGTCGATTGAAATCACACCAACTTGATTCGAATTTGATTGTAAAAGATTGGTATTTTGTGTTAGGCCAATGCCTTTACCATGAATTTGCATGACCGTACTCGCTAGCGACTGCATAAAAAATTGTATGGGCAAAAGTACAGCGCCTCTGGCGATTACGCAATAGAACTAAGAATCGGCATACTAAATCGTTTACGCAGTCGCTAGTGAGTACGGTCATGCAAACTCATGGTAAAGGCACAGTTCGATGCGCGTAGAAGCGAGCGCCCGAAACCGGACAAATATTTACCATTAGGTTTCTAGCGAAGGAAAAACATCGCGAGGAAATCTGCTTACACCAGGGTGTAGGGGATTTACATGTGCACTTTTGAGTTGACTGGCTAGGCAGAGACTGTAACGAGAGGAGGCTTGTGCCCAGCAGTGGGAGTGGGACGCAATAAGCCGCCATTCGCTAATGAAATGAAATGAAATGAAATGAAATGAAAATAATTTATTCCAGAACAAGTCCATTTACATTATAAAATAAAAATAAAAATTAAAAATGATATTGAATAGAATTAAATTATATATAAAAAATAATAATTAAAATTACAATAAATTAATATGCACCTCTCCAAATCGCGGGTTACCCCGAGCCCCGACGACACGTCTATGGTACTCCCTCCAATGCTCGTGTAGCGGGCTGGCGATCCACTCTCTTACCGCCGCGAGCATAGTGTTGGAGGTAGCGTAAATTGGTAATGACGGTGATGTGCAGTACCTTGTTCTTCTGTTTTTATTTATTTTCTTGTTTTTTTTTTGTGTTTTGCACGAATAAATATTTCTGATTTCTGATTTCTGATTTGTGATGTGTGTTGGCGCGCAGGTACGGGCACGCGGCGCACCGGCACGCGGCGGAGTACCACGCGGCGGCGGCGGCGCAGGCGGCGCAGGCGCACAACATGGCGGCGGCCGGCTACCCGCCGCTGCTGCTCGGGCGCTCGCCGCTGCACGCGCAGTACAAGCCCGTGGAGTGGCAGCACGGGCTCGAGCACGCGCCGCACCACGCGCCGCACGCCGCGCACGCCGCCCACGCCGCCCACGCCGCCCACGCCGCCTGCTCGCCCTACTCCTACCCCGCGGTGCCTGGTCAGTGCCCCTTTCATTTTATTTCACAGGTCAACTTGCTCAAGAAACGGGATATTTACCATGTATATTTGTATTTTTGAGTTCCTGATATTTCACACACCTTTTGGAACACCATTTGGAGGCAGGAACAAATCATTGGATTGAGTTGCACAACCCTTGGTTGGTTAAGGAAGCCATTGAAATCCAAAGGCATAAGAATTTCAACCGGGAAGATGGGTTTCAACTGTCAAGTGTCTGGCGTCCAGTGATCCGAAAGTTCTCAAATCGAAAAGAGACTGTTTCCGGAAAGAACTCGCGTATTGATACTGTGAGTGTGATGTGTCGTGACCGGAATCGTTTCAAGTGACAAGGCGGACGGTGTGGTAGTGACGGTGACACTGCGAAAAAAGCGAACCAGGAAGAGGAAGAAAATACAAATATACATTGTAAATATCCCGTTTCAAATCGTAATTCTAATGTAAATGACCATGTAAGCTTGAAATCTTATATTGCTCAAGAAATTCTAGCCGGATCAACTTGAGGCGGCCTAAACGCGTCTGCTTAAGGCTCGCGTGCGGTGATCACAAACGTTTGTCTTACTCGCTTAAGGCAAGGCCCATTCAGAGATATTATGAAAAAACTGAAGTTTGAGCTTCCAGCGTGAAGAAGTAATGTAGAATTACACTACGTAAAAATTACTGTGAACTGAAAAAGAAACAAAGAAAAGAAATAACTAAACAAAATATTGAAAAAAGCCTTGGTCACTGTCAAATAATCCTCGTAAAAATAAACTTGAATGCTGCAAATTTCGTAATCATCAACGACAGTTTTACAAAAAGGATAGCTTTTTTACTGCTCTAATGAAGTGGCCGGATAGATTTTTCATAAGTGATACAGTGTTCCAAATATCAATGCAAATATGAAAATGTACTAAATATTTAGGAAATTACGCGCAGAGCTACCGTAGAGAGCGGGATGTTTAATTGCAAACTCACGCGTGTTAGAGGGGGTCGTTTGCACTGGGATGGCCTTGCCTTAATATGAATTTTTGTTTACATTTCGCTAGTCGATATCCGTTCGCGGGCGATGAGCACGACATATCCTTCCGCTACCACTTAAGATATACATATACCTATTCAGAATACCATCACACCCGTTCGACTTTCTAACGTTTTCCATTTATTGGAAAACAGGGCTTGAGTAGTGTACAATAGCCATTTATTTACCTTATTCAAGGTTCGCCCGACGTTTCGAGTGCATTCCTAGGAATCAACTCTACACATTAGTGCCGGTAATTTGTCTATCAATTAGCACAGGCTCACAAGTGCGGCGACGGACGTCAAATTAATTATTCGCAATTTCGCGACGCATACATTAGTTATGCTCACTATACTACAGGACTAGTCGCAGTCGCACCGTCTAAACTAAAGGAGCTCCAGTTGGCTTGACACTTCGCAGTGTGGCTTCAATGTGCTGCTCGCACTTGATCTGACGAAATAAAAAATCGTTTTTGTGCTCACCAGTTGGCGCCACTCTCGAGTAAAGCCCAGCTGTCAAAAATTGTTATTGGTTATATGGGCATGAGAACGAAGTTTACATTTAAATCATACTTAATACCTTAAAACCGTACTGTAAAAATATCGAACATCTCGCATTGTAGCGCAGTCCCGTTTTGTTCGGAAAAAAGGGGGACATAAGTTTCCGAAAGCAAAACTGTCTCAAAGCACTGACAGTCATTATCCCGTAACTAATATTTGCCGTAATCAAGCTCAGGTATTGCAAAATAGTCATCTTATTGTTTCAATTAGATATTAACCCGCGTAGCGCAACCACAAAGAGTGACATTTCACATTTCAAAGACGCTACAGTAGCGCCTCTAGCGGCGAATTCATACGTGATAGCCCCCATTAAGAAACTGAACGATTAACTAAGGACTGACAGCGGATCTCATGTGGTTCTCGCAGGTTTATCTGGTATCATGAAGACAGTTTTTCTCGCGGTAGTAAGTACTATGCACTATTGATACCAAGGATATTAAGAATAAATAAAATAAATAAATATTTGTGGACAATCTTACACAAATCAACCTGGTCCCAAACTAAGCAAAGCTTGTACTATGGGTACTAGGCGACGATATACATACTTATATAGATAAATATATACTTAAATACATAGAAAACATCCAAGACTCAAGAACAAATATTCGTGTTCATCACACAAATAAATGCCCTGACCGGGATTCGAACCCGGGACCTCCAGCTTCGAAGGCAGGGTCACTACTAACTAGGCTAAAGCGGTCGTCGAAGAGAATGTCAAGTTATCTCAGCAATAAGAATATCATAAATAACATGCTTGTTCGGATTAGTGCGCGCGTGCGACCGAGCGCGAGCAACATATTGAAATCACATTGAGATGGGAAGTGGCAAGCCAAATTGGTTAAATCTAAAGCATTTTTATAGAACACGAGTGTAGCGAGCACCATAAATATTGGTGAGATTCTCACGCCAGACAACCAGCCTGTTCTAGCTGTCAAAGAGATTCCGCCGCGGCTTTTATATATGATTAAAGCTGGCGTGTGATGTCGGGCCCGGGAATATTGCCGAGTTGGGGACAAATAATTCATTTTAAAATACATTTTAAGATGCCTACATATTACAAACCAAGATGCTTAAACTATTTTGATAAAAAAAGTTAGTCTATCGTTGTAGTTTTTCAATTTAGTGTTGCATTTTTCTGTCGACGAATAGACGTGGCTCGGAAGGAATCGATAAAGCCGCGCAACAATCGCGTCTTAACATTGCCAATGGTTTCCCGGGAACATGAATATAGGTAATGGCGCATCACTGCAGCCGCAAAAACCTCGCGTGCACCGCCATTTTTAGATTCGCCGAAGTAATTGCGGCGGCGAGTTGAAAGGGCGGTCTAATGACGCCGATTAAAATTAATTTGCCCCGCGCCCCCGCCTCGCCTGCCAAATTAAATTCCTCCCCTCGGGAGGAGTCCCCCCCTCCCCGGCCTCGTCCTCCGTCTAATCGCACCATCCACTTGATTGATAACGCTCGGCGCGCGGCTTGAGTTATGTGCGGCGCGCCGCGCTTCGCCCCGCGGATCCGCGCTCGTTGGCTTCCACTAACGCTGTTGTTTCATAAATAAGGGTAGTAAAGTAAAGAAGAAGGTATATATAATCATGATTATGTTGGACTGACATGCCATGTCAGTAAGCTTAAGAAGAGTTACTCAAATATTTGACTATAAACAGACAAGAAACCAAACTGCTTGACGGTTGTTCTCTACGAGTCGCTGACTATTGCTGTTACCTCGGTTTGACGACAATATTTACTATCTCATATTATTATAGAGGTATATAGCCACAAACGTTGCAACAATCATCCGACAAGGATGCAGTGGACATTAATGAAATACCTACTTAAATAAACTGTCAAAACCTTGTCTGTTGAAGTCTCATTTGTTGGGTACCTACTCCTTACTAAAAGTATATGTTAGAGTCGTCGTAGTAGATACATACCTACCCTGTTTTAAGTAGTTAGCAATCTAGTCAATTACTAGGTTATTTAGTGTTTATCGTTAATTAAAATTTCTTCGACGCTACAAAGTAGGCAATCTAATTCACCAGTTATAGCGCGTATGAACGCAACAGCCGGTTTACCATTTTGATTGGATCGCAACCGCTTCAGCTGTCGACTCGTGGATGTGACCGGGCTGACGGTCGCCAAGCAATTAGGTATTGTAGTCCCGTCCCTGTTACATCGAGTCACGTCAGTCGGGACTGCAGGGGACTCGTCTCAAAGTCGCATCAACTCTGAATATGCAATTTTGGAGCGTATCTAGACTGAGTAAGGTTTTGAATCAGTTTGCGAATGGGTATTAGCGGCGAGGGCTCGCAAACGGCATCGTAATGGAATGTTTCTCGCGCTGGACACGGGAAGGGTTGGTGGGGGCGGGGGTCACATCAAAGGGAGGCGCGGGGCGCATTCCGGCGCGGGGCGGGACGGGGTGGCGGGCTTTATTGACAAATACCGCGCGGCCCCATTGTGCGCCGCATGCCTGTCGCGGGACACGTCGGCCGACTCGCGACCCGAAAAACATACTGAAGAAACATTTTAGGAGCACACTGTACGATGTAGTTAGTATACATCATATATATATATACTTAATAAGTACTGCACGCGATTGCTGTGTGGATGGTGCCTTGCATAAACTTAAGCGGCTCCACGCGCTATTCATCTATTTTTGAAGTTTTGAGCTGCTAATGCTCCGTCGAAACTATAGATATATTTATCGCACAAATCTTCAGTCCTTTATCTACAATTGCAAGAGCCAAATTTTGAAAAAAACTGACCACTTATTTTTTCACGGCCAGTCGGCTCAGTGCCTAAATTTTTCAATTTTTCGCTTATTTCTAAATTTGTAATTTACGTTAACAGCGGTACTGCTTAATACAAAATTAATTTATTGAAACATGGTCCAAAAAAGCGCTATTCTCGATACTAATATGTTGTTTATTATGCATTTAGAAATGTAAAATGTACATGTAACTGTTCCTTATTGACGTCATCTTCCCAAAAGTTACGTGCAAAAAACAGTTTTTTGGTCTAATATTGCCAAAGTTTGATGCCATAGGTACCATATCTCGAAGGCGGTGAGTTTTGAAGTAAATATGGTACACTATTTCGATAAACCTCGTTGTTCTTAATACGATAAACCATAAAATACACGAGAAAACGGAGATCGAAGGTTATTGGGAACAAGGAGCCCTTTAAGAGAGGTACCTACGCGGCACAGCGGAAATTATCTCGTGAATACTTATTTGAAGCAGCCGAACTGGGAAAGTAGGTAGCTCCCTATTGCAGAAGACCGCAGCCATGATAAAACCACTATTTGCTCTTTGTGCTAGGTATATGGTGTTCAGGTCGTGAGTAAGGTCGCCCGAACACACGCATTTTTCATTCCGCAATGATCAAGCTAATGACAAGGAACAGCAGCTTTTCGCTGTATTAACATCCTGTTTTTTTTAACCTGACTGTGGCTTTATATGCCGAGCCCAATAAAGCGATAGAAGTGCGCGGGTGGAGAGTGGCCTGGGGAAAATCCAGGGGAAACCTCTGACACGGCCACGCGGGTGGTTTGGAACACTGGAATACTCTAAGAGTTTGCGCTCCATTGAGATTGGTTGAGCGGTTTCAACCGAATCTGAGGGTGTGTGGAATTGAGCTACTGGGAGTTTCGTCGCTGGTTTACTAAACGTAGCCTAGCTGAGAAGAGCCCAGCAAGAAACTCAGCTAGGCCCGACCTAGCTGGGTCGGACTGACTCTAACTCGGTGTGCGGCGGTACCGGGACGAATAGGGACTATATATGTGTCAGTGTTGTGCCAAATGTGAATGCCAAAGTGTACATATACGCGTCTTGTCTGAGTTGGCCGCCGTATTAATAATTTTTCGATGAACACTGATTTACGCGGCCCGGGTTGGTGCGGCTCGTAATCAGTGATCGCCGCGTTACGACAGAGGAATATGCCGCATATTTTTCTCATTACGGATACGCTTGTAATATGTAGATACTTGTAATTACTTGTAAAGTTGAAGTTTTTAATTATCTGGACTTGTTTCTGTTTTTTTATTTTAGTTTATTAATGTATTCATATAAATACTTAATGTTCTAAAGAATGAATAAATAACTTGTACGTATATGCTTACAAATAAATGATCTTGTCTTTGTCTATACGAATGAAACTGTATTTGACGAATTTCACGTGTTTTGCATTTTGACAGAATACTTATAGTCTAGGATCCATCATACGTGTGGGTCGCCCTCATTAGATTTCTCTTTTTGTCGTTTGTCATAGAAAAATAGAATACCTAATTTATACGTGGTTTATTAGATTCATGTATTACACGTATTGCATAGAAACCTTTAGACCGTTTTTTAAACATTGAAAGAGTGTTTCGCTGGCGAACTGCACCGTAAATCTCCCCGCAGCGCGGCGCCTCTCGTCAAACGCAGCAAATTGTTTAATTTGAATAGCTACGCGTTATTTACGACCCGTCATCCGACATCTTTGATCGCGACAGCCCTAATATAATGTTTACAGAAACAATAATTATCGCTCTCTTTTATCTGGAAATGTTCTAAAAACGATGTTCGAAAGATAATTTGGTTTTGTTTTGATTTAATGCCAGTGGACGCTGAAAATCACACACATATTCATTTATATATCTTTCATATTAAAGGCCAATTTATATATAATAAAAATATATCTAAGTATTGAGAACAACCAGTTATATTTGGTAAATAATCAATAAATTTAAGTGTATGTAATACAGATAGCAATATTATTTTTATGTTCAAAAGGAATTCCTTTTATCTTCTTTCCTATGAAAAAAATATTGAATGAAGTCTGACTCGCGGTAAACTCTTTATATAGGTATCCAGCAGCTGAGATATTATCCGATTGCACCTAGTTATAGATAGTATCTACACGTTGACAGAATTATTAATGCGGACTGCAGAGGTCTCATCTGGCTCCTCGTCTCTTATACAGTAAACGGTGGATTCCCGGAGATGGATACCTTATTCAACTGTCATTTTCTTGTTAATTAGTTCTCTGCGTCTTGTGTAACAATAGCAACATTAAACGTGCGTATGATATGTATGAGCTATTAAAGTTGTGCTAATTAATTCAAATACCTGAATTCTTCAAAAAAGGTTGGATTTTAAACCGATGCTTTCCATTCAGTGAATGAACGTCCAGCATGATTGTCCGGCATGCGAGCGACTCGCGGGGACCAGGCGCGCAGAAGCCGGCGGCGGTGCACGGCGGCGCGATGGCGCGGGGGCGGGGCGCGGCCGTCGGCGGCCAATCAGCGCGCGCTGACCACTGCCCTCGGCCATCGATCCGCCCCGCCCCTCCACTAAATCACAAGCTCCTGTCAATTATCGCCACCGCGTGCCCGCGCGTCGCAATTAACTATCATAAAGCCGCGCGGTTTCGTCCGCCCCCGTCCTAGACTAGGTTTTATTGATGTTGGTTGTTATTCATCGCTGTGAAGGGTTTTAATTAAGTATTAATTACGGACAGGATTTTCTCTATGCGCCGTGCAACTTGATGGGAAATGGATACGGATGATAACGAATAAGATACTGAGTTGAGTGGAATGGTTCCGGCGGGTTAATTCGCACTATTTCCTCGCTAAATGGTATGACAGTGCCGGTTCGGTCGTGCCCGATGCGGCACGACTCGGCGATGCTATCGCCCGCGACATCATTTGTAACAATCAGTCCGCCGCCCCCCTCCGCCCGCCGCCGGCCTCCACTCTAATAAATCTCACCAAGCATCTACTAAGATTATTATTACTGATCTATCTCGGGCATGGAGATACAAATCATGTCAAGATAACATCTCTGAGAGTCACATCGCTCTAGTCACTGCAAAATGACGGGTCTGATTGCTTCGCACTTCATCAACTTTATTTCGGCTCAAGAAGCAGGCTATAAAATATGCTGATTTCGCATTTGTAGGCACTTACCTATTATGACTTCTATGCAGTTCTTTACCATAGGGAGGAGTAAACAGGAAAACAGTAGGTAAGTCCCAGCAGTGAGACACAAATAGGCTAATAAAGTCTTTTTCACTTCTCATGCTCGAAAAGTGTGTCATATTAGACTTGTCAAGCGGGGCTAAAGTAGTACATTTAACCCCTAGGGAAAATATGAATACATATTTATGATTTACAAAATATTTGAATTTGACCAATCAAAATACTTCACCTATTAAATCCACCAATCACAGAACACTAATTTAACTCTTAAAAAAATATTTGGTATTGCGTATTAACCAACAAGAATACAGCTTTACTAAAATCGACCAATCAGGAAACATAATTAATTTTTTCTAAAGAGTCTAAAGATTAAGTTTGTAGTAGTCCCTATTTCATAATAATTAAAAAAGTGGTTAAATCGTTCGAGCAACACTTTGAAGCGCTCAATAGAAGTTCAGTTAGCTTTTTTCGCGCGTGAATGTTGCGCGCGAACCGCAGTCTCTATGTTTTGTGTGTCAAAGGAGTATAGAAAAAAAATCATGCTGCAAAAGTATATATCTTCGCCGTGGAATCTATTGTTAATTTTGGGTGGGTTAACCTTTGTTTATTTATTTTCTCGCAATCGAAGTGAAAAGTAGAGTGTATAACTCTGGTCTAAAAGCCATATTACCCCTCGAACTATTTTCCCTCACTTCGTTCGGGAAAAACTATCTCGTGGTAATATGGCTCGTTTTAGACCCTTGTCATACAATCTACTATTAAATTCCATCGAGTATAGGTAATACAAAAATTGATTTACTTAAGTAGTACAGGGACCGGCCGGGTGTAAGTATAGCAAACATGGCAATTTTTTCAAGTTTACCTACTTATATTTCTACGTGTTCCTGAGAGCTCAAAAATATTCGTAAAGTATTCGCATATAAAATGTAAATCCGTAATTGGCCAAATATGCTGAAAATCGTGCTGTAGATTTTATAACACTAAATAAATAAATTGCTTATTATTTATTCTTTCATATCAAAATTAGCCATAGATTATAGAACTTTATTAATGTAATTTAAATAATAAAGTTTAAGGTTATATGTTATGAAATGAATGTTTTGACTTCTAAAACATCAACACAATGCAACATACAATATTATAACTATATTATCGCATAAAATTTCCTGTCAATATAACTTTTTCTCTGATTTGTCTGACATTCATTTGATCTTTTTATCCTTTTATAAAGGACAGTTCTTTCCATCACCTCAGTTACGACGAAATCTTCTCCAATTTGAGGTTTTCGGCCATTTTATGATTTACCGAGTATAACGAAGGTCTCCTCTTCAACTTCGGCAAAAATGCTTTCGTGTGTCCGGATGTCAGGCGGATTTGTTCTCCTCTACAAGTCTCATATCTCTCCGATTATCGTGAAATTTTGTGAACAGGTTCGATAATCATATTTATATATTTTTTGTTTGTCACTTTTCGGAAATTTTTAAAAACATTTTTTTAAAACCGCAGCTAAGAAACAGAGCCGCTATTACTAATAAGCTCTGGTTAGGTATGAACCTTGGTGGCTGTCCTTTTATAGCTTTACATAAATTAACCTATTTTTAAAGCTAATGACTGACATACACGGCATAAAACTATTTCCATAATGAAATATTGTCCATAATAAAATAATGTCATATTTTAATGTATGGTTGTTATGACGAGGACATAGTTAATATACATTTATTTTACTTATATCTACTGATAAAGTCTCATCATCCTCCTAGCGTTATCCCTGTACAGTTGCATCCTGAAGGATGCCCGGGATCCGCTACCTAATCCCAAGACTTGGCGTAGGCACTAGTTTTTACGGAAGTGACTGCCATCTGACCTTCCAACCCGAGGGGAAACCAGACCTTATTGGAATTAGGCTTGTCAAGTGAGTGGGCAACTTGACTGTTAGAAGTTCTCAAGCCGCCCGAAGGCCTCTAACTTGGCTTAACGACTGCTATCATAGACAGTAGCCGGGATCAACGGCTTAACGTGCCTTCCAAAGCACGGGAGCGCTCAGTTAATAACCACTCAAAGCGGTCACCCATCCAATAACTGACCTGGGCCGACGTTGCTTAACCTGGGATACCGCACGCGGTACACGGGTGCCGCTGGGCCACGAGCGCTCCCGCTGGGCCACGAGCGCTCCTGATAAAGTCTATCTATGCGTGTTTAATTATGCAAGTAGCAATTAAGCGTAAAATTGTCGTGAAACTTGATGTGAAATTTAATTTATGCATATTAATATGATCGAACGGATTGCGGATGTAAAATTGTCGTACTGATTGTCGTCTTTCGTTTATTTTGTGTCTGCTAACTGAAAATACAACTTGCTTAGAAAAGAACTAAAGTCCTCATAAGTAAACGTCTGTATTTGTTGCAGGTCTGGAAGCGCAGGTGCAGGACACGTCCAAAGACCTGTACTGGTTCTGAGAGGCGGCCGCTGCCGGCGGCGCCGCGGGCGCGGGCCGCGCCTCGGCGCCCGCGAGCGCGCGCTAGCGGCTCGCCCCGCTGCAGCCCACCGCCGCCGCTGCGGTCCACCGTGAACAACGGGGTGATAGTTTTGTGACTCCTGAACCTATATTACATTTCTACGTCGAAGACAAGAACTCTGAACGTTGACTGTGTTTCTAGTGATAGAATTGGATTGCAAATAGGACGTTGGTGCGGTTTCCCAAGTATGTATACCTAATCAAAATTGCGTTATGTATAGTGTCAAAATTGTGTAATGTTTATCTTTGAGCCCCTTTGCGGGGGTGCCGCCGGAGCGACAGTTGCAGGAGGCATGCGAGAAGCTTGTATTTGAAAGGATTTGTGCGGTACAATAAGTTTAATAACCCACGATAGGCATCGGCACTAACGTTTCAGTGTGAGCAGTAAATCCATCAAAAAGTTGGCTAATAACATAATATATTTGCTAAAATAAAAGTAGTCCCAGAAAGCACACCGGTCTCTTTATATCGAGCGGTGTCAAATGCTTTATACCGCCTTATCATGCGATAAATGCAACCGTTGTGGAGCTCCGGAGCCCGGGGTGGTGCCGGTGCCGGTGCCGGGTGACGAGAATGGATGTCGCGCGCAGGTGAATCGCAGCGTGCTCGTAAATTGCCAGATAATGAGGGTTTTTGTCCTGCCACCCTAACTTATAAATATTAAAGATATCGGAACGCGCTACAATCATATACATTTCTGTCACCATGTGAAAGATCTGTCTTTTTATAACATCGCATTTTGAATTCGAGATACTGACTAATATACGTTTACCTTTGAATTAGACAAAAGTGATTTATGAGCACATTAAAATAACGCATGCAATGTTTTTATCCAGAAGTCTTACCTTAACTTATGTTTCCTCGCGTGATGATTATCTTTTCTAAAGTGTAGGGCTCGGTGTAATAAATCGTTGCAAATTTACGGAACGCGCTTGCCTCGTCAGTTTCAGCGGCCGTCGTGACGGTTTGCTGGTTTCACCCTGAATTGGTTGTTCATTATCCGACGGCACCACTCCGAGCCTGTTCCACTCAAATAATAAAGTCACGGTCCCAGGCGGATGCCGTAGATTGACTCGGCTAGACTGTAAATATGTCGTTCAGAATTACCCTTATAAATATTTTAGATAGTGTATTTTTAGTGATAGCTAGCTATGATGTGTAAATAATATAGATCGGACTAGGCTAAGTAGTTTAGGATATGTGATAGGTGAAGCGCGCGCGGATTGGCTGCGCGAACGGGTCGCCGGCGGCGCAAACAGGGCTCGTCGGAGCTCCTCCTGCACTCGGTCAAACAATCAAGTAACGGTGAATTGAACAGTTTTACCGATTAGAAGTGAGATACGGCGTTGTCTCACGACGAGGCTTCCACGGAGTATCATTAGTCCGGGCGAGTCATGGTGCCCCGGTATCGCATGTTAGATGCTATCGCGCCGTATCAGTGGTCGGATAATGCGATCAGAGGATGAGTGATGTCGGACCTGTGGGCGCCGCGGGAGCCCCGCCGTGGGATCACCAACAAACACGTCGGCACATGCATTGTTACATGACATTTAATTACTCTGAAGTTACTTAAAAGCGATCAGTTTAAGTAACAGGAAACTGACGCTGTGCTTGTCGTTGAGCACGTCTTCTTATGAAAGGAATGTTAGCGGAGTGATGTGCGTTGGCGGCCCGCGTTTACCTACAGGCTGTACATAGACGTGCAATATATTACTGAATCTATATACCAGTACTGGCTCCAGTGTTACGTCCCTGACGTGTTCCACCAATGTATTAGTTGGCTAGTGACATGTATACACTGCTTGATCTGCATCTGTAATCAGGCCAATTAACTTGTAGATCCACACTTTTTTGTATAGGTAAACATATGGATTTTTAGGACAAAAGTTTTAACGTAACAAAAAACTGTAGCTCTACAAGTTGCTTAGCCTACATTTTATCACCCAATATTTGAGAAAAGGATAGATATTGCTGAGCTCATGTAGGAATTTGTATTATGAATTAAAGAATTGAGAAAATAAGTATAATGAGTTGATTATATTCCATTATCAAGGAACTTCCCGAGTTGTTCCCAAGAAGTTTATTGGGAGTTGATCCTAGACTAATGTAAACCTGACAATCACACAACCAATACTAAAAATTATCAGAAAAATACCTGATAAGTTTGTGATACTGGTATCTTAGTCAAAACTCCAGGATGAATTTCCAATAAGTCACCGGATTTAAATTGAATAGATAAATAAAGAGTTGAGTGCTTGGCACTTACAAGCGCATTAGTGAGCTAAATGTAAACAAAAGTGTATTATAGAAATGGTTTTGTTAAAAAAAATAAACGCCCAGCTCCGCAAACACGCAGTAACAGCCGCGCTTTTTAATAAACTTCACTCAAGCGTGATTTCGCAATAAAGAGATGATTTATGAAGGTAAAAGTCGAATACTTGAGAGTAGTCTGTTAACAAGAGCAAGTCAGAAAAACTGTGCCAAAAACAGCTCCATTCCAAGATATGTTGTGTTGTACCCGAGTTCGGAAGCAATCGTGTTGACGTACTTGACGTGTTATGTAGGTAATTGAATCTTATTCAGAATCCGAACAATTTATAAAACTTGGAGGAATACTGCACTGTTTTGTTTCGTCTCGGAAAATTAATGACTTGCGATATTTTTTTTGGCGGATTCAGCTGAGTACATAACGTACTAGCCTTACGAATCAGCAGCCTAATTGCGTTGCGACTAGAGAGTATCTCTTCAATGACGTTTACAACATATATAGCTAATGTCAAATGAATGAACTGACTGCGGTCTGAATTGTTTCGCAATTAGGTGGCAGGTTCAGCAGTGTTTGCGAGGGTTGGCAGGTGGGCGCCGGGCCCACCCGTCCCTGTACGTAGACGCATTATTTAAATATACATTTTGAAAACTCTTTTATTGTCTCATTCATTATGCTTTTCCAGTTTTATCCTTTAGCGTTTCCTTCGAAAACAATTGCACTTTATGACTATACACACACACACACACACACACACACACACACACAAATTGACGTGACTTAGAGTAGAGAGAGACGCAGCCCCGGAATAAGTTTATCTTACTTTGGCGCAAAGCCAAGTGAGTGAGAGTACGACGCAAATGCAAAGTGAAGACCTGTGGATGTAAAAAAAAGTAAGTAATGAAAACGGTTACTTAATGAAAAATGCTTTGTCATCTTTAATGAGATACTTAATACAAGATGATTATAAATTGGTTGCAAGGAAACATTTTTTCTAATTCAGTTATCGATAGAAGTACCAACAAACCAACTAAATTCATTTTTCCTTGATAGATGTAATTTGAAATTAACTTTTCATTAAAATTATCGTGGTTTATGATAATCACAATAGATTTATGTAAATTAGTTGTCTATGAAATATGCATAGGTTAGTACTATAATATTTACTTTTACAACTACTACTACTACTACTAATTCAATACATCGTCTATTTCAATTAACAAATATGCACATCAATTTTACTTAAATTAAAATTATAAGCAGGCCTAATATATATATATATGTAATAACTAGTAGTTAGGCGCTTATTTCCTGAAAGTGTCCGTTTAGAATGTGCTATTGAAATAACAGACGAGATTAAGTCTAGATGCGCCGGATCTCATACTACACTAGGTGTGTCGGTATCAGTTTCAACTGATCACTAATAAAATATATATGAGAGAAAGCTAAATTAATGTGAATTAGTGGTAAAATGAGTATCATTTGAATATGCCCTGTTGGTGTCAGCACCCGAGTGTGATCTGCTCGCGTGGCGATGGACGGCTGTGTGTAGGGAGTGTCTGAAGTTCTGTGAGATGAAGGATGATAGGCTTTCTAGTGTTCCTACGTAGATAATTAGTATCATTGTTTTGTTCCTTTAAGTTTATGTTTCGTTTCACAGTGTATTAGACTCAATCTGTAATGCTGTGTAAATATATTTAAATAAATAAATAAATAAAATAAATAAATAATAAAATAATGAATAAGTACTTAATATAAGTACTAGTTAGGTATTTTTTTTCAATTTATTTTTATACTTTATATGTGGGAAACATACCATAATGAGCTTGTACAGTAGAATCCGCTTATAACGACTTCGCTTATAACATTTGACTGCTTTTAACGACTTCAAAATCACCACACATTAGATTTCATACCAAACATTTTCAAAGTAAATCAGTCCGTTTTGTGCGACGTTCTGTTAGTGCGACGTAATATCACCGGTCCCTTGACTGTCGCTTTATCCGGATTCCAGTGTACCTACAATTGGTTGATCGATCGATACAAGTAGCGTAAGTAAGAAGCTGCATCGGTGCCGTAGCGCTGTGTACCCTATACTAAGTGTCCGCTTGTCCCGGACCACCTACCAAAGACACGGAGTTCGATTCGCGACCTTAATAAATAAATAAAAATAAAAAAAGCCTTGTATTTCTTGCAGTTGTTTTACATTGTTTGGTTAGTATGAATATTATAAAAAGTTATCCTAGTGTTAGTAGCTACTGAACGTAACTTATTATTAATTATGCAAGAACCCCATCTTCACAGGTGAAGGCCTCCTCCAAGGATTTCCACTTATCTCTCTCCTGAGCCACTTGTATCCAGTTCGGACCGGCGATATTTTTAATTTCGTCCTCCCATCTTGTCACGGGTCTTCCTTTGCCTCTTTTCCCTAATGGGCCCGTCTATGACGTCACTCTTGTCGTCCAACGCTGATCTGGTAATCGGTCTTAATATCCGCCTATTATTTATCATCATCAGCCTGTGTCAGTCCACTGCTGGACATAGGCCTCTCCCATGGCACGCCACTGAGCTCAGTCTTCAGCTCTTCTCCATTCCCTGCCCACTGCCTTACGAATATCATCGCGCACCTAGTTACAGGGCGTCCTACACTACGTTTGCCGACACGCGGTCTCCACTCAAGAACCAGTCTGCCCCAACGGCCATCGGTTCTGCGGCATATGTGACCTGTCCACTGCCACTTCAGCTTACCAATTCGCTGAGCTATGTTGGTAACCTTGGTTCTCTGATGTATAACTTCGTTCTGGATACGATCCCTAAGAGGAACCATGAGCATAGCTCGCTCCATATCTCGCTGAGCGACCTTAAATTGGTGGACAAGACGTACAGTGAGTGGCCACGTTTCGGCTCCGTATGTCATTACAGGCTGGACGCACTGAACCCGTCGTCTAGTGTCCCTGGGATCCCCGGGATCATTACAAAATAATGCTATTGTTTATTTTTTTCGCCGGGACACGACGGCTTAAAAACTTTCGTTTTCAGACTTTAATGGTATAATCCACATATTATTATTCATCATTAAATTTATTGTCAGACAACAGGGATCGATTTGTAGTAGTAAAAAACTTACTTTATATTAGTAGATTCTACTGAATTATAGGTCAATTAAGATATTTAATTTAAAACAGAAAACTAATATCAATAAATAACATCAGATATATAATGTAATATTTTGTGGACAATGTTACACAGATCGACTTAGTCCCAAACTAAGTAAAGCTTGTACTATGGGTACTAAGCGAAGATATACATACTTACTTATATAAGTAGATAAATATATACTTAAATACATAGAAAACATCCAAGACTCAGGAACTAATATTTGTGTTCATCACACAAATAAATGCCCTGACCGGGATTCGAACCCGGGACCTCCAGCTTCGTAGGCAGGGTCACTACCAACTAGGCTAAAGAGGTCGTCAAACACAATATACTAATAGATTAGTTTCGTTAGTTATGAGAATTCCAGTTTCGGTAAAGTTCTAAACCTTTAATTTGTAACAGATTATTTCCCTTTTTTTGTTTTTGTTGCATGTGCGGTTACGTTAGCGCGTAATATTAGTAACTATTAGTTAAGTGTCATGGCACTACCTGTGGGTTCCTATAATTGGCTATCTGTATCTACTTGATTGTGTAATTTTATATAATAGCTGTTGGATCTCCAAATAAAATAAAATAAATAAAATAAAATAATAAAATAAAATCAAATAGATAGATAGATAGATAGACTTATTTATTTCTTTCTGAAAATTTACATGGTATTTTATAAAAATGTCAATTGGTAAAGTATCATGGATTCACAAAAAGATCGTCAGATTGTATATGAATTAATAACAATAAAATAATAATACAGTCTAACACAAAAGAAGAATATTTTTTAAACAATACAAAATAATTCAATAATAATAATATGGTACAATGGCAAATAGATGTAATTAAAATGTCAAAAAATAATAATTCGATAATTACTAGGTTATCCTAGATATAAGTAGTCAGAAGTCAAAAGATAATAATGAATATACAATGCTGGTCATTTTAATCCTAAAATACAATTTATTCATGTCACAATTATATTAAAAAAAATAAAGATTTTTCACTGTATTCTTTAATAGATGTGTCTAGAGAATTAACAAGTTTATTGGTTAGAAAAAAATTGAGTTGAAAATAGAGAACATGCAAAAATAATTAAGTATCGAAGCAGTTCGGGAAGGGCGCGGTAATGAAGATCGAGGCTCGACGGCGTCCGCTACTGCGCGGTAATGAGCTAATGAGTCCGCGCCGCGGAGCGACTCGGGCGCGGAAGAGTTGCCGTGCGCCGCCACTCCATTGCCTCGAGGGCTCTCGGGATTCGTTCGAACAGTTTATTATTTACCGAATTAATAAATAAGTGAAGGGTCTATAGTAATACTTATAATTTAGCTGTGCAGTTTACACAAAATTATTACAGGAAAATATAGATATCGAGTTTAGAAATTTTAATCGACGGTCGACCCAGACATGGTTCATGATCCCAACCTGCAGTGTCAACGTTTTGTTCTTTTTTAAATTCAGATTTAACAAGAACATACCCACAAACTAGTCGCTCTGTGAGCTGTAGATCTCGTGAGTGAGTTTTTTTATCATTTCCAAAATCTGTCATTATAAAAAAGATAAATTATGAATATCGAACCTTCTAACAAAATTTCACGAGAAGCGGTTGAAAAATGCGACCTGTAGAGGACAACAAACCGAAATTCAGACGCAGAAACTTACAAAATGTTTGAAATAAAAATTGTTTTTGGAAATTTCCAAAAACCGTCTCGACAAAAAAAATCTATATAACTATCGAACCTGCTCACGAAATTTCACAAGTAGAGAATCGGTTGAGAATTGTGACCTGTAGACGAGAACAAATGGAAATCCGCAATCCGGAATCTGGACATACGAAAGTATTTTTGTCGAAGTTGAAGCAGAGACCTTCGTTTCACTCGGTCAATTATGTAACTAGATGGTACCTGCAAGTTTTGACGAATTTCACATTATTTGACAGATTTCCCATTATTTGACAAATTTCCCATTATTTGACAAATTTCCCAGTAAGTACTATAGCAATTGAAATATTCAATAAAATCTCCAAAAACATTAACACACGTAACATAGGTAACACAAATCATAAACAGACATGTCTTTTGTAAAATGTGAACTATATTTTAATTAGAAAAACCTGCAATTGTAACAAAATTTTCGAATGAAGTACCTATTTGTTTGTGTTTTGTGACATCTCGACATTTAACGGCTATTTGTGACATTTGACGGCAATGGTAATGGTTATTACTACTTATATAACTATGTGATCCTATTATAACTAAATATGTTAGATTACGTTATATTAGTTTTTATCTAATGGCTGTGTGCCCTTGCCTCATGCTCGTATAGCTCTGACGTTCGAACTGAACCTAATTTAAACACCTTTTTTACCACAACACGCACCGCAAGAAAGAGTACTTAATAGTGGGTAGTTAGGTATTAATTGTAGTTAATTATCGACGACCTTTCAAACAATTAAGACATACATGCATGTATTGTTATTGACCTGATAATGTATTATAAATTGATGAACGGATGCCAACACGAAAAAGTGTAACGTAATGTTCGACTAAACTGAGCCTTGTTAAGCGAATTTCTATAAAAATGTTATTGAATTTTGAACCTTATTGTTCTAACGATAAAATAACTTTTTGAACGAATTACCTGGATGCAACTCGGCCAATGAATGATTTCAAGTTATACCTAAACAGTTGACGGTCAAACCGGTCTCTCCTCAAAGGGTATAAAACGCGTAAGCGCCCGGAAAATGTAATTTATCATCAATGTTTTCTTATAACGTTATCACGTAAAATTATCGTCCGCAAACCGACTTTACAGACAACCACATTTCTTATCAGTGTTATAAAATTGACGGCAGCTGTCAGCGAGCCGTGACACCTCCGAGTTGACGCGACACTACGCCGACGTGAGCAGCGAGCTGTGGTGAGAAATAGTGATCACGCCTTTACATACCTCATCTCATAATGCGCACTTCTAAGGTTTGGAATTTTCTGCCGGCGTTTGTGTTTCCGAGCTCATATAACCTAGACCTTTTTAAGGCACGAGCGAATAGGCACCTTCTGGGTGAGCTCGCTTCATCGTCGGCCTCATCTTTGCCGCCTGGCTAGATGCTGGCCAAGAGCGATCCCATTTTTAATAAAAAAAAAACCTAAACACGCGGAGACACGCGGCGCTCTCACTATGGATGTTACTATTATTGGACGACACTCGACAGCTAAATCAGGCGCCCGCATTGTCTGCGCCCGCGGCGTTTATCACGCCCATACTAAACTAAACAATGGCCGGGATGGGGAACGAAAAGCTTTTAACAATCAATAAAGTAAAGAATAGAACTCTCTCTCTAAGGATCTACAACAAATCCTGACTATTCTAATTTGAGGTGTGGTAGGTTAGGTACTTGGTGTTTGTGGTAATCAGGCGTGGAAATGTTTGTTGGTAATCAAGCGTGGAAAAGCACAACCACGTTACATTGCAGTTGGTAGGTGCTTTTAACACATTCAGCGCTGTGGACGCGATAGTCGGGATCTCCGTTCGTAGATAGTTTTCGCTACAAAGCGGAAAACCCATGTTATCCGCTACGAGCGTAGCACTTGGCAATGACTGTTAAGAGTTGACACACAGTGAGATTGGTTGGTACCACGAATATTATGTTATTATATACTTATGAGCAGAATCGGACCAAAGAAAGTTTTTCAACCAATTGAAACAAAGAAACACGAATCGAAATCGAATAATTTTAGAATTAGACGAGTGATGTTTATTATCTTTCATAGTGCTCTGTCCTCCGCCGCCACAACGCGGCGGTGAACCATTAACAGCGGTATTCGTAAACACAAGCCCCTCAGAGACATTTACGGAGTTATTTAAGGGTGACGAAACATGCAAGCAGTTTCTTTAATATAGGACCTATAAACAGGTGTTGCTACTTGTGATGCTATCCCATCTCTACAGTCTTGGCAGAGTGAGTGACACGGCTTCCAAAATCTGCTGAGTAGGTTTAAGTACATTACCTACACCCAGTTACTAAACAGTCAGTAAATGGGAAGTGGGAAGTGATTTAAACATTAATTTAACTCCCATACCTAATCCTGTCTTACAGAGAAAAAAACGTAGCTGGAAACTAGGTGTAGGTATGTAACTTCGTCTCGTCTCCAGTTTGTAATTCACTACTTCTATATACTCTTTAAGCAGACTGCCAGACGTTATTTTGACAACGCTCCCCATCATAGGAATCCGTTAGTTAGGAAGGCTGTTAACTACGTTCCCATCCCTCCCCCCTCTGTCGTTACTCGGCGATCACTGATTAGGGGCCGCACGGTCCGGCGTCCTAGGCACACACTTACGGACCCGGACGACGTATTGGGCCCGGCCTATAAAGCCACAGTCAGGTTCAAAAAAAAAAACTTCTACTCTTTTATTAAACTCTTCAACTCTAGTACCTGCTTAGTCTGGAGGCTGACTGTTACAGAATCGCCTAAGGATGGTTATTGAAGTGTTGTGAATATCGGACCAATTCGAGACAGGTGGGTAACATACCATGCCACCTACCTTACGCATTCCAAATCGGGTTTGAAATTAGACTCGATTTGGAGTGCGAATATATTGTGCGCTTTCGTTCCGACCGACACGTCAACAATAGATAAGACAAACACAAAATCAAAGCCGATGCGTGACATTAAGAGTAAATAGATAAGAGATATACCCAGGTACTTATGTCTAGGAGGCGACGCCGGCCGGAGCGCTGCGCCCGCGCCGCGGCGCTTAATTTACGCTAATGGCGCGTTAATGACGCCGACTATACCTCGATCGGCCGTCACTTAGCCGCTCACAATTTGTCAACCGTAAATATAAACTAGCTATTAATAAAACTACACGCTAAGATAACAAGAGCTACGGGAATTCAACATTTAAACCAACTTGTTAATACCCGCCTAAATCGGTATTTGTTAATAGTTAAAGGAGAAGTGGCAGCCAGTAGACTGATGTCACCCAAACTGACATGTGACTAATGATCGGAAGCAAAATACTGTTCCAGCCCAGAGTATGCGGGTAATTAGCTATATGTAGGTAGGTATGTAAAGTATGTAAGTATCTGTGCAGTATGCAGATCATTAAAGCTCATGCATTTTCGAAAAACTTTGGGCAGTGATGCAATTTTTGTGACAATCAAAATTCACCAAACAACTGCCAATGACAATAAAATTAGTGCCTAGGGACGCCAACATCTTGAGATTAGGTAGCGGATCCCGGGCATTTTGGAGGCAGCTGTACTGGGATAAGGCTAGGATGAAGATGATAACTGAGAAGAAGATGGCTGAGATACGCGTCATACTCGTGATCGGGTGCTGTTTGTGGAGTCCGGTCTGTTCATGCTTGCTAGGACATAGTGACTACGTTAATACTAGTGTCCTTTTATAGGGGATTGACGAGAGACATCATCCTGTTGTGGATTCGTTTTTATTATCAGTGACTTAGAGACCATATGCATCTCTAACAATATTAAATTAATTTTAATTTTGACGCTCAGAGACCATGTACATCTCTGGGATATTATATTAATTTCATTATACTCCTTGTTTAATCTTGAGACCTTATACATCTCTTACTTTATTCATGTTGTAATATTTGTAATAGATAACTTTGCAAGTATATCTTCACTGTATGACATTAATTTTGTTATAATTGTAAACTCGAAATTATTATTCCTTCTTGAACTGTAAATTAATATTTTGATATGAAAAATGTATTACTTATTATAGTCAGACTTTCTTAAATAGTAAATTAATATTTTGACATGTAAAAGTGCCCTTGTGGCCTATTTGCAGAATAAATGTTTGTATTTTGTATACTGACATGACATGATGACAAATAATCAAGTAAAACGGTTTTACAGGCCGGGCCCAATAAAGCGATAGGAGTGCGCGGTTGGAGAGTGGCCTGGGGAAAATCCAGGGGAAACCTCCGACACGACCACGCGGGCGGATTGAACAATCGAATACTCTAAGGCCGGATTTTATAAAAATCCGTTAGACCAAATTTCAAATCAAATTTCAGTTACTCAGTACATTTTTTGACATAACAAACCGACATAAGGTCTAACGCGAGGGGTGAGTGGTCTAACCCGATAAATCGATATAATTGTTTTTTGAAATAAGAACTTAATATCCATTACGCAGGGTTTTATTTTCAATAGACATTTTAGATGACTTATCGGGTTTGACCACTCACCCCTCGAACGGATCTTTATGAAACCGAGCCTAAAGAGTTAGCGCTCCAGTGAGATTCGTTTAGCGGCTTCCAAATCTGAGGTCGAAACGGTTTTCAAATATCAAGCAAAGAGTGCGCAAATCACGATAAAAACACTATTTGTTGTGTCCCACGTTAATTAAGATCTCGCGGCGTTAAGACGGTTGCTCAGCGGTGGCGGCCAAGCCGAGACTCCGTCCGACCCGGCGGTCCCAGCCCCCCGAGGGTGCTCCGGGAATATTAAGCAGGCGGCGGCGGTGTGTCGCGGAGGCTAGGTGGCGTCGCGGATTGAGCGATAAACGAACACCATAAAATTCTATGAGGCGATAAGTCGCCGCTAAAGCGACCTCATTAGATAATGGCCTCTAGTACCTATTGTAAGTATCGTCAATATTGGCATACAAAGTATCATTTTTAGGGTTCTGTAGTAAACAAGGAACCCTTATAGTTTCGCCATGTCCGTCCGTCCGTGTCTCACTTTTCTCAGTAACCGTTAGTACTAGAAAGCTGTAATTTGGCATCAGTATACATATCAATAACGCTGACGTAACGAGTATTGCAACACATGAGACGTAAAATAACTTTGCATAACACAAATCTTTTCACCTCACTAGACGGAGTAATTTTTTTTTTGTTCCTACACGTCCTAGTGTTATTCCAGTACAGTTGCATCCTAAATATATTATGGCACTACCTTTGGTGCCCCGAGATTTGGCGTAGGTACTAGTTTTTTTAACACAACATCACAATATGAAGTTATTGTTGCTGGACTATCTGGACTGGCCTGGCCTATACATGTTATTATGTTTAAAAAAGTTACAAATAGCATGTTCGGATTTCAAATATTCTTTGCACTCTTGTTGATACTTAAAATGCAGTTTTGCTATCTGTTTTAAAAGAATAAAAAATAGCTTTCCGACCTAGTGATGTCAAAATATCTTCTTAAACTGTGAATCTAATGGACCACTAGGGGGTCTGTGTAATGGACACTGTGTAGTGGTCCATCGGAAAAATACCTTAAAGTGCATTAATGCTAATAATGAGGTATTACAAGACTTCGGAAAGAGTCCGATAGGTAAAAAACCCTGTCGTAGAGGAGCATTGATTAACAGACAGACACCGCGACACTCGGATCATAAAACACACTGGAACAGGTTCTAGTATACCTACTTATACGACACGACTCTATGACATATAACATATTGCATCGATTACATAAGTCATAATTATGAAGATAAATTGGTAGACATAAATTCTGATAGCGATGATCGAGCGGCATGAGTATGCTGAGCGCGGCTCGCCGACGCAAATTAATTTGAACAAGCATACCTAAATATTGAGTGAAACCAGCTTTGAAGATATATCTAAATCTGTTTGTGAATAGCATATATATATATTTGTGGACAATCTTACACAAATCAACCTAGTCCCAAACTAAGCAAAGCTTGTACTATGGGTACCAGGCGACAATATACATACTTATATAGATAAATATATACTTAAATACATAGAAAACATCCAAGACTCAGGAACAAATATTCGCGTTCATCACACAAATAAATGCCCTGACCGGGATTCGAACCCGGGATTCGGAACTCCAGCTTCGAAGGCAGGGTCACTATCAACTAGGCTAAAGCGGTCGTCATAGAAAATGACTTTTACCAAAAACTCTTTTTCTTCAAATGTAATTATACAGGGACTATGCCTAGGGGACCAATTTTTTTAAATATATTTTAGTTTTAGTTTAGTTTAGTTTTAATTTTTAGTCATATATTCTCATGCTTTATACCGATTATACAGGTATGTATGTTAGATGAAGGTTGTTAGATGAAGGTAGGTAGAGTCGACGGCAAAAATATATTTACATTTTTCGCCTTATTACAATGGAATAAAGTGAAAAAGTGTTAACATGTTTTTGCCGTGGACTGTACATATCACAAGCAAACAATTTCGAGCCAAAGTAGTTACCCACGAATCTCAGCTCAGGGTCAAAAATACTGATTACTTTCTATACAAGCTCATTTTCAGGCCTGGGACGAGTGCATATTCAAAGTTTTGTTGATTTAGCACAAAATAAACCTTACCCCACGGTATTATTGTTTTTCCTATTTCCCTTCGTAGTGAGGATCAAGTCCGGCTCTGAGCCTTCCGAGTCTTCCTGACACAGGTACTTGGGCATCTTTGCGGCTAATAATATAGGTATTATAGGTATAATAAAGCCGACCGCCCGCCTTAGCCTAGTTGACGACTGCCTTAGCCTAGTTGGTAGTGCCCCTGCCTACGAAGCTGGAGGTCCCGGGTTCGAATCCCGGTCAGGGCATTTATTTGAGCGATGATCACGAATATTTGTTCCTGAGTCTGGGATGTTTTCTATGTATTTTAGTATATATTTATCTATATAAGTATGTATATTGTCGCTTATAATACCCATAGTACCAGCAGGCGAATCACGTAACTTTATGTACTAACGGTAGATAGATTTTACTGTCAATTTTGAAGTATAAATGTATGAGGTGACAATTAAAATTTGACATTAAAATCTACCTAACGGTAGTAAAATAGTTACGTAATTACCCCGCTGCTTTGCTTAGTTTGGGACTATGTCGATTTGTGTAAAATTGTGTAATATTTATATTATTTATAATAAAGCACGGAAATTAAATGAGAAATAAAATAAGATACAGAGGAAGAGGTGTAATGTAAGTGGGAGCAGGATGCATTGATAAACAGTATGTAAGCCAACCTTACATACTGTTTATCAATGTTTGCAGTTGGCAGGTCCACGGCGGAATGTCCGCGCACAGCGCGCAGGCGCGGGCGCAGCGCAGGACAGATGCCGGGCGCGGAATGCGCGCGCGGCGCTGCGTGGGAACAGCCGCGCGGCCGCGACGCCGCGTTTATTTGGGATTCTACCCGGAATATATGACCAATGGGAGACAACTGTTTCTGCCCGTGAGAGGTCGCCGCTTCCGCGAGGGTTCCGCCAGCGCTGCGGCTCGATAAAGATCAATCGACTCTGCACATAGTTTACGGGTTAAGGTTTTAACCGAACATTCCAAACCATTTTAGACGTTCACATGTAAACTTGATTTGTTATGTAACCATCAAATAATCTTTCCTTTTTTTCGCCTCCTCAATATTTTCGATATCTTTAACTAAAACTGAAGACAAGTGCGTTAGTTTATGTATTCGTTGTTTTTCAGATTAATTGATTATTTACTGGTTAGGTAGGTATGTATAATTGTTTCGCTATAACTTCCGTAAAGGTCGCTATTAGACAAACCATGTAAATTACAAAAGACTGTTTCAAGGAGCACTTCAGTGTATATAAAGCTTTTAATTGACAGGCGGTGTCTCGCCATCAGGAAAACGAGACATGAACATCAGCAAAACTCAAGTCAACCGCGACTATGAGCGGTCACTGCGGCGCGAGCGTCGACACGTTGTTGGAAATAATAGTAGATTGTATGACAAGGGTCTAAAACGAGCCATATTACCACGAGATAGTTATTTTCCCGAACGAAGTATATGGCTTTTAGACCAGAGTTATACACTCTACTTTTCACTTTGATTGCGAGAAAATAAATAAACAAAGGTTAACCCACCCAAAATTAACAATAGATTCCACGGCGAAGATATATACTTTTGCAGCATGATTTTTTTTCTATACTCCTTTGACACACAAAACATAGAGACTGCGGTTCGCGCGCAACATTCACGCGCGAAAAAAGCTAACTGACCTTCCATTAAGCGCTTCAAAGTGTTGCTCGAACGATTTAACCACTTTTTTAATTATTGTGAAATAGGGACTACTACAAACTTAATGTTTAGACTCTTTAGAAAAATTAATTATGTTTCCAGATTGGTCGATTTTAGTAAAGCTGTATTCTGGTTGGTTAATACCCAATACCAAATATTTTTTTAAGAGTTAAATTAGTGTTCTGTGATTGGTGGATTTAATAGGTGAAGTATTTTGATTGGTCAAATTCAAATGGTTTGTAAATCATAAATATGTATTCATATTTTCCCTAGGGATTAAATGTACTACTTTAGCCCCGCTTGACAAGTCTAATATGACACACTTTTCGAGCATGAGAAGTGAAAAATATTTAACTATCACGTTAGCCCCGCGGACTAACTGCTATCTTTAAGCGGCGCGGCGGCGCCTGCGCCTCGCCGTGCACCGCTCCGCTCTATTAACTCTGACACCGAGTCAGTGAAGTCCAAACAACTCTATCCATTATCTATTAATTAATCTTAACGAGTGAACTTAATACGTGATGTATCGGACTGGAATTTGTAATGAATCAATCCAATTGTCACAGATACTCCTAGAATAGAATTTAATCAACATAAGAAATGTAAAATGTACTTCCTTTTCTTGAAATAAACAGTTTTAATTATTTTTATGTATGAGTTTTAAGGCCAGATAAACGATACCGCCGCATACCGGGTAGAGTCAGTCTGAGCCAGGTTGGGCCTAGTTGAATTTCTTGCTGGACTCTTTTCAGTTAGGCTTAGGTTTAGTTAACCAGCGACATAACTCCCCAGTATTAGCCCGATTCCACCCACACCTTCGCTTCGCTTCAGCTCCCGTCTTAATCTGCTAACCTATCCGCATTAAAGTCTATTTGTCCCGAACAGGTCTTTCTGGGTTTTTTCTCTTTTTTTGCCGAATAAGAATTTGATGAAACATTATTTGCTAACACTTTTTTAGGTTTGGTTTTTAGTTTTGCTTATTTACTATTTGCCTAAATGAAGTTTTGGTAAAGTAATGAAACACGTTCATTTTAGAATATTGTGTGCTATAAAATCATAAACAATTGTATATTAATGACATGGCACCATCGAAATAATCCTGGATATTAGGACATATAATCAGTGTGACAAACTATACGCGGGAATACACATATAGGACAAAAACCTTTAGGGATTCCAATATAGACCCCAGCACCCTAATCACGTAACTTTTGTACTACCGTTAGGTAGATTTTTATATCAAATTTTAACTGTCTTATACAGTTATACTTCAAAATTGACAATAAAATCTATCTACCGCTAGTACATAAAGTTACGTGATTTGCCTGCCGGTAGGAAAATCGGTATCATGATAAATAAACTTAGGACTCTCAGTCATTATGACATAAATACCTAGGACTAACATGCTTTAGGACAAATAACATGTTATGGAAAATTAATTTTATGGCTATTAATCGTTATGACAAACTGCAATAGGGCAAAACTGTTATGGCATGGCATGTGACTTTAGGACTTAGGACAATCGTTAGTAGGGATTTTGATGGACACCCCCCACTGCCACTTGTAGCATTAATTCTTGCTTTCCTGATGATCACCGTAGCCTACAGTGCACCATCATAACACTAGCGCACCCGCAGAGCAAGTACCTATGTTCGTACTAGCCGGACGATCGGCCGTGCTCTATCTCACACTTAAAACGTTACTATTTAAATTTAGAAATAGGGGAAAAATTTAAAAATTTAGGCGCCGAGCTGGATTTGAAATTTGAACCTGCTACCTCCAGGCACTCGCGGCCAGTGGCTCTAGCCAACTGAGCTATAGATGCGACTACCACCCGGCCCTAAATTCTTCAACCGCTGCTTCATTTATACAAACGCCTTAACACGCGTACAGCGACATCTACCAGAAGACTCAGGCTTCATTAGCGGCACTATTGTCCCAAAACATGTTGAAAATTTAAGAGTTTGCGTTAGCAGCGGCATTGCTTTATACAAAATTAACGTTACTATTTAATTACCTAAGCCTACCTACCTAATTGGAATTAGTCCAATAAGGTCTGTTTTCCCCTCGGGTTGGAAGGTCAGATGGCAGTCGCTTCCGTAAAAACTAGTGCCTACGCCAAATCTTGGGATTAGGTAGCGGACCCCGGGCATTCTTTAGGATGCAACTGTACCGGGATAACGCTAGGATGATGGTGATTTAATTAACTTTTAAAATAAATATAAATATTGGAGGACATTTATTACACAAATCGACTTAGCCCCAAGCAAAGCTTTTACTATGGGTACGAGGCGACGATATACATACTTATATAGATAAATAGATACTTAAATACATAGGAAACATCCAAGACTCAGGAACAAATATTCGTGCACATCACGCAAATAAATGCCATGGCCGGGATTCGAACCCGGGACCTCCAGCTTCGTAGGCAGAGTCACCAACTAGGCTAAGGCGGTCGTCTTTTTGAAAAGATAATTAGATTTTGGTTCTATCCATAACATGCTGAGCAACTTTGAACCTAACACACCTAGTAGCACACATACACACACACACGCACACAGACACGTACACACACACAGTCATTAGATATTATTAGTTAGTTTGGTAATTGCTACCCTCATCCAGCACATTTTCGTTCTTCTCGGTAAACACCCTAGCCCGAGTTCAGGGGCACATTGAAAACCAGCGCTGGTGGCCCATTTATGGGCCGCCAGCAGTCGCTGAATGTACTCCTTTTGCCTTCGCCCTTAAATGTTACTTATTATGGTTACTATTTAATTATGTTCTGGTTTTTAACAGTGTCACAAATTGTTTGACGACCGGTTTAGCCTAGTGGGTAGTGCACCTGCCTGTGAAGCTGACGGTCCTGGGTTCGAATCCCGGTCAGGGCAAATATTTGTGTGATGAGCATGAATATTTGTTTCTGAGTCTTGGATGTTTTCTATGTATTTAAGTATTTATATCTATTAAATATATCGTCGTCTAGTACCCATAACACAAGCCTTCTTGAGCTTACTGTGGGGCTAGTTCGATTTGTGTAAGATTGTCCTCTAATATTTACTTTATTTATTTTATTTATTTATTATGTTGTTTGTGTAATGGCAATAAATTATTTTTTATTCTAATTCTTATTCTAGTAATTAATATTGCGCAAAAGATGAATAGTCAGCGTGTCGGTGCAACGGTTTGTTGACACCCGCAGCCGCAGCCGCAGCCGCAGCAGTGTTGCCAGATGGTTACATTTCTTACATTTTTCGTAACTTTTGACCGGCTCGCGTAACATGTAAGTAACTTCTGTTGTAAAGGATTCTTTTGTAACTTTTGAGGATAATGAAACTGTATTTTAAAAGGTAATTTTATCTAACCGGGATTAAGCGACACAATTTATAGGCTTCCATACAGAACAGGTGACAAAATAACCTACATAGTACGACTGTCTGTCCGTCTCTTGCAACTTTGTATGACATTTGAGACACCGCCCATCAGCTCGGCGTAATTCTGTCGCCGAACTCGCCGAATTGTAGCTGTATATGGCGACTCGTTTCTTAGAATCGAATGTTTTGATAAGTAATTATGAACGTTTTGATAAGTAATTATGAAAAAGATATAAAATGTAACTTTTGCATTAGAAATGTAACTTTTCAAGAAAAGAAATGTAACTTTCGTCTCAACGGCCCTGGCAACACTGAGCCGCAGCCGCAGCCCCGGCCGCGGCACATCCTGCGTTTTTGCGCGCGTCGCGTTTCAGTCGCGCCGCTAATCGCGCGGCTCCTAATGAGCCCTGAGCTGTCACACCGCGGGGACATCAAACCATTGCTACTAACGATCCGCATTAATGGGATAATGTGACGGGACGTGATTTACAGTCGCCGAGAACATGTGGCTTATCGGTTAATAACCAAGGGAAGTCCGGTAGTAGGTACAACCCTGTGTGAGAAAACGGCGTAACTTGCAAACTCGGTTGTGAGGCATTTTATAGATTACCGACGACCGCTTTAGCCTAGTTGGTAGTGGTAGTTGGAGGTCGGGGTTCGAATCCCGGTCAGGCCATTTATTCGTGTGATGAACACGAATATTTGTTCCTGAGTCTTGGATGTTTTCTATGTATTTAAGTATATATTTATTTATATAAGTATGTATAACGTCGCCTAGCACCCATAGTACAAGCTTTTCTTAGTTTGGGGCTAGGTCGATTTGTGTAAGATTGTCCACAAATATTTATTTATTATTATTTATTTATTAGTTAGACAACGGGCGTACATGGATAGCTAAGGGTTCCTAGTTAAGTAGTTAGGCAAGGGGAGGGGAAGTTCGTCAGTCGTTCGAGGCCCTGCAAGTAAACCTCTCAGTGCAACCGCAAACAAACCCGCTTTATTGCGATATTGACCGCCTGTTGTTACCTACCTAATGTCATGTTATACCTACCTACTCTCAGCATACTCGTATTTTATATTTTTGCACAATAAAGATTATTTGAAATGAAATGAAATCATTTATTTCGGACGACGGGCATCCATATACCTTATATACATATTACAAGAAATTGTTAGTAATAATTATAGATTAATTAATTAATAATCATAATCATAATCATAAATCTTTATAACACAAATATACAATTAGGTTCGGGATAAGTACAAACTTTACACTTAACCTATTAGGACTTAGGTCTAGATTGATATTGTGTACATGCGCAAACATTCATAAGAGAAACACTGGGCCCTACTGCACTAGGCACAGCCTGTCCCGTAGGTAGCCAGGTAGGTAATAATAAGTTAGTAAAATACGAAATGTTCATTGGATTGCACATGCACAGCCATCCAATGAGTAATAATAGGCCTGTCCATCCTTTCCGCGATATTTATTTAGGCATATCTTACTGCAAATCTAACACATGCAAATTGGAAGTATAGTATAGGACGAATAGGGTCGGTAGGTGGGTTTACGGCCTGTTAATTTGATGCGCCAGTTTGCGGCCACTTGGATGAGTTGATGAACTGAAAGGATATGTTCGTGCTTTTTTAATATATTCCCATTCAATAGCTACTAATAAAAACGCATACGACTCACTAATTCTTTAGGGCATATAAAAATGTAAATATTTAAAAAAAAATCGTTCTTCATAAGGCCACAAACTGACGCAGGCCGCGTAACTGGCCTAGAGACCTATTAGTTTCCATTTACTTTAATCACGAGAGTGAGGCCCCAAGTGGTAGGAACCTGTACACATAAATACATACCTAGAGGTGTGCGTCAACATACCTCCTGGACACATAATTATTTTATCAAAACAAATATTTAAGAAAAAAATTAAGAGTTTTTTTATTAATAATTTCTGTAACAAAAATTGTTAGCGTAACCAACGTACAGTTAAATCAGTTTGTTTTTTAAATCAAACTTAACTTAAATAACAAATAGATAAGAAGTAATTTGCCTATCTTTAGCACGGTAGAATAAGCAAAGAAGGAGAACACTTTTACACTTTTACACTTACTTTTTTTTTACACTTTTTAGGTTAACAAACCTATTCGCCAACAAACTGCACCGCAGTTTGGCGAAACTTTGTAGAATAGAATAGAATAGAAAACTTTATTGTAAAACTGTGTACAAAGGTGACAAAAATAAAATATTGATAAATAAACTGAAATAAAATATAGATTAATAAAAAATAAAATGTAGTAATTTTTAAGGTTCTTTTTTTGTGAGCAATAAATTAAAAAAAAATTACTACTTAACCATCATCAGTTAAACAAGTCGGAGTACTTATTATTATTTAAAGACTAATAAATTATCTCCTATATTTACCGCCGCTGCCAGTCATCTATGTAGTATAGAAATTCGTTACCGTATTGCAAATAAAACTATTATCAGCTCGTTGGGGAATAGTCGAGAGCGAACAGATCGCTTAACGAACTGTATGGGAGCCGCCGCCGAGTCCCTGAGATCGTGTCTCGGTCATGGCACGCCACGACTCCTTGACAGACACAGTTCTACATGAACGCTGTGTTATTTCCTTTTCCGACACCGGCACCTGCCGACGTAGCCGGCGTGGCTAATGGCCGCGGCCTAACGAGCCGGGCTCATTAGCGGAATGGCTGGTGGCTGGAGCGCCGGCCCACGTGTGGGCAGCATGCAGGGCAGCCCACATCAAGGACGCCGCTACCTTCGGATTTCTTTCGACAAAAAATTACCAACGTGAAATTGCGTATGATTAATTAGTGGGTGCATGAACCTACATAACAGTCATCTGTATAGTTAACTAACATGAAAAACTCTCACGAATGGGCGTAGGTACATCACCGTCGCAGTAACACCTTATCTCTAAGCTGTGCCTGCGCGCGCGCCAATGAACTAGTTTGCGTGCCGAATATTTACTTAGGTAGGTACCTGCATCTATTTTTATTTTTTACACTGTAAAAATCATGTAAGTGAATCCTAATTTCTTTGAGAATAAAGTTCTTTAAACACAAACACAACACAATACAAAATGCCATTTGTACTATCGACCGTAGACTTTATTTCGTTGCAATACGGCTCACGGATGGTCAGTTAAGTTTACGGTGGCGTCGATACGAGTAGAACAAGAACTTATTGTACAATATAATCGTGATTATCTTTCTTTGGATTTCTATGAACTGAACTCAACCCAGCTCCAAAAAGTGGGCAAATTTACAAACGCGTGTTCCGATTTCAAACGAATTCCAATATTCCATTAAGTCAGCAAGTCCGGAGTAATTTTCATAGATTTGCATTTAATAGCTTGGTTCAAGTTGTAGGTATACTTAGGTGGATAAGACATGCAGAATGGTGGCTGTGCGCACAATTAACTAGGCGACGCGGGCGCAGATAAGCTCGCCGCGAGATCGTATATCAGTGTCACCGCCAGGGCTGCCACTCGCACCGCCGTACAACCTCGTTAAACATTACTGAAACTACAGAGGAAACTCGTGTGGCCACAGGCGTGTCCCTCTTGCCGCTTCGGCGAAACTTTGTTTGCGCACCTCTGAGGTGTCGATATAGCCGATTACGTAGGAAGAGCAGGTGCAACTTGGCAGCCATAATTTGCTATCAAACGTCGGCTTTTATAGACAGATGATATTCTGAAAGTAAGTAGGTGAGCTAGCTTCACCGTCAGCCTCATACTTGCCCCCTAGCTGCCTGCTGCTGGCCAAGAACAATTACATTGTTAACAAAAAATAAAGTACAATGGTGTACTACTAAACTGAACAAACCTTTTTAAGCTACATTAAACACGAGCGGGTACGAAACCAAAGCAGAATAAGCGCGGAAAAAAATAAATAAATAAATATTAGAGGACAATCTTACACAAATCGAACTAGCCCCACAGTAAGCTCAAGAAGGCTTGTGTTATGGGTACTAGACGACGATATATTTAATAGATATAAATACTTAAATACATAGAAAACATCCAAGACTCAGAAACAAATATTCATGCTCATCACACAAATATTGCATTATGCTGAGATGGTACCGTTTCGAGATAACACAACTTTTTTGTTTATTTTTATATTCTATTTTTTGCTGTATTAATTGTTGTCTTTGTCTCGAATAAATATTTCTTATTTCTTATTATAAATATTTGCCCTGACCGGGATTCGAACCCAG
Organism: Epiblema foenella; assembly: GCA_963556455.1. Classification (NCBI taxonomy): domain Eukaryota; kingdom Metazoa; phylum Arthropoda; class Insecta; order Lepidoptera; family Tortricidae; genus Epiblema; species Epiblema foenella. Next base: position 24,156,191 of record OY747105.1, read on the forward strand.
GACCGTCAGCTTCACAGGCAGGTGCACTACCCACTAGGCTAAACCGGTCGTCAAATGTTTTATTCTTGGCTCTGGCGACTTCACCACAACATCTTAGTGGTGTTATACATAAATGCCTTGGGATGTCTGCGGCCCTACCACGCACACACTGACATGCATGATGCCCTGCTAAAGCCGAACAGGCTGCTGGTGAGAACAAAAGAAACTGTGGTCCGCAGTCTTCAGTAAGCCGTACTGCCTCAAGTACGATCGTGCCCTATCTATCTAACTCTGGCATCCTGCAGGGCTAGCACAGCTGCAGTCGTGCCCGCCGCCTGCAGGTGGCAGCCCTGCGCCGGGAGATGGCGCGATGATAGCGCGATTAACTCGTCGCTTTGTCGCGCTGCGCCCGCGCCGCGCCGCGCGACACAATCGCACCCGAATCTAAAATCACCTTTATTTTGCTTACGGCCCGTTTATTTATTTGCCAAGTTTTTCGTTCCGTTCGATCGTTTTCGAACAGATCCTTATCGAGCGAATTTCCGTGGGTACGAGGCTCTCTATCCCTGTCGCGCCCGAAACGTACGACCGTCATTTAAATTAAAAATAAATGCAAGTATGCGTAAGTAACCAAAACTATCACTAAGGCCGGGTTTTATAAAGATCCGTTAGCATAAAAGATGGTTCACATATTCAGTCTAGTGAATATGTCAAATGGGGTGTCATAATTATGTAAGGGCTTGAGTTACACATTCAGAAACATTTTATTTTTACCTACGTTGATTCATTTTCGATTTGTGAGGGAAAATGTAAAAAAATACCGCCCCCCCTCTTAATTATTTCCGAAGTTTACCAAGGAAAAAATATGGAATTATTACATAACATTAATATCATTGTATATTTTACAGGGAATATATAATCATAGCTCCATCTAGTTTTACTATTTTTTCATCCAAAAACATTTCTATACTAAGTTTGTAATTTAATCACGTTTACATGTATTTTACTTTTATAAATTCTTACGTGATGCTGAAAGTACCTTCTTTCTAATAAAGGAAAAAAATAAAATCGGTTCACGCAGTGAATTATTCTTGAAAAAACCATCATACAAATTCGCCGAAAGCGCTGTACCCAATGGCGTTCAATTTCTACACCATGTTCTTAAGATTTTCCTGAATTAATTGGGCCGAGACGGGTACACTTCTGTGTACGGAACCCTCGGTGCGCGAGTCGGACTCGCGCTTGACCGGTTTTTTTTTCTCGATAATGAGACTTAGCCAGATCCATTTTTCGCCTCTGTAAAGCTTATTAATGATTCGAGTAATTGAAATCGTTAAATTAAATCGTTAGTCATATTCGAGTACTAAATCACAAACCAATATAGGTATAAACATTGCTTGTTTAATAGTATAGTAATAGACTAGTATACTTCTCTAATACGATTAAACGAGCAATACCTAAACGGCATTAGATTCGAGCAACCGAATATCGATATCGATGGCATCGTATATGATGTGCGACTATTAAAGAAAAATATTTATTCGAAGAACCAACAGCTACTATCATTAACAAATCATAACATAATATAATACATGTATTTTAATGCGACTATTACTTTTAAAATGTGACATGTCTTAAGCACCAAAAGTGATAAAAAGTTCTGGTTTCTTAAGTGGATACCGCCGCACCGGCCCCGGCGCTCCGGCCCCGGGGTGCCCGTGCCCGCGTGCCCGCGTGCCCGTGCCCGGGGCTCGGCACGCCAGCGAGGGCCTCGTAGCGCGGCGTAGCGGCGGCGCGCGTAGCACCATGCTGGGAGGGAAGTAGCTAAACTATTCGACATAGGTAAGTACAGTCGCCATCAGATATATCGGAGCGAACAAGGTGCTCACAAATATCTGAACACGACTCTATTGTCAAGGCGTTAAAGTGCATGTTCAGATATTTTTGAGCACCCTGAAGAGTACAGATATATTTGATGGCGACTGTACCTATGTACCGTCATAAGTACACCTATAGGTTAGCGGGAAACAGAAGAACCTATCCCATAAAAACATTTCATTTAAAAATAGGCCAACTCTCGAATCTTTCACCGTAAAAAGTTGTGAGATATTACGTAGAGCCAAGTCAAGCATTGTTACTAATCTTTATTTGTAGTAAATACAATTTTGAGGCTTGAGAATCACACAACTTTACCTCATTCATTAATTTTTGCATACCTAAAACTAAGTACTATTGTGTGATTGCCAAGTCACAAATTTTTATTTAGTAAGCAAATAAACATTAATAACATTGCCTAACTTGGCTTTACGTGATATCTCAACTTTTTAACGTGAAAGAGTTTCGAGAATTGACTTATTATTACATGGAATATTTTTTATGAGATCTCACTTGTTTTTGTAGATAAATGTATCAAAACAAATTTATGAATGCATCTAAAACTAAAATCTTTTCATAGATTTAGATTTAGATTTTATTTATTACACAATACAAGACTTCGTTATAAATTACTTTTATGTCAATTTAAAAGAATCCCTATTATAGATAGATGCAGGAACTACAAAAGTATAACTTTTGGTCTCGTCTTGTAGCGTTGTTGAGGTAAAAAAATGTATTTCTTAAGTCGGCTGTATTCCTAACATGTAGGCAGTTCTATATAAGTATATAAACAGGTAAGTGCTGCAATGAGATCTCGCGGCGGCGCCACGCGAGCCACATCCCACGCATCTGTAACATAGGTCGGTCATAGGTAGAGATCATGCTTTTTACCTTAGTTACTTTTTTACGCTTTCTCATCCCAAGAACTGTAATATAAGACTATGTTTTATCTCTCGGAACCGCTCGCACGGATTAAATTAATAACGACGATGCCATTAGGGGAACAATGGGCTCTTTATCTCCGTAATAGTCTATGAGCAGTATCGGACAATACCGGTGTATATTATAGTGTCGGCGTGGCAGCCGCGGAGGCGGAGGCGGAGGGCGGGTCCGCGCGCGTGCAACCTGCAGCAAGCAGCCTGCAGCGACGGCCGAGATTGCAGTGCGAGATGCGGCCCCGCCCCCGCCCCCGCCCCCTACCGCTGCACTCCACCGCTCTCAATACCAAGTGCTGAAACAAAAAACCGTACACCTAATATTGTTGTGTATAATTGTTCATGGAAAATTTACTTCCCTCTTGATTCTTTCAATTACACCGGCAGAATCTCAAGAATGGCGGTAATAAAACGGGCCCTCACGGTAAATCAAATTGTCACAAGCAATTTGGCGGCGCCCCCCGCACTTCATTTCGCGAATAAATTCATCACGCGGGAGGCTGGCTGCGGGGAGGCTGCGGGTACTCGCGGGGAGAGGGTGCTCGCGTGGGGGGGCGGGTGCCACGCGGGGATCAATTACAAGTGGAGAAATGGCAGCTTCCTCGAGCTTCCAACATGTCATACATCACATACTCGTACATATTACGCTGCAAGTCGACCTAACCAGATCATGCGGCCAAACATGCGGATTATACATAGACCAATTCACATCCATGCATACATGAAAAGAGAAGAAATATCTTGTTGTTTTACTGCTTTATTCTTTGAAAGGAAATATGAATAGAAATTAAATATCCATCCTAAAGTTTAGAAAAGCGAAAGTAACCATTTCTGTTCTTTATTCTACTCATCTACTTTTACGGATTAAGATGACGTTTCGCATAGAGATAGTTTGAAACTCGGGAAAGCGGGGAAAGACAGAATAGATATTTATTCCGGATCTCAGGTGAAAGTTTGTAGGGGAGAGCGATAATGAAGCCTGCGCCAAAACAATAACAATTATACAGGTGAATATCTCTAAGACGAACTGCGAAGTTGCGGGTGAAAGTTCAAAATAAGTTTACTTACAGCTATTTATAACTATACTTACACATCTTACAGTTGAAGTTAGTATTTATTAGTTTCAAATTATGGAAGTTAAAATAAACTGGAATAAATAAACATGCAACACGAAAAATCTACGAGTATAATGGGTGGTGGCGGCTGCCTAGAATTTTACAAAGATTAGACGCCTTGATGATTGCAGCATAGGTAAATATTGAAGTAGGTATGTTAGGTAACTATTTGTGGAAGCGGTAGGGTGTTATCCCGGATTGTCTCTCGCGTACACAAGCGTGCATAAACATTTGGAACTGAAATCCGAACAATCCCAAAGTCGGCTCGGGCTTATAAAACCAAATTCTTTAAAAGCAATTGGAGACAATATTAGCCGGCGTTTACCAGAAATAGATTCTGTATTTGTGTAGCAATTAATCTAGCTGGTAGCTGGAGTTAAGTGGCTTAACGCCGCGGCGGGGCGGGGGCGGGGGCTGGGCGCGCGCGGGGGGAGGGTTGTTTGGAGAGGAGTTAGCAGCTCCGCGGGATGTTTGTTTTGTCAACTGCGCGTCGTCGCCGGCGTCCGCGCAGTCACCTGGCCACGCCGCCCTCAGGGTTGTACATATCTTGAAAAATTCGGAAAATGTCATAACAGTGAGACAAGTAAGAGTATTGTATTGAATTCTCAACACATAATGAAAAAAACAAACCATTTCCTTCCTACAAAGGTTAGTACATGCGGTTATTAAAGTTACGTTAAGAACAATTTAATTTCTTATACGAGTTGGTAACATAACTAATTATGTTTAAGTTCTCGTTACTTGTAGTTCCTACAAGTGTGGTGTGACTATTTCACGCAGACAGAAGCAATTACTTTGCTTACTTGCTGCGTTTAACGTATCGTTTTTTTTTAAGAAATGGTGCAAACGCAACGGGTTGAAGTAAAAATACACTAACAGAAAGTTGCGTATGTTAAGAGCAGTTTTCAAGCCTTGATGTGTTTACAGTCAGCAATTTTGACGTCGTGGAGTGGCAGCCCTGGTGACCCGCTAATCCGGCCGGGGCGCGCGCGCGCACGCGGGCTAAGCCGGCTCTCGGGCGAGAGGGCGAGCCGGCAGCGCGCGCGGCTTAGCGGGCCAGGGGTCGCGCCTCGGCTTCAACACCACATATGTTACATCTGTCATTCTGTCACACATGCACAGATATTCTTAATAGCCAGTGAGTAGAGAATTAGGTAAGATTCTAAGACGGCCCCTTGTGGCTCTAGCTGCTGAAGGTCTTGACTGCGCGGACTGTACATACAGACTGTAGAGTAGACAACACTTTCCATATATCTGTATCGGTTGCAATGGGGAAACTATGTAAAAGAATTCGATTTTTTTTCCGGACCTAAGGAGGATAAGTTCGCCTTTGTACATACCATTTCTTTTTGTATTTGTAATTTTTGTTATTGTGTACAATAATGAGTACTACTACTACTACTATACTAAGCGGGCTAATCACATCCGGTAATATAGGTAGGGGCAAACTTTTTTACGCTTATTAATCTATGCGCATCTGATGCCTCCGCCGTAGTGGAACCATGCTGTAGAGAGTCGAGGCAAGCCCTACAAGCAAAGGTTCCAAAAGCCTGATGGAGGCGCTAGCCTAGGTACCGCCTGGCGCCTCAAGTCTGCAGTTGGACCCCGTGGGCCGCCCGCCGGGACCCACGCGGTGGAACGCTGCCCTAGATACCCGGAGGGCGATTTCGTGGGCGATTCTAGATGGTTTAAGAATTAAAAGAAGTTTGATTTTGGTTACGATGTTTGATCACCTTATGAAGAATCATGAGCTTGGTTTTGAAATAAAACTATTGAATTGTAGACCCATCCGTTGGCCGCCGCGCTGTTTTTTGGGAAGCGATCCGAATATCGCTCATGCGTGTGTCAATCTGTGGTATATGTACCTACACGATTTTGGGACACCGGGTGGAAGCTGACCTGCAGTGTCTTTGGCTAGGACTAATTCCTTTTCCCACAATCTTTTTTGTTCGTACTCAACTCCAACGGCCCGGCTGTTCGAAGAAGGAAGAAAATACTGTTTATGTTTAGCTATAACATTAAGTCATAATTTCAGTTTTATGTTTAGTTTTCGCGTAACTATCGTGATGTACCTAATTCGATTCTTGAAGCGAATAATGACACTTTATAATCTAAAAGCGATTTACAATATAGAAAAGCACCCTAACTTACATTTTTATTTGCCTTTAATCAAAGAGTGCGAATAATTGGGTATAATAGAAGAATTACATGCGCCGAAAAATTATAGCAAGCAGATGGCTCAGATAATATTCTCGCAGCTCAGATAATTAAAAACTCCACTAAAACTTCTTTGGAAGGCCACCGACCGACATATCTACAAAACACTTGTAACTGCACGCGCTTTATAGGGTCAAGGTACCAAAAGATGAACACTTAGCGACTACCCCAACTATAGATATTTTTTGCCGAGTCTTGTAAATAGTTTGTTCTATTTTTATTTTTCTATACGGTTAAGTATATTATCGACATTGTATTCAAAGTTTTAAAACCTTCTATCACAATACAGTTTTTTTCTAAAAATGATTTTATGCCCGAATAAGCCAATTTGCCCAGAAGTTGAACAGTGTGCCCTAATTCTGAACAATTTGACACCAATAGTTGAACTAACATGAACAGCTACATTATGTTAGTTCAGGCTTTGGACTCCGTTGTTTATAAAATGAACGAAACAAATCAACAGCAAGCAGGTTCACTTATCGGAATCGAAGTCAAAAGATGAACTGGTTAATTTTATTGGTTCATTATTTGGGCACAGGTTTGTTTGTTGAACAATCCTGAGGGAGGCCTTTGTCCAGCAATGCAACACTCTATCTATTAGGATGATTAAAATATAATTAAAAACCGTGGTGCGTTTCATAGAAGCCAAAAGTTGAACTAGTTAATTTTATTGGTTCATGTTCTGGTCACAGGTTGATTTGTTGAACATTGGTGCTTTATTTACATACTAGAATAAACCCAAAAATAATCATGTTGGCAATCAAAGGTACGTTCAACTTTTGGTAGAAAAATCAACGGCAAAGAAACGATTAATGTAAGCTATTAAAGTTCTATTTATCTTTACTAAAATAATTTATACCAGCATTTGAAATAACTATACCTTGCCCGAAACTTGAACGCTGTTCAACTATAGGGTTAGGTGCATAACATTTGAACCATAACTTGAACAGCAAATATCTCTAAAATTACTATAAAATATTCAATTCCTAATATAATATAATATAATAAACGATTTTTTATAACGATATATCGATCAAATGTTCAATTATTGAGGTGTTCATCTTTTGGTGCCTCTTCCCTAGCATTCGTACATTTATCAGAAAAGGCTTTACCTCATTATTTATTACGAAGATGTGTTGATGTTATGCTATTATGGAAAATCAACTAAAAACTTGAATTGCAACAAATTGATCGAAAGATTCATGCAGTGACAGAATAAAACCCGGCAAAGTGCGTGTCGACCGAAAACAGGGTTCCGGACCAACTGCAAACTCTCTCAAAGTGACATACCTAATTAAAAAATGAAAGCGCCAATTTGACTAAAACATGTTTTACGAACAATTATGAATAAGGGGGGTTAGCATTATGTTGTACACGACGGAATTATTGACCCAGTGAAACGAAGGTCTCTGCTTCAGCTTCGACAAAAATGCTTTCGTATGTCCGGATTTGCGTTCGTTCTCGTCTGCAGGTCGCATTTCTCAACCGATTCTCGTGAAATTTTGTGAGCAGGTTGGATAAATATACAGATATTTTTGGTCGAATAAGTTTTTGGAAATTAAAAAAAATATATATTTGTTCAACGGTTTGTTCTCCTCTATTACATGTCGCATTTCGCAAACGATTCTCGTGAAATTTTGTGAGCAGGTCCGGTAATTATATAGATTTTTTTTGTGTAGTCAGTTTTTGGAAATTTTCAAAAACAATTTTTATTTCAAAGATTTTGTAAGATTCTGCGTCCGAATTTCGGTTTGTTGTCCTCTACAGGTCGCATTTTTCAACCGCTTCTCGTGAAATGTTGTTAGCAGGTTCGATATTCATAATTGATCTTTTTTATAATGTCAGATTTTGGAAATGATAAAAAAACTCACTCACGAGGTCTACAGCTCACAGAGCCCCTAGTATATATAGGGGTACCTCTTTGAAAATCTTCTGAAATAGTTAAGCACCTATATTTCGTTTTTAGGGAAAACGTGAGATGCAAAATATTTGCGAATTATTTTGATAATAGAAAAAACTGCAGCTTGCATGGCAACAAACAGGGCTATAATATTGAACTAGCTACAATCACAACTCGAGGCATGTTCTGAAATAGGTTTTGAAATAGTTTTCGGAGAAAGGATTACACCTACTACATTTAAATTTAGTTATACTTCACAGATTACGCACGCGGAGTTTACCTTTAAGTAACTGTTACACTACTCGTAGAATTAAGTATGCATGTACATAATCTTAAGCATTGGTGTAAACATTTGTTGGTAAACCTTGATTAAATAAATAAAATAAAAAAATAAAGGAACTAGATTTCGTAAAAGCTGCATGTTGCTATATCAAATTATAAGATTAATTTTCTTCTGTTTATAAGAAACAACGAAGTTTGACGCTAAGTTATAAATGGGTAGCACAGTACGGCATTTACTCTTATCTGGAAGTATTTGAGTTTACGGCGTAGTTACTGCGCGGGTTTACGGCTGCAGCGATACTCGCACCCACTATGTGGGTTACACGCCGCGGCGGGCACACAGCGCGCCGTAAACTCATTACTTCGCTTTATATTCATATGACACAAAATCATAAAATTTAATTGGCTATATGTAATTTTTAATGCCCTGAATGGGCGCTGTGGAATTCTACCGAGGGCAGCCTCGTGAAATACGGCCCGGGCAGTCGTTAGGCGGAGGAACGAGGCGACCGCGACGCGACGCTATCGCTATAGCGCGCTCGCTGAAGCATGCGCTGTAACTTATCGGTGCACGTCGCGTTGTTGGTAACCATTACCTAAGTATGTTGAGAATAATTTGGGCTTCTCCATGGACCCTCTGCCTGCCATGTTGAAGTTGAAGTCAACAGACGGTATCCGTTTCCACGTATTCTCGTCGTCGTCGTAACTACCTGTATGAAAAAGGACTCCATTTTACTACGCCGTATCGGATTTTAGCACATAAAAATGTATATTCCTCATGCTCATAGCCCCCAAGTATTGGTGGAAATTGATCAAATTAATGAATTTATAACCGTAATAAAATAGGTGTTAGGAATTAGTAGTTTATGCAACTGATACATAATGAGAGGTCTTGAAACACTAGTGTGGTATGACTATGTATGCTTAAATCTTTAAAACTACGCAATGGATTTTGATGCGGTATTTTTAATAGGAAGAAGGTTTATATGTATAATAACATCCATTAAATAGTGCACCCGTGCGAAGCCGGGGCAGGTCGCTAGTTTAGAATAAAAATCGTTTTACAAATGCGCAGTTTGTCAAAGTTCCTCGGTCTTAGGTACTGTGTGCCTATTCCATTATGGGAATATTAAAAAAAATGCATTAAAATCAATACGAATAACCATTCACCATTCATTAATAATTGTGAAACAATCGATTCGTCTTAGCCTCATCGCTACTAATCACGGATAATAATGCAATGTTTACCTAATGTTAAGTCACAGCACACTGTCATCAAGTGACGTGAAATACAAATTCCGCCAAACCTCTAATATTAAAACGTCAAGGGACTAAGGTGTAGGGGTTATCATGCTGTTCGTGTGGATATGTGGAATGTCGATAACCGAAATAATGGCAATAAGACAAGAGCCGCTACCACGATAAATCAGGGGCCATTGACGACGCGCTAATAATACGCGCGGCACCTACCGTCGGCGCGGGCGCAACCACGGCCGCGGCCCGCTGCGCGCTGCGTGCGCTCGCGGCTGCGACTTGCATTGCTACTAATACTATATTACATCATGACATTGACATGACTTTAAACTAAATTTACATTCAAATTACGCCGGTTGGGTGAATCAATGAAGATCATGGCTTTTGATAGGACGCGGGTGATGAACATTGTAAGAAGACAACAAAACCACCCCCATGAAGGGAATATCACGTATTAGGTTCTCCCACTGAATAGAGAACTAGCTCATGAATGTTCCGAATTTTAGCTCTCATTTCAGAGCTGGGTCATACTTAGTTGAAAAAACAAAAGTCGTCCCTCCTGTGAGCAATAGTTAACGGCTTATGTGCATGTTAGCTATGTTTTTATTAGGGATTTATAGAAACGGAGACACTGTTTATGCGGGTTACTGGTCCAATCCAAAATTAAGCTTTCTAGCCCTTAACTTTTGGTATGTCCACAGAAAAGACGCGAACCTAAATCCGTGTATGGCCCAGCTCCTTGTTGCTATACTCAAGTTTACGCTTGACCTTTACTAAAGATTAATTTCTTTGAAAACTTCCAAGCTTAGCGGCTCGTAACCGGTGGTGGGAAACCACACACGTCGGGCGAACTCATGTAGCATTAACATCTGGTTAGGCAGTTGTCAGTCAAGCCATGCATCGTCAGGTCGTTGCGCGGATTGCGTCCAATTACAAGTGTGGAACTAACACACTTGTTATCGGGTTACATTTCATGGGTAATCTGTCCGACTACTTCGAACGGTTACCTGCAAGTTTAAGGAATGAGTCATCTGACAAAACGTTTAAACATCAACTGAGAAAGCTTTTGTTGGATAACCCTCTGTACTCGGTAAATGAGTACATGGAATTACATTTTTAATTGATAATACTTACGGACATTTTGCTGATAAACTGTTTTTATTATAAATTGTGTGATTAATTATTTTTTGACATTTGTTTAAAATTGTGTAATTACATTCGAATTAACCACCATATTGTTGTCTTAAATTCCATTTGTATTTTACTTATATTTTCTGTGTGTCCAATTATGTTATGACGATCCTTATACGGTGAATATGTTTAAATCCTATTCCATTATTATTATTTATATCTTAATTGACGATAATGATGTGAATTCGTATACTTTTGACATGAATACAATATTGTAATTTACATCTATGAAATAAATGAATCTGAATCTGTTTAAAATGTTTCTAATCGGGGTATCATCGCGTGCCCTCCAAATCCGAGCGTTGTCTTGCCGGGACTAATGCGTCCATAAAGCCGCGAGGTGTCGGTGAGTGTTGTCCGCAAATAGCGCCCATAAATCCCGGGAACAATCGGCGCACGTGCGCGCGCGCATCTGCCGCGACAATGTCGCACTAAACAACTATATGAAATATTAACCGGGTGGAACCCATTCAACGATTTACTTGTGATAAATTTAAGTGGTTATCCAATTTATAGGTAACTCCTATCTATATATTGCTTGGTATTGCTTTAACTCTTTCCAATGGTGGTGAAGCATACGCTTCGGACATATGCCCAAATACATATGTCCGAAGTACCCAAATGTAGGTACTGTCCATTTTTAAAAAGGAAAAAAACGCATCCCTATATAGTATAATTTTGTTGTCTGTCTGTCTGTCAAGACCCTTTATCTCTGAAACGCGGGGAGGTATCGAGTTGAAATTAAAACCATATTTTCAGGTTACAGTGCCTTGAAACTGTGAAAAAATGAAACTTCTAAGTTATCACAAAAAATATAATGTTTCTTTAAAGTAATTATCTAATCAATACCTACAAATTTGTACGGAACCCTCGGTGGGCAAGTCCGACTCGCACTTGTCTGGTTTTAAATATAACACGTCACTATACGTCCGGCAGTTTAAGCTGCTACGTTAATGTGGGGTAACCATAACAATAGTGCGTCGGGAATTTGGAAACACTTGTCGGTCACATCGCCGGACACAAGCCCTGGTTATAATACTTATACCTAATTAACACTCATAAATTTGGAAACACTTGTCGGTCACATCGACGCACACATGCCCTGGTTATACTTATAATTAACCAGCCGACAGCACACACTCATAAATTATACTTAAGAATATAATCGATCTCGTGTCCCAAACTAATCATACATTAGCCAAGACATACAAGTCCGCGGCCGAACTTATCATCTGACTAATTGACGAAGTATCGCGCTAAAGTTCTATTTTGTGACTAGATATAGTGACACCAGTATAATTATATAATTCGTAGGTACAGTAATTAACGCGGGTGAGCTCTAGTTGTGTGTTTAACTATACATTCACATTGTCTATGTGTGCGTCAGTGTAAGAGCTACGAGTTCACAATTGTCTATGTGTTTGTGTCACAACTACAATTATGGCTAGCCCGTGCTCGTGAGATACTGAATAACATACGAGAGACATCATCCTGTTGTGGATTCGTATTTATTATCAGTGACCTAGAGACCATATAAATCTCTAACAATATTAAATTAATTTTAATTTTGACGCTCAGTGACCATGTACATCTCTGGGATATTATATTAATTTCATTATACTCCTTGTTTAATCTTGAGACCTTATACATCTCTAACTTTACTGATGTTGTAATATTTGTAATAGATAACTTTGCAAGTTTAACTTCACTGTATGACATTAATTTTGTTATAATTGTAAACTCGAAATTATTATTCCTTCTTGAACTGTAAATTAATATTTTGACATGTAAAAATGCCCTTGTGGCCTATTTGCAGAATAAATGTTTGGTTTTGATTTTGATTTTATAAAATCCTACAGTACTAAATGGTACTCAATCGTGTAGGTATTGCATTCAATTCAATAAGATTTCTGGATAAGATACACACTCGCTATGGTCGAAGGATGCAGCAGAAGGTATTCACCAGAAGATACATTGTGCATTAAAACATAAAGGCATTCTTGCTTTGCATACATACTATAAGTACTTGTACGTTTGTAGTTTGGATTGAATATAGCATATTTATTTATGATATAACAATAAGGATTCTTACTCTGTTCGCCACACCGTCACGTAAATAAATAATCAAGTCGTAACAATGTCAATCTTGAAACTATAAAGTAGTCGTTGTAGGACTATCAAAGTTAGAAGCCGTAATCTATATCGTATTGTCCAAAGATAGTACAAAGCGGCGGTGATTATTAATGGCGTCCATTACAGAGTGATACAGGCGCTGGGCTGGTTTATGGGCCGCTAATTCGAGGATGCTGCGGCAGACGGCCGCTCGTGAATCATCGACACACAGCTCGCTAGGGTTAACAAGCTAAACATTTATGTAATACACCACTTTTCTCAACATTCTATTTATTTATTTATTTATTTGCATCAGGCAACAAGGCCGAAATTTACGTATAGCTTACAGACTAACATACATATCAATAAAAGAAAATAACTTATCAAATAAAGACAGTACAACTGCGATGTGTTACGCAACTGCGTGGTGTCAGGGAACCGACCGAAAACGCCGGAACTTGACTTTCGACCAAGATTCTTCCTTGGTGAAGGTCGCTAGATGTTCTGTTGGAATTCTTACCACAATGGAATTAAAATACCAATTACTATGAATCCATGAATTTTACTATACCATGACTATGACGCTGGTTATCAAGCTTGCGGTCTGCCCGATGGTGAGGTAACATTTCGGAGTTCGAAGTGTCGAGAGCAATGACAGACAAATGCGTGGCTCTCACTAGTCTCACTCTGAACAGCGCACCCCGGTAGCTCTGAGTCGCTAGCGTTTAGTTTGCGATAGGTAATTTACCGTAGAACTCATACTACCGATCCTTAGTTCTATGAGTGACCGCCAGAGGCGCTGTACTTTGTACACACAAATTGTTTATGCAGTCGCTAACGAGTACGGCTATATTCCGTAGAAATGCTAATATGGTTTTACAATGACAAGTTTCGAAAATAAATAACCTAATTACTTATGTGGCAGAATACACCAAGTGTCAAACATGTGGTGGATATTTGTAAATGGGTCTTAGAAGCGTAAAATTAAAATTGTTATACGTCTTTGAGGTCACCCGACATTTCGTTTGTGTTACACGTTGTTGTGTTGAGCGGAGAGGTAAAATAGGTATATTTAATTGCTGGCCATTAAATGACGTTATAATAAAGAGGTTAATAGAGAGTAACACCGATCAGTTTATTTTACCCGCGAAAGCTAATGACGCAGACAAGAAAACTAGGTACCTACTTCACTTACGAGAGATCAAATTAGAATAGTTCACACAGCACACTCAACTCACGGGACAACAAATACCTATATTCGTATAAACATCAAAAAATAATTATGATGATTACTTCCGCATCGCTTGGCGTTAATATTTTCCACGCGCTGGCATGACAGGTTATTTTCTTCTTCGGTATGGCGACGAAGTAATCGTGTATTAAAAGATGATTAAGTACGCCAAAAGGAATTTAAATATAGCACCATTACCTACCAGCAATGCCATTTAAAAAAAAGAGCAAGTGCGTTTATCACGTTGGTTGAATTTTTTTTAAAGTCCTTTTAGTTCTTAAATATTTTGAGAAACGCGTGCATTTGGCAGTCACAATCATAGTGGTTTTGGATAGTAAATACTTACCTAAATGCAAGAAATTACTGTATATATATGATTTTTTTTCTAGGTGGCATTTGAGGAAACTTGACGTAGGTAAATTTATGTGAATGTTTAATGATTTTTTCCAGACTTATCGAAAATGTTGCACAATTTGTCAAATTGCTGTTAAGTAGACCCATAGTAGTACCCTGGCTATTCATTAGCATTTTGGAATATCATTGAAGGATCAGGGATGCCCACAATAGTGTCTGCAGGTCTGGTAGCCCTGCCGGCGTGGCGCGGCGCGGCGCGGGCGCAGCGCGAGCAACGCGACGCAAGACGCATGGGACAAGGTCGCCCCGCCGCGAATAGCCAAGCGTTTTGTTTACCTCTTTGCGGTTTGATGTTTCTATCAAAACAAGCTATTTCGCCGGAGTTGACTGCATTAATGTATTGACCGTGTAAGGTGGTAAGTAGCTGTAACCAGGGCTCGGAACCGGTTTTTACTATTTTGAAAATATTTCCTAAAGTACTTCTCATATCTCCATTTTTATTTTAAGATTTGCTTTTGTTAGCCTTCATTTACGGAATAAATGATTTGAAGTATGGAAAAATAACGTAAAACGCAATTAACCGAAATTTTTAACCGGTTAATTGTATTAAGACGAAACCGGTTTCCGAGCCCTGGCTGTAACGTCAAGGCGTTGTTTATCATTTTTAGGGTTTCGTAGTAAATAAGGAACCTTTACAGTTTCACCATGTCATATCTTGTCTGTTCAGTACGTCTGTCCGTCCGCGGCTTAGCTCTTTAACCGTTCGTACTAGAGAGAACTCTAATATGGCATTAGTAATGTTAGTACATCAATAATTGCGACGAAAAAATCGTAGAAGGAGTGTTCGTCCCCTCATAGGTACCGTACCAACACTTAAAGTAGGGTGCAACGTTTTTTCTTCCAAACCCCATGTTCGATAGTTCGTTCAAAAATGTTGTGTAGTTTTGTGTAGTTTTTAAAACAATTTTCTGATTCGGGAATCCTCTTTCTTGATATTAAGCTTTAGCTTTTGTTATGGCCAAGTCAAGTGTCTCCCGCTAGCTATACATATTTTAGTATTTTTTGGTAAAATAATATACGTAATAAGCAATAAATATTATCACCAAATTTCAATCTCGTAGGTTAATGGGAATAAGTAAAAATTCTTCGGTACAAAATTTTGCAAAAAAAACTGAAGCAGTATCGGAACTTAAGAAATGTATTTTGAAAAGCAAACATTATATACTCAGATAATGTGTGCGAGAAGATGGAGGTGCGTGTTTCGTCAGTGCTATGATTTTTTGTACAATTTACTGTTTGTTTGTGCTTTATTTTCTATTTTTATGATGTCATTTGATTGTCGTCTTTAATTTTATTTTCATAGCGCTTTGGCTTTCCTGTAATGCTATGTAATTAAATAATGTAAAAAATGCTGTTAATTGCGTCAGACACCTAGTAAATAAGTATAAGTTTGCAAACTTTTAAATTCGCATTAATATAACGGGTGGACAAGTACGTAACCCGACATTGCAGGTGGCCCGATACGCACTTGGCCGGTTTCCACTTTCAAGTAGGTCATAATCTCATTATGGCCGGTTTACGCATTGCGAAGTGCATGGTCGAGTTTTTTTTTAATTTTGCATTGAAGCATTTGCATGGAAGCATTTGCTACTTGCCACTTGACTGGACTGCACTGCAAATGTATGAACTTCGCACTTGCACTTCGCATTATGTAAACAGGCCACAAGCGTAAGTGACTTAGAGTGTTAGTGTTATCGTAACGGGCTCCATAATTGAATATAATTGTGGTTAATTGCTAGTAATAATTGCTAATTAGTAAAACATAACAGCGAGCTGACGAGGCACCACAACAGAAGTAGAAACCAAACATGCCTAGGTTAAACGTGGTAGGAAATATTTTTCAAGGTATAATATAGTAATGCGCGCAATTTCTTCCTTGCTTTGTCATTTTCCACAGATCTAGTGCCTATAATCGATACAGACTGTAATTTATGAGTTCGTATGAGGTTTATGTTCTCAATTAATTCACTTATTAAATAGAAGAACGTTAGCTATTTGCTAAATGTCACAGTATTTATCTATTACTAATGTCGAACAGACAAAACAACACACCGTTGCTATTCTTATGATATAAACGTGCACCCTACTCGTACCTATACGTCGAAGGAAACATCTGTATTAGTTAGTGTTAATCAAAGCAGAGTATATCTATCTGAACAGTAAATCCATATCCCTGTAACTATTGCATATTATTACAAGATTCTAGTACCTCTTTAACGTACCACTTAACTGCGACTGGCCACTTCACGTCGATAGATCAAATACTTGATTGTCAATGTCATGTTATTTTCCGTCTGATTGTGTCGTTTGCAAATAAATTTTCACCTCACTAGCTCGGAAAGCCCTTTTTTATTGTTTAAAAACAGACAGCAAAACTGCATTTTATCCACAAGAGTGCAAAGAATATTTGAAATCCGAACGTGCTATTTGTAACTTTTTTAAACATAATAACATGTAAACGCCAGTCCAGACAGTTCAGAACATTAATTTTATATTGTGCTGTTGTGTTAAAAAAAACAGTACCTACGCCAAATCTCGGCATTAGGTAGTGGACCCCGGGCACCCAACTATATTTATGATGCAATTGTACTGGAAAAAAAAATCCTCGCTCAGGTGAGGTGAAAAGATTTGTGTTATATACGGCTGCAAAGTTATTTTACGTCTCGTGTGTTGCAACACTCGCTACGCTCAGGATTTTATATTTGAACCACTCGCTTCGCTTAGGATTCTATTTTCGAACTTTTCGAACCACAGGCTTTTCTCGCGGTTCAACCGTAGATTCCATTCGCTAGCTCGTGTTTCAATTCCACACTCGCGGTTAAAATACAACTTTGCACCCTTGTACCTATAACAGATAACTATTTATTTTGAAATGCCTTACCGCTACACAAACGATGATTGTTTTAACATGGTAACTTGTTATCACGATGCAAACTACAATGCGGCGAGAGCTGCAGGGCTTTATCTACAACGATACAATGTGAATGTGGATTCTCGCACTGTCACTGGAGCACTATGACAGATAATGTTAATCGTCTTGTCAGTTAAATGCACATGGTGATTATTTTTAGGCGAAATTACAATTAATATTATGTTCGGTAAATGAAAACAAAAAAATATATATGAAAAGATTTTTAATTTCTATTTAAAGTTAATTGTTTTAAAGTAAAGTAGCATCTGTTAAAATATCTGCAACTAATAAATTAACACCTTATATATATGTCATACTATCACAATGTGATACTATGACAAAAATATGTGTTCCAAAAAAGGGTTGTCGGCATCCGTGATTGTTCTGTCACAAGCGTCCATAGGCTACGGTGTCGCTTACCATGAGGTAGCTCGCATGCTTGTTTGCTACCGTAATAGTGTTGAAAAAAAAAAGATCAGCGCTCCCGCGGGCCCGGTGGCGAGCCATAAATCTGGCAGCGGCGCGGCGCGGCGCGGCTTGCGCGAGCGCGGTATAAATACGCCATGTTCGGTTTACACTGTTAATGGGCGCGGGAACAATGGCCATTTGGGGAATAGACAAATTCGGAGCTGTCTCCTGAACAACGCCTGTAAATATACACGTGTCGCTCGCGTCGCGTCGCGGCGCCCGCGCCCGCGCCCGGGGACCACTTCTATTGATATGCCACTTAACAACTGACTGAATTATTTTCTCAATAGTGTAAACTAACTTAGCTAACTATTAAGAAAACAACACTGAATGTTTAAATACTTAAAGTATGTCGTCAACCAAACTAGTTGTAGTACTTAATCTTTTTAATATAAGTTTTTAGAGAAAAGAGTAATGTCACGGTTTGTATTAATCTGCTAAAGCGTGGGGTTAATGTAGGTACATATATTAACTAATCAAAAAAATTACGGGTCGGTTTGTGATGCATGACCAAGAGATTCTTGCCGACCGCTTTTTCAAAGACTTGGACTTAAAGAAAGGGAGCTTATTTCTGCCAACAAACTGTTATACAGTTTGGCGGAAGTTATAACAAGTTGTAAAAGAGTACTGTTTTCGTGAATAAATGCTTTATTTTATTTTTTTATTTTTTTTTCTCACTTTGGTAATTAGAGTCAGTTTAGTCTAGTACGAAAACCTACAAGATAGCACTAAATTTTAAGGTTTTAATAAAGTAATTGGTCATAGTCCCTAACTGTCACTTTGCACATCTTTTGTGTGAATAATGCGAATTCAATATGTGTGTGTTAACGACCACTGCTTCTTTGTTTAGCTAATTTCTAATCTTAAAAAAACCGGCCAAGGGCGAGTTGGACTCGCGCACGAAGGGTTCCGTACTAGTATCTATAAAACAGCAAAAATAACTTAACCAAAATTACAGTTAAATCAACCTATCTCAAAAACTATAAGAGATACTTTGATCAAACCAAAAATCGTTGAAAGAGTTAATTAGCATGCATCACCTCTATTTTTTTTAGAATTTTATACCCCGTAGTTATAAAAATAGAGGGGGGGGGACATACTTTTTACGACTTTGAGAGCTGATATCTCAAAAACCGTTCACTTTAAGAAAAATGTTTTTTAGAAAACTTTATATCATTTTAAAAGACCTTTCCATTGATACCCCACACGGGTATGTACATCGAAAAAAAAATTTTCATCCCTCAGTTACATGTATGGGGGGCCCCACCCCCAATTCTTTTTTTTACTATTTAGTGTCATAATTTTGTAGCGGTTCATACAACACATATTCCCATCAAATTTCATCACTGTAGTACTTATAGTTTCCGAGTAAATCGGCTGTGACAGACGGACAGACGGACAGACGGACAGACGGACATGACGAAACTATAAGGGTTCCGTTTTTGCCATTTTGGCTACGGAACCCTAAAAACAAGGTATAATAACATGCAAATAAACATTTTACTTCATTTCATTTAAATTTGCGTTGCGAGCTGACGAGACTTGAAGGCACGGTGCTTTATAGTAGATGCCTGCCTACATATAGACAGTACTTATAGTCTATAACCTGAAAGACATGAATGTCAATGCTTCTATAACTAGTACCTGCAGGTAGGTATAGGTATGTCAGTAATGAACTAGCCCTCACTCCTTCAGATCCCGCCGAACTATTCCGCGGTTAATCCTAACCTGGCCCTCCCCCCTCGCCCGCCTCCCTTCCCCCGCAATTACCGCTAATGAACGTGATTAAGGAACATTGTTAATTGCTTGTAATTGCGCGGATTTATGGACGAAGTGAACTTCCACCCGGGCGGCTCACCTGCCGGCTTCCT
The DNA here is from genome assembly GCA_963556455.1 of Epiblema foenella. NCBI lineage: Eukaryota > Metazoa > Arthropoda > Insecta > Lepidoptera > Tortricidae > Epiblema > Epiblema foenella. The sequence continues at coordinate 24,175,946 of OY747105.1, forward strand.
GGGAAACCTTCAAAGGAGCGCGCCGCAGACACGCAATCTACTATTTGGACTTGTAGTTTGTTCATAAATAAATGATAGAGAATTCTTGCATGAATGAACCTAGACCCTCATCAGGTTTAGAGATTATATACCTACTTCGGTCTGATGGACCTAATGTATAGAAGTATGCATTTCATAGGAACTTGCAAAATACTTATACTTAAATGTGGACTCAACTGGCGGTGCTGGATTAGGTACCTGGGATAGCGGTATTAGGATATATGGAACCTTATTATATTATTCTGTGCCCCAGGCAGTGATATCCGTGGTAGGAAACTTTCCGGCCAGGGGCGTCAACTTTCCAGGAAACAAAGGCAACACTGTCGGCCACTTTGTTGATTCTGTGTCTGCGGAAAATAGGTCTACACGGACGCACACGCTCCGCGACACAGGCGCTGTGGCCGGCACTGTCCCCGGGAGCAGTGTTCCTGGGAATCAAAATACTGACGTTGGCACCTCTGATTATGTTGATCCTCCTCATGAGTATGGTGACGAATACTCGCAGTCCACGTTACCAACGATGCGGAGAAAACAATGAACTAACTCGGAAACAAATACGCTCCTGATGGTCAAGTGATTCAAATAAGTAAGCAAGTTGTTCTCGGGAAATTGTACAAAATTTTACTTTATGAAATTCCATAACAGTACTGATTCTAAATACAAATCTGTCCTAAAACAAACACAAGTATTTCAAAACGAATTACAACATGCATAGGGATGTTTGGCAGTGATAGGGAGGGGTCATTGCAGCACGACTAGATAATCTAACACAAAATATTTTCAACAAAATTGTTTTCTACTGTAGCATTGATATTTTATAGTATTGTGATGTGATACTGTAATTTTATATACCTACCTTGCAATACATCTCGGCATCTGACATTGATAGGTGCATTGCATGTAATATGCCTAAAAAATATAACATTTACTTTGAAACCGGTGCCTAGCCCTTTCAGATCTGAACTACAGGTTTTGGTGTATTTCACATTAAAATAAAGTAGGGTCGCTAGGCCAGTTACGCGGCCTGCGTCAGTTTGCGGCCTCCTGAAGAACGAAGTTTTTTCAATTAAAAATATTTAAATTTTTACATGCCCTAAAGAAATAGCGAGTTGTATGCGCTTTAATTAGTAGCTATTGAATGGGAATATATTTAAAAAGCAAGAAAATATCCTTCCAGTTCATCAACTCATCCAAGTGGCCGCAAACTGACGCATCAAATTAACAGGCCGTAAACCCACCTACCGACCCTATATTAAAGCAGTGTATAAGTGACATGTGTTTGGATTGGCAATTCGATGTAGTAGGTAGTAGTCGATACATTCAGGCTTGGCCGGGTCTGAAAGGTTCAAGTAATCAAGTAATTTATGCTTTCATGTTGTTACATAGGCTATAGGTAAGTAGTACTGAATGTTCTTAGAACCGCTTTCTTCACCCGTGGCATCACGTGATCCTGCAAATGCCAGGACTTATCATCACTAATTATATGATTGTTTCCCCGGTGTGTAGTTCCCGGCGGGCGGCCGGGGCCGGGGCCCGCGGGAGGCGCGGCGCGGGCGCACGGTTCCGCGAAGCGGCGCGTTTGAGCTCTAGCATGCTAGTTGGTGAGCCGGGCGCTAATTGTTCCGTGTTCACACGTCGGCTAACGACACGCGCTTTTTGCGATAATTACCCGCGCCAGCCGCTCGGATCATCGGGCCCATTGTTCGTGGCGCGTCGAGCGACGCGAAACGAGAGCCTAATTAATACTTAATAGTAACGTCCATGCTTCAGACTACAACTAAGGGAACATACACAAACTACGTGACCCGTTTAGGGGGGGGGGAGGGGGATCGTCAAAGTACCACTCTTGGTCACCGGGGGGAGGGGGTCGGTTTCTTGTCACGTAGCCGATAGAATACTTTTGAGAAACATTCTAATTGAAGCGGACTCACGCGCCACGGTTTAACCCCATCACTAAAACTTGTCCAGTTTCGCCACATCACTAATTGTACTGTTTCTTCTTGATATATTTTTTACTAAATACAATTACAATTGAATAGCTACGCTATACCACGCTTGCACTCTCGAAGTATGCATTTTTAGGGGCCGTATGAGAAAATACAAAGAAAAGCCATTATTTTTTCAACTTTCCGCAAAATTTTTTTTATAAAATATACTACGTGAAAACTAGGGGGGGAGGGGGGGGTCTTGGCATATACTACGCTTGGTCACCTAGGGGTGGAGGGGGGTAAAAAACGCAAAAAAATTGGTCTCGTAGTTTGTGTATGTTCCCTAATAGGTAACATTTTTGCTCATTTTGATGATAGGTCGAAAGTAATAGAACATTGCGCCGGCTGGTTATAAACCGGAACTTAAATTAAATCGATAGGCAATATCACGCCCAGCTAGCAAGCAATCCCGTGGCCCAGCGGCGCCCGCGTACCGCGTGCGGTATGCGAGGTTAAGCAACGTCGGCCCAGGTCAGTTATTGGATGGGTGACCGCTCGAGTTGTTATTAACTGAGCGCTCCCGTGATTTGGAAGGCACGTTAAACCACTGATCCCGGCTGCTGTCTATGATAGCCGTCGTTAAGCCAAGTTAGAGGTCTTCGGTGGCTCGAGAACTTTTAACAGTCAAGTTGCCCACTCACTTGACAAGCCTAATTTCAATAAGGTCTGTGGTTTTCCGTCGGGTTGGAAGGTCAGATGGCAGTCGCTTCCGTAATAACTAGTGCCTACGCCAACTCTTGGGATTAGGTAGCGGACCTCGGGCATCCTTTAGGATGCAACTGTACCGGAATAACGCTAGGATGATGATGATGATGAGGCAATATCACGGCCAAAATAAAAACACATCCACCTCTGCTCAATCACGAAGACTATCGTTTCGTTGTGTTGCTTAGTTACATATATTTACAAGTACTATATCACGGGCCCGTAGCTCGCTTCAGCAGTGGCGTCGGTATTGATTACCCGGTGATAGCTAAATGAGTGATTAGCATAATATGCGGCCTACTTTCTAGGCGCGGGTGCGCGTGCGCGGCGCCGGCGCCGGCGCGGGTGCTTTGCATCCCGCACGGCGCTCCATGCCACAGGCTACAACTTAACTAATCAAGCATTCACAATACCTATAAATAAATAAAACTGTTCTGCTAGTATTTAGTCACCTGCAATAATATCTGATACTTATAATCTATCTGCTCTACGATAGGATTGCGATGTGTCAGCTATTTTGCTGAGAAATCCGCTGCATAGACTACGCTCGGGTCGGTTGACTGTAGCTGTTTGTATGTGTGTTGAGCTGTAGTGAATTCTACGTAAGACGTCGATAGAATTCGCGGGATGTAATCCCACTAATTAGTATACTAACATTTATTTATTTATTTATGCCAAACATTACACAGTTTTACAGGATTGAAGCCTAAGACACTGCGAAATCCATAATTTACAATCAATAAAATACAGAGGACGGTCTCTTATCCATCACCTCACAGAACTTCATGCACTCTACACATATATTCATCCAACTACTTGCAAAAATATCACAGTCTGGTGCTGATGCTAGCATCTCGTTGATGTACCGGAGACCGCGTACAAGTGGAGACATCCTATGGGACACAGTGCTTGTCCTAGGTACTGTCAGAAGAGGACAAGTGCGGGGACGGAGATTTACTTTGAGTTGCGATAGTGAGTGCACATATCTTAAACCTACGTGTGCATAAGATATCTATGTATATACCGACGTTACCAATAGGTAGCTTTTCAATCATCGTCAGAACAACTGTAATGATATTGACCGTTCCTCAATTCTCAAAACACTCAAAGCATGGGGTCTAGAAACAGGCTGTGTTCTAAAGTAGACTAAGGGTCGGTTGCACCAACAGACGATCACAGGCGGTTATCGTCAAATATGGTGCCGGCAGCTGTCATCCCATAGAAACTTGTCAAACGTTCAATACAGCCAGATTTAAACGATCACCGCGTACGATTACGTCGATTACAGACCGTTTGGTGCAACCCACCCTAATACAAACTGAAGATTATGATCATACACCTCCCTATTAGCTATTGCGTGCTTCAAAGTGCTTTAAGAGAGGTAGGGCACGGCAAAATGTCATCTTGCTCGAATTTGGTGCAACCCAACTGGGGAAGTACCTCCACCTTGCAGAAGCCATAATAACATTATCTACTATACAAGTATGTAATGTTGTGTTCCTGGAGGTGACCAAGGTTGCCAGAGCTCCCGAGGATGCACTCTGTTGAGAGCGAGGGACCTAAATCTGTCCCTTCTGTTGTCAACACAGTGCATCCTCAAATTTTATAAGGGTCGACAACGCGTACGTGACTCCTTTGGAGTTGCGGGCGTCTATAGGCTGGGGTGGCCGCTTATCATCAGGTGGACCGTAAGCTTGTTTGCCACCGTCGTTGTATATAAAAAAAAAGCCTAAGTTGTGACGAAAATAATTAGTCCATGACTAGGTCCTATAGAATAGATAATCGGATTACATTTTTGAAAAGAACTTTCCTTTAGCCTTATGACTCAACAAGTACCTATTTAATACGTAGGTAGCTAATAAGAACGGATGATTCAAATGTTCCTGTATTATAATTTAATTTATTTGATGTATGTTTACTACTAATATTAGGTTAAGGCTTACTAACAATGATTGATAACAATAAATGAATTTATTGTATTATTATTGAAGCAAGCTCTTAACTGGAACAAGTGTAGTGCAATAACACACAATCTTTGTTTTAGCTACTGATATAAAGAAAGAAAGAAAGAAAGAAGAATATTTATTGCCACACAACAGATAATTACAAAAAAGAAATAGGTACATGCCTTATTATATATGTCTATGTGGCAAAAGGAGCGGACTCAGCATGTGCTGTGTCAGCCAGTACGGCTAAAAGATAAAAGATAAAAATATCTAAAAGATTTGTTATGTTGAGAACTGAACGGGCGAACAAAAGAGAATAAGAATCACGTCGCCAAAGTTCGTGCGCTGTTAATTAAATCCACTAGTAAGAGGCCGCAATGAGCCAATCTCTTAAGAACTGCACTGGCGAGGGTAGCTCTAGTACATAATTTTCCACGAAGCGCAGGTTTTTCACCGCTTCTGCGAAGAGTGGGCGCGCGCGTTCCGCAAACAGCCGCGCCTCGCGACGTGACTCCCATCCGGCGGGCTCCACCCGACACTTCCATTTACCATTCCACATTGCTTTTTTCCTTTATTTAGATACAGTCTTAAAAAACATATAAGTAACTTGGCTATGGCTATGAGACTAATTCTACCTATTATCTTTCTATTTATTTCAATGAATATGGAGTTTGCACACGAAGATAGTCCTCGTATCCTGGCTGGGCAACACACTGACCGGTTTCAGCGATCCAGTAAGTATATACAGAAGGTAGTCAAATAAATTTCTGTCAAAATTTTCTTTTTGGTACAAGCTTTTATTGGCAATTGTTGTTTTTGGCACAGGCATCAGTTATACTCGTTGAAACGGTTCTAATGAGCCCAAACACGACGGGTATTTGCACCTTCTGTCTACAGCATCACATCACCTCGGCGGTACAATATTGTCACCGAAGTTACATAACCATGACAAACAGGTCAATCCGATACCGGCAACTTTTACTTATATACACAAACTTGTATAAACCAAACCAATACTATTAGGAACCACAGAGCCTTGTTCTAAACATAATCAATTGTTGATGGATAGGTAAATAAATAGCGTTTATTTTGTCGAGCGATCGTTTCGATTATTTATTACATCTTCCACTTTCGAATCGGATTTCAATTTCAAGGCGAGCGCGAGGAGTACAAATGCGTTTGGAATCGGAAGCGATGAATAAAAATAAATCTACTTTTCTCTGTATAGTGGTGGGTGCAGCCTGCACACTGCACTGGCTAACCTCCGCCGATAATTGCTCTCGCAGCCCGGCCCGGCCCGCATTCCGCTCCGAGATTGTCAAAACCGGGGACGAATTCCCGCCTTTCAAAAGGCCACCTAATTGTTCCGACGGACCACAAAAAGATAGATAATTGCTTGTAGTTATGTCTCTGCGCAAGAGTATTCAACATTCTAAGCTATAACTGCGCTGTTACCCACAACTACGAGGTCAAAGGAACACTAATATTTAAGTACTCCAATTACCTGCCTTAATTATTTACGCTTCTAACGCTATCCACGTGTTTTCATGTGCTTCGAGTTAATGACTCCAATTTGGTAGTAGCTCGATACATATTGATATGTAATCGGATTACAAAATATGTCAGTTTGACCATCTGCTGAGTAATCAGCGCACTTTCCTAATCGCGTATTATTCGAAAGCGCATCATGAATAGATTTATTTATTGACATTTTTGAAGGCAATAATATATACTGTTGAATATGCCTTACGTTCGTTTGAAAAGTTACGTGATTACCCTACGGATGGTTGGATTACGGATGTCGCTTGTCGGAGATGTTCGCCTAGTCACAAATGTAGGGGCCAAATTATACTAGCGAGCTCTCAGGTGCGTCTAATCTGGCTTATGAACCGCAACGTTCAACCTTGCGACTGCTCTTTTTAGACTGACCATGCAGCAGCGATTAACGTTAGTTATGAATAATGTATATCAGTCTACTTTCAGCATACCTACTCCTGAATCTGTTGCAGCATCACTTTTATATGTTACCACTTTTGACGTGGTTAAACGAAGCAGCAAGAAGAGCGTTAACTTATACGCCCCTTACGACTTCTCGCTGGCATACACAGCGGAGCCGCGTGCAGCACAGCGGCTCGCTCAAGGCGGCTCGCAAGAGATCTAGCGCCGTCCATCTTCAAAGCAAAGTGGAAGAGACAAGAGGAATGAAGTTTCCATATTGTCGGGAGCTTCACACGCTCAACCCATCACACGCCGCGCGCATCGCATTCTTTAGTGCTTCATGCGTTAATGGTTGGCATTCAGATTGTATTTAATTAGTAAACCATCCGCTTGCACGGTGTACCTACTGCGATTAGCGGTCGACATTGGCAGTTAGAAATCTGTAATTATGCCGCTGAATTAAGAATAAATAATTCTTATTTCTGACTGCCGTATACCTAAAGGTTGCTTCATAGAGGCTCCTCGATCAATAGGTACACTACCTACTTACTCTTTGCAATGCGTATCGTCAAAATAAGTTATAATCAGGAGATACATCCCACCAAGTACCTAACTATTACAAAGTTATAAAGTGTGTGTTTGTGGATTTGTCGCGGAGTAAACGGGTGGAAAACAGATCAAATATATAGATATCTATTATATGACCTTTTCAATTGTTTTGTATACTTTTTTATTGTGCCTGTGTTAGTTATACTTGTAAGGTTGGCGACATCGCAACAATGTTGCGAGCTGGTTCCGGTTACCAGGAACTGTTGATGATGAGGTACAAACCAGCTTACTATGTAATTAATCTAATGCAATATAGCTCGTACCCGCATGCAGGAGAGTTAACTGAGACGAGGACGAGGCACGGTTGTGGTGTTCGTGGTGGGAGCGGCCAGGGGTACGTCTAATTGCCGCGGGTGGTTTTTGCGCAATCTGCCGCTTCCACGAAGGCAATTAACCGCGTCCGGCGGCGGCGGCCATCTTGCGGACAATACGTCGCGACCGGACCTCGCGGGATCCCAGACACTGGCCACATCTTGGGAAGAACTGTCCATCACAAGATTCACAAGCGACGTGGTTATATAAGAAGTAAACAATTTATTCATGATGAAACAAACATAAATAAATATACATAAGCAGAATCTGTAAGGTATTCTATAGGATAATTGGGTACATAGATAACTAAGTGAGTATGTACATACCTGCTTAATAATTTCGAGACAATGTTTATAAATGCTGAAATATTCCTTTTATAAAATAGTTGCGCAAGTTTATAAGTCTAAATAAACTATCCAGATAATTCAACCTCTGCCTATCTAGCCTCTACACAGAAGCTTTTCTTTCAGAAAAAAATGCTGTAGGAAATTTTTTGAAAAAATTAATTTGTATAGAAATAAGTTTTTTTCGAACGATACCATTTAACCATACCATCCCTGAATATAAAATGAAGAATTTAACGAAGAAAATTCATTATTTCGACGTCAAGCCCATATTAAGCTTACTGTGGGGCTAGTTCGATTTGTGTAAGATTGTCCCCTATTCATTTATTATTTATTTATGTAGGTACCTCTATCCAGGTAATTGGTACCTACCTGGGTTACTAAGTGTTGGTGCATCCCGTGCTTCGATACCTTCGATTAAACTGGATTATGGTGGGTATCGTATTCCGAGTGAGTCAGCAGTGAAATGTGGTGCAATCAATTCGTGCCCCGACGGCGGGAGCCGGCAGCCGACCGCGGGCCATAAAGCGGCTAGTTTACGGCCGGGCCGCTTCTAATCGCGCATTAAGCGTCCGCAAGTCTCGGCCGCCTCATGGAGAGCCTAATTAGCTGGGGTTGTTATCGGAGATAAGGTAACGACGGCTACAGTGGCGGTGTCGGCCGGTGTCTTTTACGAGGTGCGAGCGCCCGCCGCCGCCCACGTCGCCCGCGGCCCGCGGGGAGGGCACACAGTTAAACCAGTAGTGAGATAACTTCGCTTGCCGTACTTGTAACGTTTAACGTTTGCTACAATCGTCATTTGCGATGACAATATATGTACTTACGCTTTTCAAGCGGGACATAATTTAAGGGGCTCCACGCGCTATCCATCGATTTTTGACGAGTTTTGACTTGATATTGCTCCCTCAAAACAATAAATATATTTAAAGCACAAATGGTTATCAGTTCTTTAATCCTTTATCTGTATTTGCAAGAGCCAAATTTTTAAAAACTGCCTACTTACTTTTTTTATGATTTATTCAAACGTGGTCCAAAAAAGCTGTGTTTTCGATAATAGTATGTTGTTTATGCACTTTTGTTATACATATATGATATGTACATATAACTGTTCCTTATTTACGTCTCTATCAACTCAAAAGAGATTTCTATTCTTCATAAAAATTACATACAAAAAACTGTTTTTTGGCCTAAATTTGCCAAAGTTTGATGTCATACGCCTGTAAAACAGTGAGTTTTTAAGTAAATAGTATACCAATACTATTTCGGTAAAACTCGTTGTTAATACGATAAGCCATAAAAAACACGAGATAACGGAGAGTTACAGTTCGGAGGTCATTGGCATCTAGGAGCCCCTTAATAGAAGGTAGTAATAAGTAGGTATAGGTTAGGTATGTTACGTTTGTTCAATATCAGTTAATCTTAGATCTTCCAGCTTGAATGAGTAGGTACTACTACGCCGAATTTAGTAGCATGCTGTTTGAGACTGCGAAAGTTTAGCATGCTAGGTCTGTGGCTGCGTGTACAATCTACTTAAAAATGAAAAAAAAATTTTGGTTAAAGTTGAGGTTTATACATCTAAGAGGGTCCAACCTGTGCTGGACCCTCCTAGTAAGTAAACATATACCTCAGGAGGGTCCGCTCTTTCACCATAACATAACATCGTTACTTTGTTCAACCTATTTATTTATTATTTATTTATCTAAATATATAAAAGAAGAAACTGACTGACTGATTGACTGACTGACTGACTGACTGACTGACTGATCTATCAACGCACAGCCCAAACCGCTGGTTCTAGAGATTCCAAATTTGGCACGTAGGTTCCTTATAAGGTATAGGGGTGCACTAAGAAAGGATTTTTCAAAATTCACCCCCTAAAGGGGTGAAACGGGGGTCCAAAGTTTGTATTAAAAACCGTATTTATTAAAGTGAGAGACATGAAACTTTGTACATAGAGTCTGTGTTTAAATATATTAATGGCGTATTTCAGCGTTTTTCTAAATTGCTCCACTAAAGGGGTGAAAAGGGGGTTCAAAATTTGTACGGGAAGAAAATCTTTTTTAAAGTGAGATATTTGAAACTTTGTATATAGACTCTCTGTTTAAATACAACAAAACGTATATAAGCGTCTTTCGAAATTACTCCCCTAAAAGGGTGAAAAGGGGGTTTCAAGTATGTACGGGGAGCAAATCTTTTTTGAAGTGAGAGATTTAAAACTTTGTACATAGACTCTATGTTTAAATACAACAAAACATATTTAAGCGTTTTTTGAAATTGCTCTCCTAAAGGGTTCAAAAGGGGGTTCTAAGTTTGTACGGAGAGCAAATCTTTTTTGAAGTGAGAGATTTAAAACTTCGTATATAGTCTCTTTGTTTAAATACAACAAAACGTGTTTCAGCGTTTTTCGGAATTGCTCCCTTTAAGGGGTGAAAAGAGGGTTCCAAGTTTGAGCGGGGAGCAAATTTTTCCTTTTCTTAAAAATCGATATGGGTGTCATTTTCGAGATTCCTCGGGGTGCCAATTACGAAAATGACATTCATTTTCAAATTAAAGATGGCGGACATTTATTTTTCTTAAAAATCAATATGGGTGTCATCTTCGAGGTTCCTCGGGGTGCAAATTACAAAAATGACATCCATTTTCAAATCCAAAATGGCGGACATTTATTTTTCTTAAAAATCAATATGGGCGTCATTTTCGAGGTTCCTCTGGGTGCCGATTACGAAAATGACATTCATTTTCAAATTAAAGATGGCGGACATTTATTTTTCTTAAAAATCAATATGGGTGTCATCTTCGAGGTTCCTCGGTGTGCAGATTACAAAAATGACATCCATTTTCAAATCCAAGATGGCGGACATTTATTTTTCTTAAAAATCAATATGGGTGTCATTTTCGAGGTTCCTCTGGGTGCCGATTACGAAAATGACACTCATTTTTAGATCAAAGATGGCGGATATTTATTTTTATAAAAATCGATATGGGTGTCGTCTTCGAGGTTCCTCGTGGTGCCGATTACGAAAATGGCATGCATTTTCAAATCAAAGATGGCAGACATTTATTTTTCTTAAAAATCGATATGGGTTTCATCTTTGTGGTTCCTCGGGGTGCCGATTACGAAAGTGACATTCAGTACATATCTGCATGCAGGTCAAACTGAGAACCTCCTTTTTTGTAGACGGTTAAAAATTACTCTTAGTACGCGGGCGAAGCCGCGGGAAAAAACGTTGAAACTTTGTATAAAGACTCTCTGTTTAAATACATTAATGGCGTATTTCAGCGTTTTTCTAAATTGATCCCCTAAAGGGATGAAAAGGGGGTTCAAAGTTTGTACGGGGAGCGAATCTTTTTTGAAATGAGAGATTTGAAACTTCGTAAATAGAATCTTTGTTTATATACAACAGAACATATTTCAGCCTGTTTCTAAATTGCTCCCCTAAAGGGGTGAAAAGGGGTTCCAAGTTTGTACAGGGAGCAAATCTTTTTTGAAGTGAGAGATTTAAAACTTCGTATATAGACTTTCTGTTTAAATGCAACAAAAAATTACTCGGCTTTTTTCGAAATTACTCCCCTAAAGGTATGAAAAGGTGGATCCATGTGGTGTTTGTACGGGGAGTGTATAGACTGTGTTAAAATACAACAAACCATATTTCAGCGTTTTTGAAATTTCTTCCCTAAAGGGGTGAAAAGGGGGTCCAAATTTGTACGGGAAGCAAATCTTTTTGAAACGAGAGATTTCGAACTTCGTATATGGACTCTGTTTAAATACAGCAAAACACGTTTCAGCGTTTTTCGGAATTTCTCCCCTAAAGGGGTGAAAAAGGGGTTTCCAGTTTGTGCGGGGAGCAGTAATATGGGTGTCATATTCGAGGTTCTTCGGGGTGCCGATTACGAAAATGGCATGCATTTTCAAATCCAAGATGGCGGACATTTCTTTTTCTTAAAAATCGATATGGTTGTCATTTTTGTTGTTCCTCGAGGTGCCAATTACGAAAATGACAACCATTTTCAAATATGATGACGTTATATAATGGATATACGGTCATTTTTTTTCCTAAAAATCGATATGGGTGTCATCTCCGAGGTTCCTCGGGGTGCGGATTACGATAATGACATGCATTTTCAAATCCAAGATGGCGGACATTTATTTGTCTTATAAATCGATATGGTTGTCATCTTGGAGGTTCCTCGGGGTGCCAACTATGAAAATGACATCCATTTTCAAATCCAAGATGGCGGAAATTAATTTATCTTAAAAATTTATATAGGTGTCGTCTTTATGGTTCCACAGGGTGCCGATTACGGAAATGACATCCATACGTATCTACATACATACATACAAACATACGGATCAAACTGAGAACCTCCTTTTTTGTAGACGGTTAAAAATTACTTTTATTACGCGGGCGAAGCCGCGGGTTAAAGCTAGTACTACTATAAAATAAACTTAGGTGGAACAACAACATTGAACATTCAAGTAAAAGACACATCACAGTGGATTGAACATTCAAGTAAAAGACACATCACAGTGGATTGAACATTCAAGTAAAAGACACATCACAGTGGATTGAACATTCAAGTAAAAGACACATCACAGTGGATTGAACATTCAAGTAAATTAAATTAATTTAAATTAAAACTAATCAAGTAAATTAAATTAAAACTTGTATATCTTGTAACTTGTATTGTTGTATCTTCTGGGTGAGCTCGCTTCATCGTCGGCCTCATCTTTGGCCCCTGGCTAGATGCTGGCCAAAAGCGATCCCATTTTTAATAAATAAAAAAAATATATATATGAAGTTATGAACACGCTTCAAGCAAATATCTCGCTTCGCTTTCGCTGCTGAGGCCAGACTCTAAGTGTTGATGTTGATTTTTGATTTTGATTACCATAAAAAAAATAACAACCGTTTTTAGTTTTAGTAAGCCGCAATATCGCTCAAGGGATCCAAGATACACTACTCTTTTTTTTACACTGTATAGAAAAACAACTGTTGACGCAGTTTAGAGCAGTTTAATGTCGCCGATAAGATAAAAGGTGAGCTTACAAGCTCCCGGCGATTCAAAGGACCGCTGTCACACGCCGACTGACCAGTAGCCTTACTCCGTTGGCACAAGGTTTAAAATAGCCGCTCGGGCGAAATTCTAGATGGTTATCAGCGAACCCAAACCACAAAGATCAGGGCTGCTTCATTACCGACGGGATCGGTGTCATTGGATACAGGTAGCACGTCCAGGTACCGCAGTTACAGCAGTAGCGACGAGCTGCGTGGGCGCAGCGTCACACTTGCGGTAGCTGCGCTCGTAAACATTAACATACCCAGCCCCATCCGATCGCCATTGAATAAGATTGAAGCCACCATTATAATTACCAACACAAAGGCCTATTCCAGTACCTATAGCCATAGTCGAATGACGGACATGTGCTTAATGTACATGAAATGAAATTATTTATTCTTCAATTTAGGCATGTTACATGCACTTATGAATGTCAAAAGACTACCACCGGTTCATAAAATAAACCTCTGCCTCGAGAAGAACCGTCGTAAGAAACTGGGCGAGGTGACATTTTTTCAAAACAATATACAATGTATATAAAATAACAGTATCATATAATACTATACAGAATAAAAATGCTTTAATATAAAACACACATATACCTATTAATCATTAATTACGTATATTGTCCGGAATTCCGGAGTATGTATTTTTGGACTACGGCATTCCAGTTTAAGATCCTGGGAAAAAATCATATACGTCTCTGTAACTGCGCAGGTTTCACTTGATTGCGTTGGTTTGACGACCGGTTTAGCCTAGTGGGTAGTGCACCTGCCTGTGAAGCTGACGGTCCTGGGTTCGAATCCCGGTCAGGGCAAATATTTGTGTGATGAGCATGAATATTTGTTTCTGAGTCTTGGATGTTTTCTATGTATTTAAGTATTTATATCTATTAAATATATCGTCGTCTAGTACCCATAACACAAGCCTTCTTGAGCTTACTGTGGGGCTAGTTCGATTTGTGTAAGATTGTCCTCTAATATTTATTTATTTATTTGATGGACGACGGATACAAAGAAGAACAAGTAGGTAGGTGGGCCTATTTCTATGTAATTCTTTGATTTTGACCTGATACGTTTTACTTGATACGTATGTAGGTGCTTGCCTCTAATTCAAGAAATAATAATTTATTGAATCATAGACGTCAAAGATACATTTTACATTTTTCGCCTTATTACAATGGAATAAGATGCAAAAGTGTGAACATGGAATAAGATGCTTTTGATGTCGACTGTACATAGGTTAGGTACATACGACAGCCTAAGCTTTTATACAACGGGCCCATTCTCGGAACGAAATGACGATAAGTATTTAATTGACGACTATATACATATAACATATATGTAGGTACAATTGCAAGTATGGACATGAGGTGTACTAAATTATCATTTTATCATGACTACTTAGGGTTTAGCTCGAGCTTACTGAGCGCTCCCGTGCTTTGGAAGGCACGTTAAGCCGTTGATCCCGGCTGCTGCCTATGATAGCAGTCGTTAAGAGGCCTTCGGGCGGCTCGAGAACTTCTAACAGTCAAGTTGCCCACTCACTTGACAAGCCTAATTCTAATAAGGTCTGGTTTTCCCTCGGGTTGGAAGGTCAGATGGCTGTCGCTTCCGTAAAAACTAGTGCCTACACCAACTTTTGGGATTAGGTAGCGGACCCCGGGCATCCTTTAGGATGCAACTATACCGGGATAACTTTAGGATGATAATGATGACTTATTATTAGGATTAGCTTGCCTTATTAATCTATTGTGAGATATATATATGTGTTAGCCTGTTATTTCTGTTTTCACTAATTGGATAATTGAAAAAAAAATCTGTTGTAATATTTTATAAATGACAAATTATAATCTGTAATAATATGTTAAAAAAGTCGTAAATTAAACGTTTCAGTTGTCAAAACACATATTGATGCTTACTTATTTGAAATTCATACTTTTTAAATTCCATTCAAATTTTCGCACTAAAACGTGATCCAGTGCTGGTATCACGTCACACTGCTATAAATAAATGAACAAACCTCTTCGCGTGACACTTCGAAGAATTATATATCAACTAGCAAAAACTATTTTGACAGCAGCTGTTTGTAGTGGTATGACGTCGTAGCAACATGGAGTCGTTTTGATAATTTGAGTCGCATCACAGATAAGAAAAACACAAACTTATTAATTAATTTAATGATTTTCATTGAAATGTACATTTAACAATACTATTATAATCATTATTTATATCTATCAAGTAGCCAATTAGTGCCTAATTAATGTTTTATTTATCGTATAGGTACTGCTATGGCTAAATTGAAAAAATTAACACAGTACTTTTAAGATATTGTTATTGTTACTAACCCATTATGGATCATAAGGTCTGAATTAAAAGCATTTTATTCTATTTTTTATTTTTTTATGGTATTAGATATAATATAATGAATTTAAAAGTAAAATGGACAGAACTATGAACTATACTTACATTTACGTATACATATATAAGATGCCCCACCCAGTGCACCCGCTTGTGGCGTGGTGCCTGCGACGCTGTCGGCATTCCCTCTTACCAGTAGCACCGCCAGATTCAGCATCTCTGCCAAAAAGTAGCCAGCCCTGTGGTGGCCTGAAACGCCTATGAAATGTCCGTCAGACACCTTCTTGAAGAGTTTTTGTGACGGACGACCAAAGGCTCAGTCTCCACCGCAGTGTACTTACATATAATCAAGTGATCATGTATATATATACAATCTTTTTACATTTATTTATTTAATCTTTATTGCACAAAAGTAAAACTTATCGTACAAAAGGAGGACTTAATGCCATAAGCATTCTCTACCAGTCAACCTTAGGGCAAAGCAAACAAATTGTGGGCGGTGCAACTCCAAATATAAAAACCAATATACTAAGTGTCAATATAGTACGTACATAATGTACATATTAATACTAATACATACATAAATAACGAATAACAAATATATACACATACATATATTATATACAGACGAAACTATGTACAGAAATATTAGGAATATTCGGTTCTGCTAGCAAAAAATTTACGTAGAGTTTTTAAACACTATTTTGGTATCAGATTGCCTGATTTTAATGGGTAGACTGTTCCAGAGGCGAGCGACTTGAATGGTAAACGAATAGGACATTTACATCGACAGATCTATTATTTATTTTTGTTGCTTGACTTCAAAAACGATGTTTCCCTGCCGTAGAGTAAAGATACCTAGTTATTCTTGTTCCACAGATGAATCTTTATGAACAAGTCTTTTAGGGGAGGTTGGTTGAGTTGAGGGAGTGTGGACTACACACCCCTCACACACACACATGCGGTATGTGCCTTGCCGGCACAAGTCTCAATAAGTTTAAGTCGAGTGGAGAGTGACTATGCACTATCAATGTGATCATTAAGCTACATCATCGCTAGCATGATTTCCTGGTGGTGGTATGTTAACAATCATATGACAATATGTTGAATAATCAATTGTAGGTTTTTTGTAGTATTTAGGTAGCGGCGGCGGCGTGTTCACCGAATTGTCGCCATTAGTAGTAAATCAATAAAGGGTTATTTTTTGGTCGGTCGGCGGTCGGTTGGCGGTCGGGACGAGCTCGAGCCTTCCGCGTCGCGTATGTACCGATACTGTACCACTAACGCGGACTGCCAGTTTTTGATACTTGAAACACTCGCAGTACTCGCACTTACACTCACCTGTGTAGGTGACGGAGAGAGTACGAGAGAGATGAACAGAACACAATGTACTTAGTAAGGTAAAAGAGTTATCTTTATTTCATAACTAGCGACCCGCCCCGGCTTCGCACGGGTGCACTATTTAATGGATGTTATTATACATATAAACCTTCCTCTTCAATCACTCTATCTATTTAAAAAAACCGCACCAAAATCCGTTGCGTAGTTTTAAAGATTTAAGCATACATAGGGATATAGGGACAGAGAAAGCGACTTTGTTTTATACTACTTATGTAGTGATTAAAACTAAACTTTTATGGGTAAAGTAATCGGCAAGAATGTCTTTATTCACATATAATAATATTTTTGTTGGGTCTAAAAAACATTAATTACCTTACCTATGTCTATACTTACATGATTTACCTAATTTTTATACGAATACTCTACTGCTATATGTATACGTCCCGAGATACAGGGTCAGGGTAGTTCGGGGATCTTTTTAGGGTTCCGCTCAGGATGCATTCGGTATAATTATGACAATAATGGTTATAATTTATTTTACTTATTGAAAATAAAAAGTACGCGTTACTTTATTTTTATTAATATATTTACTAGCTTCTGCAGTTGCAGTAAACTATTGTATAGGGATGTTAGTCACATAGGTATTAGTGTAGGTGATTGTAGAGGTACAACCTTCACATAGATAGATACAAAAATCTTGAATGATATGTCAAGGTAGGGTCATTGATCGTGCAACCGGGATAACGGTAAAGATGTTTCCTTAGATGTGAATACGGATTCCGTGAAAAATCTTTAACGTTGATTTTTTAGCGATTTATTATTAGCAAAATTGACAGTATTTTCGACGTTCGTTCTTTTGACGTCTGACAGAAAACGCCGTAATGGACTGTCAGCTCCAGTACCAAAACGGGGCAGTCGCGCTTCCTCGGGCGGGCGATATCATCTAAATCAAGCACTATTGGAGTGGACGCGGCCGCACTCGCGTGTGTCGGCGATGACTGCCTCGATTTATAGCTCACCGATGCGACGCCAAACAGTTTTGTTTCCCAATAAATATCTCGTCTAAAGCGCGGTGATAGCATCGTTGCGGCGCCTCTGCTGCCGTGCCCACTGTAACACCGCATTTATATACTATGAACCTAACAAAGTCATTCATTGCGTGTGTGTATGTTAGTTGTGTGGCTGACTTGACTTGTGACTAAGACTGAAGAAACTCGCCACGATAGCGTCATGTGGTAAACAAGGCATTAGTGTCCTTAGTTTATTGTCGCTAGTGGTTCTGTGTTCCTAACATGTAGATAGGTACTTAAAGCAGCGACGGGGACCTGGGCAGGGTGGTGCCGACGGGCGGTCTGCTGCCCCAATGATAATGGATAGGCTCACGAGGGGCGCGGAATGTCGCGATAGCATCAGCACCCGGCGTGGCGCGGCGCGGGCACAGTCAACAAAACAAGTAGTGAATCTTTTCTATGGGGGTCTTCGATCCGAGCCAGGAACCCAATATAGCTTCAAATTGTTGCGGCCTTTATGCAACACCTGGCCATAGTGGCAATTACTTTTCGCACGCTTCGTATACGGAAAATACCACTTTCTGTTCAGGGGGAGTCATACAATTATGTGTAAGTACATACACGGGCGGAAATAAAGAAAGCCTCACATACTATATTTATCATCCTTGCCTTGGGCTCGGGCGTCAAACGAGACATTCTTTTTTACCGCTCTAGAGGTAAGTAAGAGGTAAGTTCCCGAATCAAGGGTTTAAGAATAGTGACTGAAAGTTAAACGATATTTTGCTTGTAGCAGCCGTTTGCTATTTTGTTAGTGTTGACCGCTCTAATATTCTATCCATCAAACATAATCTTATATAGTTAAAATAAATTTAAAAAGACTTTATTTATTTAAAGTGCAACCAACGTTTCCTTTTTGCGGTAAACCAGAGATAGGTAACTTTTTTCGTTAAATTTTAAGCCATTCATTCTTTAAGTTTCAAAACGTAAGTTTAACTATTGTAGGCGAATACGTCAGAGGTGATACCGGGCTTTGGGTATTGTGCCAGTTCGAATAATAGGTATGAGGTTATTAGTTATTAAACAACTCAATACTTGTTGTAAATTACGGTGCTTGAGTCAAAATACTGGCATACATACATTGACTATGAAGCGTCGATTTTATGCAAGCCATCTTAATGATATGTGCCTCTGACGGCTGGAGGCAACTTAATACACCGCGCAGGATCTGCGACCTGAACCCCTGCCGTAGAGATGGTCTACTCGTTTACCTGCGCGCGCGCGGGTGCGCGGCCGCACGCGGCACCTCGATTAATCAATTACCAAACGTCATTATTTACGGCGCCGGCAGCCGCGGCCCCGGCGCCCCGGCCCCGGCGCCCCGCGGCTCGGACTAGGCCTAGCGCACAATAGAAATCACTACGGTTTTATAACCTTTATTAAGCCGTTTCTTAAATCATTTCACACCGGGTAGAGCTTTACCATTTGTGCTGGAAGCCGCATCATAAGGTTGCCATCAGGGTGGTTCAAACCTGGCTTCTTAACTAATCGAAACGAAATGTGAAATGTGTGTTGTAAGTTATCTATTCTTTAATGTAGGCATAAAGCCGTCGTCTCCCGGCGAAAAAAATAAACAATTTTAAAACATTCTTTTGTAATTAGCCCGGGGATCCCAGGGACCGGTAGATGACGGGTTAACCCGTTGCATCTATGAAAGCTGCCACACCGGTTCGGAAAAATAAACCTCAGCCACGTGAAAACCCGGCGTAAAAAACACGGTACGTATCACTTTTTCAAAACGATATACAATGTAGGTATATAAAATTATAAAAATTACTATGTTTGAAATATGTTATATGGAATTATAAATTGTATAACCTAATATATAAGATTGTGCTACACTATCGCATTGGTTACCTAGCTGTAATGATAGATGTAATGTGGTTCTAAAATAAATAAATAAATAAATATTACGGAACCTTAAAAACTGAAAGAATCATCATATATTATAAGTACTTATGTTTGGTTTATGACTGACAAATACATTACAAGATGCAACGTGAGAGCCGAATAAGTGTCTTAACTGAGCGATAAATCAGTGGTTGGCGCGATAGCGCGTAATTTACTTCCGAGTCTATTTGGAGACGCCGGCGCACCTCCCGGACGCCGCCCCGCGCCGGCATCGCGTCGTGTCGGCCGCGTGACGTACGGCCGCCCCGCTTTTTTTTAAACCTGTCTGTGGCTTTATAAACCGATAGGAGTGCACGGTAGGAGAGTAGCCTGAGGAAAATCCAGGGGGTAACCTCCGACACGACCACGTGGGCCGTTTAGACACTGGGATACTCTGAGTTTGCGCCTAGTGAGACTGGTTGAGGTTGAGTACTGGCAGTTTTGTCGCCGGCCGCCCTGCGCCCGCGCCGCCGCTTCCACCACGACAGCTAGACATTTGGTCTAACGGATCTTTATAAAACCCGGCCTAAGTGAATAATGTATATACGTACGTCTTCGATACTTTAGGGGTTGTAATAGTTTCTGTTTCAGTAGGATTTATGGATAGAATATAAATATAATTTATACTTATGCGAATTCAATTTGTTTATGTCATCTTGGCTTGTGGAGTGTAGGTACCTTATTATTAGTTAATAGTAGGTATTACTTCATAACATGCTTACGTAGATATCTATAAAGTGTTAATTTATTAGTTACAGATATATTTTAACAGATGATACTTTAATTTAAAACAATTAACTTTAAATAGAAATTAAGAAATCTTTTCATATATATTTTTTGTTTTCATTTATCGAACAAAAAATTAATTGTAATTTCGTCTAAAAATAATCAGCATGTACATTTCACTGACAAACCGTTTAACACTATTTGTCATTTCACTCACAGTGCTCCAGTGACAGTGCGAGGATCCACATTCACATTGTATCGATGTAGATAAAGCCTTGCAGCTCTCGCCGCATTGTAGTTTGCATCGTGATAACACGTTACCATGTTAAAACAATCATCGTTTGTGTAGCGGTAAGGCATTTCAAAATAAAATTTATTAGCAAACGACACAATCAGATGGAAAATAACATGACATTGACAATCAAGTATTTGATTTATCGACGTGAAGTGGCCAGTTACAGTTAAGTGGTACGTAAAAGAGGTACTAGAATCTGTTCAATGAGTTCTCATTTAATAATCACATTAACAGGGTGTTTTTACGTAGCAAATTTGTTTTTCAGTTGTTTCCAAAAAAACATCGTAAACGTAATCAGCTGTAAAAATATCTGCAACTAATCAATTAACACCTTATATATAACATTCTGCCTAATGTATTTGCTACTGTTTCTTTACCGGCCCTTTGATAATTATCTTGATGCGATGACTGGAGTTGTATTTTTGTAGCTGAGTGTACATTTCTGTGAATAAAATACTTTATTTGTTCCTCGACGCCACAAATATGATGTCAGGCTAAATGATTCGACTTAAATAAGTTAGGTACTTACCTCTATTATTAGGAGGCATGAGTTATAGCCGCTACATACGTAGGGCCGCCTTTCACTGCCGAGCCTCTTAATTAAACGCGATCTTTTCGGGATTCGTATGAGTTATTACTTTTCAGATAAACAGTAATAAATTGTTTCATATTTTAATTTGATTTATCACGTTCAATGTCGCGTAATCGCGTTAGAGGGAGGCGACTACGACTATAGTAAGCGACATGTGTGCAGAACTTATGTTTTTTAGAAAATAAAGTCAATAAGTACGAGTCGAATAGCGCGCCGATAGTCCCGTACAAATCAAAAATTAACCATCCTATAAAACAGTTTTAGAATGTATAATAGGGTCGGTAGGTGGGTTTACGGCCTGTTAATTTGATGCGCCAGTTTGCGGCCACTTGGATGAGTTGATGAACTGAAAGGATATTTTTTTACTTTTATAATATATTCCATTCAATAGCTACTAATTAAAACGCATACGACTCACTATGTCTTTAGGGCATGAAAAAATGTGAATATCTTTTATTGAAAAAACTTCGTTCTTCAGAAGGCCGCAAACTGACGCAGGCCGCGTAACTGGCCTAGCAACCCTAATATATAATTCAAGCCTTTTGACAAGAGGATGATACCTACCACATTTGAACTAGTAACAAGAATTTGCGTGTCTAAAATTAAATGCATGAATGTTAAATGTTTAATCTATACATATAAAAGAAAAGCAGTCCTGACTGACCGACTGACTGACTCATCAACGCACAGCCGAAACTGCTAATGCTAGAGAGTTGATTTTTGCACAGTCGATTACATTCACAATGTAGGCTAGAGGCTAGAGATAAGAACGGATTTTTCGAAATTTATCCCCCAAGGGGGTAAACAAGGGATGAACGTTTGTATGCAAACACGTGAGAGATTTGAAACTTTGTATATAGACTCACCGTTTAAATATAAATGGCATATTTCTGCGTTTTTGTAAATTGCTCCCTTAATAGGGTGAAAAGGGGTTCCAAGTTTGTGATGAGAGCAAATCTTTACTTTTCTTAAAAATCGATATTGGTGTCATCTTCGAGGTTGCTCGAGGTGCCGATTACGAAAATGACATTTTCAAAACGAAGATGGTGGACATATGTTTTTCTTAAATATCGATATGGGTGTCATTGCCGCGGTTCCTCGGGGTGCCGATCGATATGGGTGTAATCTTCGAGTTTCTTCGGGGAGCCGAATTACGAAAATGACATCCATACATACCTACATATGTAGATACGTACAAACATGCGGGTTAAACTGAGAACCTCCTTTTTTGTAGACGATTAAAAATTACGCTTAGTAAGCGGGCGAAGCCGCGGGAAAAAGCTAGTTATCAATATACTTGGGATAAGGACTGGGTGTTGCTCAGAAGAGGTATATAGAAGCTGTGTCGACGAAAATCTTGAGACTGACTTTTTGTAAATTTTCCTCTGTACTAGACTTTGATCGGTTGAACCTCCGTTAATAGTAAACCATAAAATATGGTGGAGCTACGAACTTTCAGGGAATTTAAAGCTCTAACTTTGTCGTACAATAAAGAGCCAAAATGTACTTAGTTTAAGAGATATAAGCGTAAACCTGCAAAATGTGAGACATATTGCCCCCCTCCGTAAAGTTCCATTAAGTTCTGTACACTTTCCAGGTTTTGTACATAACAGCTGGATTATATGTAAAATAAGTATCAGTTAGCCAACCAAACGCCTTCTATTCTAGTAATTTCAGCCGTTGCTTACCCCAAACAGTAACACAAAAAAGAACAATGCTCTGTACGGCTGTCTAGTTTAGTGTAGGTCCCCATGTCCCTACGACCGAGATATTAGAGCTCATTGGCTTTCGTATACACAGGAGTCCACGTCACCTGCCGAAGAGTAACCTCTTATTTCTCTTACAACAATCATATTTTACATATAAGTATACAGACACATAAATATAGTATGTACCTACACTTGGAGTGCTGCGGCTCGGGACGACTTGTAGATTCGATGCCTGCGAATGCGATGGAAAAGTGGTGAAACGATCACATAACCGATATCATCAGGCCATATGCCCGTTTATCTTCACGAGCTTCGTACGTATTCAGGTAGCGGCCGAGGAATTTCAATCAAAATAATTCCCGAATAATTATGTAAACGACACAATTGTTATCGACACGGCATCGAAACAAATTATATGTATATTAGAAACGATTAAACCGGTCCGTTCTCGGAACGGCACAAAACAAACCGTCGCCAGGAGCTCCGCTCGGCGCGGAGAGGCGCGCGCGCGGGGCCGCGCCTACGCTGTTAGGACGTTTTCATTTTGTGCGGTGGGACATTAGAGGGCTATCTATTCAGATATGCGTGATATGGGAGCGAGGCAGCGAGCCATCTGCCGACCCCGCCCGCAATGAACATATCACCAGTTCCTGCAGACTCTTCAACCCTGCGTCATTGACACAAGGGTCAGTTTGCGTCGGCAGACCTCGGGCTCC
Source organism: Epiblema foenella (assembly GCA_963556455.1). Lineage (NCBI taxonomy): Eukaryota > Metazoa > Arthropoda > Insecta > Lepidoptera > Tortricidae > Epiblema > Epiblema foenella. The sequence continues at coordinate 24,199,581 of OY747105.1, forward strand.
CGCCGCGCATTCCGCACTACTCGATACGTCACGACTCGCATTAAAATACATTTGTTACCTTATGCATATGTAGCCGGTCAACGCGTGCTGAGAGCCTGAAAAAATGCTCAAAATTACGAACCCTCTAAGCACCGGAAGCTACGTTCAGGTGCTCGCGACACTTCACTCGAAGAGGTAAATTATAAGTTGGAACGAACGTCGGGTAAGTTTTTGTAATTTCCCTGAAGGCGTCGCGCCGCCCCCGCCCCCGCCTGCGCCCCCGCCCCCGCCCCCGCCACCGCCCGCGGGCCCGCGGCGCCGACAACTTCATGTGAGAAGTTACAAATGAACTTTCAGCGAAACATAATGATCCACGCCGTGACTCGCGCCTTCACCTCCGCTTCACCAAATACTGATATAGGGCCTTCAAATTGGAATTCTTACCGACGTTCAGCTTCATCTTTTTAATAGACACTTGTTTAGGAGAAGGGGCCAGTAATGAATTCAGCGGTCGAGCTAAAAGGCTACCAGTTTTTCGCAAAGCGCGCCGACGGTGACCGCGCGGTGACCGCTCCCCGGGGACGTTTTTTCCCCGGCGACTTCTGACGTCGCTCTTTGAGCTGCCGCCGCACTTAATTAATACAAGCAACAAGCGACCGACGCCGGGGCCAACAAATTTGCCTGCCCTCCGCCCCCGCGCCCCCGCGCCCCGCGCCCCGGCCCGTGAGACACTGCGAAACGTTTAATTAAATTTATCGACCTTATCTCTCCACATCTCACACCGCGAGCGACCGAGAAGTGCGCGGATTTTTAGAATTCTGAATATCCGTGAGAACCGGCCGCTGCTCTGCTGCCGCGAGGGCCGCGGCCGGCGATGAAGCGGTCGCGCGCGCGGACAGGTGGACAATTGAACAAATTGCAACAAAAACGCGAGTGAGGCATCAAAGCCGATTCAATTGGGTATTGTCGAGCTGCGATTGTTTCCCGCTTCATTATGCGGCCGCCGCTGATTTATTTCCCGCGGCTCTGATTCACGTGCCACTCATTTGCCGCCGAACACGGCGCGCAAGCCGGCCGAGACCGGCGAATAAGTTTCCAATCGATGATGCGCTGTATAGCCGTACCTACTAATTTAATTAAACGTGATTCGAACAGCGCTTTATCCGATCCAATTAAAAGCCCATTACGGCGACTACACGCCGCGCCGTGATTAATTGACCTTCCTAATTTTTAAAGTTCGAAGTCGTGTTGGTGTCCGACCGCGAATTATGCGTCCGGCGAGCCGGGTAGCGGCGCGGCGCGGGCCGGGCGGGCGCGGCGTGCCGTCCGCGTCATCCCCGGCCGTCGATGCGTGATGGAATCATTTCTCTTGCACTTGACAAACGATGGGGTGTCGGGCGCCGGTGAGCGGTGATTGATGTCGCGGGAGAGGATACGGATCTGCGTTTTTATCGCGATGGTTCCCAGCCGCAGCCGCCGCGGGGCGCCGCCGCGCCGCCGCCGCGCCGTGGCCGCGACGCACAACCCTGGCTCCTCCGCACCAACAGACCAAACAGTAATTTATCGTCCCACCAGCGCGCGTTGAAACCTCTTCACCGCGCTATTAATTATAATTTGGTGGTCGTGAATCTATGTTAGAAATTGATTTTATTTCTAATAGGGACTTAATGTTTATCAAGATGTACATTTTTTGTTTTCTTTTGAAACAAAAAAGAGCATGTCGGTTGTGGGCCTCTGTAAAGTTTTAGAATAGTCGTGGAGCATTAATTCGGATCGCATTGTTTATTAGCGTTGTAGCGTTCTCCGGCGGGAGCTGCATTCCACGAGCTGGCTCCCAGGCCCAGCGTGCCGCGCGGGACACACCTGATGTACACCAGGAGCAATGTCCCCTGCCCTGTCATGCGAGGCTTTAAAACAAAGTGTTACAAAGTGTAGCATTGTGATTTATTTATTTATTTACGTGGTGCAAGAACATTCAAGCGATTTTTATATAAAAATTATTTATATAAAAAATAGCAGATATTAGCACACATCGCACCACAGCGACAGCTACGGATATGCTGTGCTACTGTAGGTTATATCCGTTCGTATTATGTCATTTCAGGCTAAAAATTGTACAAATTGGATAAAACAGACAGGAAATAAAAAGTCATTACAAAATACTCAAGTCATCCAGTACCTATAGTATAACGAAAACTGAAGCACTTATACACTGTCCTGGCTGCTGAGGAAGATCGCTGCCACCAGCCCAAGTACTCACTTTGTAACAAAACACTCAGTGTTCGTCAAGAAGCAGGTGCAGCCCCCGCGCGGCGCCCCCGCCCCCGCGCCCGCCCCGCCCCCGCGCGGGCCCCGCTCCCGGCCCCGGCCCCGGCCCCGGCTCTCCGAACTAATAAAACCATTGACACGCTAATTCTCCACCGGCACTGTCTGTCCGGGGTCAACTCCATCAATGGAGTATTACAATAATCCGCAAATTCAATTACTGTGTGCACTTGTTTGATGATTTATGTTGGACTCGGCCGAGCGAGAGGGCCTTCGCTTTTCATTTCAGTTCATAAATGTAGATTACGCTTATTAAAAAACTCTATTATTATTGCGATGTTTAATATTTAATTCATACTAATGGAATTATAGAAGGTAAGTTTTATTAACGGAGGGATGGAAATTAAACAAGCATAAATTAGAAGTTGTCGATATACATTTAATTGACAATATTTTGAGTGCAATAGTTGTAATACATGTTTAAGACAAACGGTCGGTAAGTACCTACCTATAGTTTCACCGCTAAATAATCTTCTCTAACTTATGCGATTCAAAAGTGTTCTGACACCGGCTCCACTGACATTGAAATACAGTCGCTGTCAAACGTAGGGACATCTACGGAGCTGAGTGTAGTTATACTGTCGGCGCAGGCAATGTCACAGCTGAACTTCCGTAGCGAATCAATTCGCTCCACTTGCAGAATATGTCCACTGTCCGGACCCAACTCCGTCGCCCGCAAATGGTGCAGTCAAATGCGATCGTCTCCGCGTCACGCACCCGCACGTGCGGGCCGCCCGCGACCCGCAGCCCGCGACCCGCAGCCCGCGACCCGCGGGGCGCACACCCGCACCACGCACTCGACAAGTGCCCTAAAAAGATTAATACATCCGAATAATTCGCATTCGCCCCGCTAGGGTCCGATATTAATTCGGTTTTATGACATGCGAAATTACTCCCAATAAATTGTGCATCGAGGACACGTGCGTGGATATTAAACTTTTCATTAGCCAAGGGTCGCCGGCTTTCATTACTCGCCCCGGCTCGGAGCGAGAACAGAGCAAGCGTAAGGGTTTCATTCAATATGTAAGTCCTTTTTGGACGGATTCACTGCTGGTGCTCGTCCGCTTTGTTGAAACGGAATTAAGGAAAGGTAAGTGAGTGCTCCCTTTGACCTCCGGGTTCCACCGAGTATGTTCTTGAATGCTCAACTTCTCATATTGAGAGAGTTATTCTTGTTTGTTTACATGGTATTTATTACACGTTGTTACCTGTCTCTCGAGTCGACTCAAGTTCTTCAGCAGCTCCGGGTCAATTTGCGTTTAGATTCCGAAAAAAATATATACTAGAGGTTCAGGTGGAATGTACAACCTACGCGTAGATTTCTTCCGCTCAAACGAGCGTGTTTGCGTTTAGTCTCAATTTGTATGGCAACAAATAGTTACCACCAAAAGTCACCAGAGGCGCTGTTCGCGTTGCCATACATTGAGACTAACCGCAAACACGGTCGTTTACGTTTAAGTTTGGAAAAGAAAATATACTAGAGGTATACTGGTATCCGAAAAAACGATTGAAATTAGTTGTCTTTATTTATACGGGTAGATTACCCACCTTGGAACAGTAGGACACAGCATGCGCCCCCGCCGACCGCGATTTACTGCTTAATCAACCATTACGCTATTTACTAATACCCAAGCAGCTAATCAAGAAGTAAATAAATATAAGAGATCCTGTTAGCCTATTAAGTACACATGCTGCCGGTGACAGGGCAGTCCTCTACATATATGACTAAAAAGAAAAACTTTATGTGCAATGCAGTAGTGTCAAATTGCATGAATTGAAAAAAATAAAATAAAATTTAATTAACTCAAAGCTCACGTACCTAAATTTAACTTTAACAAATACTTGTTTTGTATGTTCAGGTAAAGAGAATTTTGCCTGTCATGAATTAAACACAGATAAGGATAACATACTTATCACTGGTCAATTGATCATAGTGATAATCTGTCGCAATATCCATTACATGAGAACAAGGCAGCGTAGCGGCGCACGCAGCTGCTATATTATATTGCACCGCGGAAAGCCAACCCTCTCGGCGTTATTTGATTTTTAATTGCGCGCGAGCGCGGGCCGCGCACGGAGCGGCTCCATTTGCGACCCCTCGCTTCATTCTAAACGCTCGGAAACTCCTTCTAGTGTAAATAAAGGGTTCTCGAGTGTTTTTGTCTATCCGTGTAATTGGAAAGCAAACTACATTACCTAAGCGTTAGCGCGGTCCCCGGGTTGTCTTTAACGTCCGCTTTATCGAGAGAGGTCGGGTCATACACGGATTTAGGTTCGCGTCTTTTCTGTGGACATACCAAAAGTTAAGGGCTACAGAGCTTAATTTTGGATTGGACCAGTAACTCGCATAAACAGTGTCTCCGTTTCTATAAATCCCTGTAATAAAAACATAGCTAACATGCACATAAGCCCTTAACTATTGACCACAGGAGGAACGATTTTTGTTTTTTCAACTAAGTATGACCCGGTCCGAATTTGCATACCTACATATCCGATCTATCCATTCCGTTGGGATACCGTGATCCTAAAAACTGTTATGACTGAGAATAGGTACCGTATTGTTGTAGTTTTCATACTTGAATATCTGGTGTAAATAATTAATATTGTTATTATGTGACTGGTGTATAAGAAGTGTCTGAAAAGGCGAGTGGTGTGATGTGAGTTGCGATGTGAGCCTTGGCGAACATCGCAAATAAAGACACCACGAGTCTTGTTAGACCAAGTTAATTATACACGGTTGCATACACTACTTGTTCTATCACATTTCAAATAAAAAGTAAGTATTTTTCAGACTTTTCGTGCGCCATATTTTCCCTTAGTACCTAATTGTGCAACTTACCTGCGCAACTTCTTCAGGAATGCTGTAACTTTTCTCCTGGGTTTTTTAAATAATCTGCCTACTTAACCAGCTAACTACACATTTTTTTCACAAATACTAATAAAATCTTTTTATTTAAGCACCTGATGTAATCATTTATCAGCTTGAATGTTTTCGTTTTCAATTAGAATTGGTGGGAAATAAAACATGACACTTTGTTTATGGTTTTTTTCTTTATATTGCTGGACTTAGCATCCAACCTAAATTGAATTCATGCTCATTGGCTATGCTGTACTTTGCCTCTCATTTTCGCCTTTTTTGTTGCTCTAATAATTGTACCTAATAGTTGAACCCACACAAACATTTGATCGTCTCTAAAAACTAGTTCAAATGGCAAGTTTTTTTTTGTCATCCCTATAGCCTATCATGTCTGTCTGGAGATTTCGTTAAAGCTCGGCTTTGCACCTGTCCGCGCGTGAGCGCAAAGATAACAAAAAAGTTACCGAACGCCATAAATTTATATAAAATGTTCAAAAATATGAACATTGTTGATGAGTGCAAGTACAAGTAGAGAAAATTATTAATAACATTTTTATCTTATATAATTGTTTCTTTCTTCGCAAACGTGTTGAAAAAAGCCGTATAACACTCGTGAGGACTGATCATTACACTCTCGGCTCACTTATCGCAATGATCAATGTACCTCATTTGTATCATAATATACTATTAAATGATGATTCTAAGAGCATTATTTAGGTAGATACAAAGTAAGTATAGGTACCTACACAGTTTTGGTGACGACACTGTTAACATAAAACACGGTTCTATAATAAGAATTATTATTGCTAAGTAAGTAATCATATTTATACTTACCTACTTTTTGCATAATTGTATTTGCGGATCGTTAAGATCGCATAACGGCCTGTTTCACATTTTAGAACGCTGCGCATTCGTTAGCGAGTTTTATTTGGACCTGTGTAAAGATAAGCTTGATTTATGTATTAGTTCAGTACCGAAGCACGGTTAAGTTTACAGCTAAGTCGTGAAACTGCAGTCCGCGAGCCGTGATTTACAGCCGCCCGCCATCGCCAGGCCGCGGCCGGCCCGGTATCGCGGTACCGATAACGCCCGCCCCGCGTGCCCTCATTATACAGCACCAGCACCTCACCGCACTACTTAACTATTCATTCATGCAAAATCAACATTCATAATGGAAACGTCGAATGAGATCAAACCTTCATGTAAAGAGTAAAATTCAGTATAATATATTTACACTGAACACTGCACAGCGCTATGGTATGGCTAACTGCAGAAGAACTGCGTACAGGTACCCGCATCAGTGTTGCCAGATGGTTACATTTCTTACATTTTTCGTAACTTTTGACCAGCTCTAGTAACATGTAAGTAACTTCTGTTGTAAGGGAAATTTTCGTAACTTTTAAGAACAATGAAACTCTATTTAAAAGAAAGGTCTTTTGTATCTAACCGGGACCAAGCGGAACTATTTATAAGCTTCCATACAGAAAAGGTGACAAAAGAAACCACATAATTCGACGATTCTGTCTATTCGTCTGTTGTACGAGTAGGTAACTATGGATGACATTTGAGATACCCCCCCATCAGCCCGGTATATTTTTGTCGCCGAGCTCGCTGAATTCTAGCTGCACGTGGCTGCTAATTTCTTAAAATCGGTAGTTTTGATCAGTAATTATGAGAAATAGGAAAAATGTAACTTTTGCATCAAAAATGTAACTTTTCAAGAAACGAAACGTAATTTACGTCCCAAGGGCCCTGGCAACACTGACCCGCATCTCGATGCGGCGCGGGGTTTCCACGTTTCCAGTTAGGTACATACGCCCCAATAGTACCCGTATCACATCGCATCAAAGCATAATAATTACCTTTCATTGCATCAATACTTACCTAACGTACTTTTTATTCGAATGAAATAAACTTGAAGTTAGAATGTCGGGAACGTAGAATTATCTTTTTCTTACGTACAGGGGAATTTAGTAAAATCACAGATGAACCGAAAGTAAGACAAGCACACGTAGTGCATAAAAATGAGTGCCAAAAGTGTTTATGTTTGTGAATAAATCTACTTTCCTGGGAGCATGCATGTTAGAAAAATACGTCAGAGTACCTAATAAGACAAAAATCGCGACCTCGTAGAATCACCCTTACGCGTCTTGCTCCGTACTCTGTACTACAGTACCCACCGGCTGTAGTGAGCAGCATGTTGTCTAGTAGCAAAGCTATAGCCACTATGACTAGCACGAGCTTGCGCCATCAGCGCTGAAGCCATCTGATGCCGCGCCCATGCCCGTGGTGTTCTATCAACAAGGAAAAAGAGTTATTTATTTTATAGAACAACGGTGGCAAACAAGCATCCGGTGAACCTGCTGGTAAGCGGACACCGCAGGCTATAGATTTTGCATTTAGAAGTGGTGCCATCTCCCTTCCTAAGGAGTGAAACATTAGTCACCTCGCAAAAACCCTTATTTTGGTTCCTACCATCACCGGGCCAAGCGGTTTGCTTTCATCACAAAGTTTAGGATCAGCTAGGGTTTTTTCATAACTTAATGACTATATGCCGCCCGCAGGCGGAAAGTCAAATGCTTTCCGTAACGCAGCAGCGAATGTGTTAAGTACTTATGTACAGTACTTGTTTAAGGCAGACGTCAATCCTACTAGCCTTATTCGTTATTTTACCATCTGAATAGCCTTTTTCCTGGCAATAGTTTCATACTTGTGTCAGGCAGTCATTCTTACTTATAACATCTTAATATGAACGGATCGGTTTAAGTTTACTTGCCATCCAAACTACCGGACTTGACATATATACGTGTGCGATCACAAAACTATATGTAATATACATATAAAACAATTGTAACAAGTGTATTCGCACGGGGTCACACCATTTATGGTGTTCGAATAGCCCCACCTTAACTGGAAAAAATATATTTTTTACCAAGATGCCAATAGCGGGTGGCTCCATTAAAAGCCGTGTTCTACTACTTAGTTCACTAATAGTAGTTAACACATTACCAAAACTGGGTTCACATTTTTATTTAATTCGTATCAAGGTTGTCCATATTGTTTGTAAAATCACTTGTTTAACTTGGAATGTTTTGCTTTAGAGTCACCACAACCTTGTTTTTATTAGTAGTTCTGCATAAATGGCACTGCGCCAAACCTTAGTTTAAGTTTAAACGCATAAGAATGCGTTTCTCACCTTTTCGCTATATCAAATTTGTATGTAAAGTTCAAATTTTTGTTATCTATTCTACATTCACTTACCTGTATTCGCTTAACCGTTAACTTAAACCCATAGATATTATTGTATAGTAATTCTGCATTAAGGTATTGTACCAGCAACATACTTAGGTCTTAGGTTTAAAACCACCTTTTAGTTACAGGCGAAAAATAAAGCCTAAAATTGTTATAACTTAGTATTTATTACATAGAAATCGGATAATATTACAAAATTGGTTTGTTTAATACATATATAGTACATACTTTGTCATTTCATAAGTAATTCTGTATCGAAATAATATAATATAACACCTAGAAATAACTAGACTTAGTCAGTACTGGAATATAAAATCTAGATCTAAAGTGAAAAAATCATGTAAAAAAGTTGAATTTTGGAAAATAAAAGATTGTCTACCATATGGTTAAGCTGGCTGCTATATAAATAAAATGGCGGATGTATGGCCGTTCTCATTCTACGCCAGAAACTCAAGCCAACAACATCTACCCATCTCGCTCAGCAACCAGCTTCACCATCAAGCCTTCTCTTTCACTCAAGACTGGCGTTTGATTTCTTCCAACCTACGGATCCACAACTGAAAAGTGAGTGCGACGGCATCGCGTGCGTCTCGCTCACTTCGCCTCTCCACTGCGACGCTGCGCGCCGTACAGCACCCGCACGCTCATAAGCGGATGCCGCGCATCGTTGTTCGGGAGTGGGCCTGCGCTAGGTCAAACCCCGAAGTTACACGTACAAGGCGATTCGGCGCAAACACGCTCATACAGAACCGCGCCGAACAATGGTCCTTCGAGCCGGATTTATGAAGAATATTATGGAAGAAAAGAAGATTTATTATAAAGAAGCCAGAAAATAGAAGATTATTTAAGAAAATTCAAGAAAGAAGGCAGAAATTCAAGAAAGAAAATATATTTACCCTCGATCAAGTCCGAAGCCCCTAAACTAAGAAGTAGAATACGTTTTAGAAGAAAGAATAAAGAAGAAACTTTATAGAAAAAAGAAAATACACTGTCCTCGATCAAGTCCGAAGCCGGAAAAAAGAAAAAACCGTTATAGAAGAAGGAAACCTCACATAATCAAGAAAAAACTAGTGCCTACGACAACGTTATATCGTGTGTTTCGTCAGGAAGAAAGGAAGTCTCAAGGCTCAAGAAAGAAAAGCCTTCCAAAGGCCAAAGAAGTAAAGAAGCCTCAAGAAAGAAAAGCCTTCCAAAGGCCAATGAAGCAAAGAAGCCTCAAGAAAGAAAAGCCTTCCAAAGGCCAATGAAAAAAGAAGACAGCAAGTGAGAAAAATCCCGAACGGGACTGTGCAGCTGTCCAGCGAGGAAGACTTCGAAGTACAAGCTTCAAGCCGTCGTGAGTGTTTACCTAAATCCTGTCAGTGCCGGGTTTTCGTCAATCCCCGTTGATTTCTGGCAGGTGACGTGGTCCCGGCCTAACGGTGGCAACCGGGATATATACACGTTTTAGTGCGATATATCGAGCGAGTATCGCAGCGCTCTTTTCAGAGCGTCATTATAGCTCGGCCGCTTGCTGGTACGAAACTTTGCGGTGTTAGGCCACAGGTTGGCAAGCTGAGAGGCGTGACTATCCCCCACGTCGCAGAGCACTAACAACGTACAGTTCTCCACTGCCAGACGGTACCCTACCCATCCATTCCCCTACATTCCTATCCTCAATCGGCATCACCGCGGTAGTACGCCGAGAGAGCAGCTAGGGCCGGTTAGTGTTAGGTAGGTAGGATGTCGGGAAAGGGGGTAGAGAAGGGAGTAGGACCAGCACTGAGGTCGGGCAGGAATAGGGGCCAATCAAGAATGGACACAGAAGAGGAGGAGCGAAGCAGCAGTGAAGGCTCAAAAGGTAATAGCGGTACGTCGTACGAAACTTCCGCATCGCAAGAAACCCATACGTGGAGCCACGGGACTGACACTGCCGAACAGACGACTAGTACTGCATCGCTCACAACTCCGCGAGGATCGAGTGGTTTAGGCGCGAGTCCGGATAGGGTAGATAACGTAGAATCGATTAATAGCGCGGGCACGCGCGAGAACCCCGCTACTGCAGGCGGTAATTATGATTTAGGCGCGAATTTAGGCTCGAATGTAGGCGTTTCGTCGTTAAACGCGATTGCTGGTCTAGGTAGAGATCCGGGCCCTCTAGGCAATGCGTATAGTGTGAATTACACGGGCGACAATGTTAGGAACGCGAACGAGGCCGCGCAGTTAGTCACTTCGTCGTTAAACGCGAACGCTGGTTTAGGTAGAAATCTAGGCCCTCTAGGCAACGCGTATAGTGAAAATGTCACGGGCGACCCCTCTAGGAGTGCAGTTAGGTTAAACACTTCGTCGTTAAACGCAAACGCTGGTTTAGGTAGAAATCTAGGCCCTCTAGGCAACGCGTATAGTGAAAATGTCACGGGCGACCCTTCTAGGAGTGTAAACATAGGCGCAGGTTTAGGCGCACGGTCGTTAAGCGCATGTGAAGGTCTAGGCAGGAATATAGGTAACCTAGGCGATGCGCACAGCGAAAATATCGCGGGCGACATTAGGGTACGTTCGTTTAGCGCGACTGCTGACCTAGGTAATCTAGGCAACGCGCACAGTGTAAATAATACGAACGATTATAGAAACGTAGTTATTCCGCGTAGTGGTTCGAGAGCCGGTTCAGACGCTGGTGGGTGCGTCCAGACACCGCCGGGGTTAGGTACTATTTCACATGAGGAGCCAGTAAGAACTGTAGATGATAGACTTGTTAGGTTGCGAGCGGAGTCTGAACTCCGCGCATCGCAATTAGAGCAGGCAAGGGCCGCCGCAGCATATGCCGCCTCTAGGTACGAATTGTTGTTAGCTGAAAATCAACATTCGACTGTCGTGCAAGCGCCGCCGCCCGCCGTTGTTAGTCTGCCTCAAGCGACGCATGCTAGGAACGCACCTAACACGTCTCCCGTTAGGGCACAGATAGGTAGAAATAGGTCACCGCAGCATATACCCCATAGAACCGAAGATTTAGGTAGGAACCACAACACCACGGCAGGGGAAATTAGCGCGTTACGCGACGCTATAGTGCAAGCCATCAGTATGACTAGGACTGACAGTCACGTGTCCCCTCAGCCGCCAAATATAACCGCTTCTAGTAAATATATAGGCGATCTCCCTATATTTGATGGTAATCCTTCGGATTGGATTTCTTTTAAACGCGTATATTTAGATACGGAAAGTTCATTTTCCGATATAGCTAATATGGGTCGTTTGCGTAAAGCAATCAAGGGATTGGCGCGCGACTCAGTACGATCCATAATACACACATGTAGTAACCCTTACGAGGTGATAGACGCGTTAGATAGGTCGTTCGGAAAGCCGGACGTCATTATTCTAGCTGAAATTCAGAATGTTAAAAGAATGCCGCGTATGAGCGAAGATAGTCGCAATTTGTCAGAATTCAGCAATCGTGTGTGTAACATAGTGTCTTCAATTACCGCACTGAACAAGCCACAGTATTTATACGCTCCCGAGTTAGTGAGTCGTATAGTGGACAAGTTAAATAACATAGTTAAATTCGAGTGGTACAGATACAAAAGCAGCAACGAAAACGTTCCTGAGCTTTTGGCCATGTCTAGGTTTCTAAGAGAGTTGAGTACTAACTTTAACGCTATGTTCGCGTACGAACAATCGAAACAAAGGTCTGGTATACGTTCGCGCCAGGTAAATAACATAAATACTAGCTCGCGTAATAGGCATAGGTATAGGGAAAGCTCTGTATCATCGCAAAGTGAAGAGGAAAGTAGCGATCATTGCGAGAATGATTACGTGACACGGAAGGTTTCGAGCTTGTCCATGTCACACGATAGACACGATAGGGCCCCACCAACACTACATAACTCCTGTAGCGAATCGGAGGCGGAGCAACACTATGTTGCAGCCGCCAATAACAAGCGCAGAACGCGAGGCGCTAATAATTACAATAACAATAAGTTTAGAAATAATAACGACAGGAATAGTAGGCCGCAATGGTTTAAAAATAACAACAACGTTAACATAAGTAAAGATGTGAGTAAGTGTGTACTGTGTTCGGGTAACCACGCTATAGCTAGCTGTGCCGACTTTATAAAGTCAAGCGTAAACGATCGATGGGAAAGCCTTAGAAAGTTTAGGTTGTGTTTTCGATGTTTAGGCGATTCGCACAGATATACATCCAACAAGTGTAAGTACGTAGCTTGCGGCAAGGGCGGATGCGAAGCGTCACATCACGCTCTACTACACGGCAGAACAGGTAGCTCCGATCGTAAGGATAGGGTAAAGGCGCCTGTTAAGGAACACGTCAGTTCAGTGAACCACGCGAATCAATCGCAAGCGTATTTAAAAATAATACCGGTAGAGATTAAAGGTTCGAAAGGCTCTGTTGTCACTCACGCTCTGATGGACGAAGGCGCGACATTGTCGTTAATTCATAAGGACATAGCGAACGAAGTCACGCATCCCGGAAAACGGGAAACCCTCTCCTTCGAAGGAGTAGGAGGTCACGAGGTAGTAGACGAGGATTCGTCTCGCGTTACGCTCGCCATCAGAGGTTTAGCCAATAGGGAATTTCACGAACTTACCGCACATACGGTCGATAAACTGAATTTAGCATCGCAGTCAGTTGAAAGATCGGTGGTTCGCGAATGCGCTCATTTACGACACTTAGAGGACGAGCTATGCTACGACTCTGCACAACCTACTATACTCATAGGTCAAGACGCCTGGCATTTGATAGTGAGTAGGCAGGTATGTGAGGCCGGTAGATCGTCACCTTGTGCCTCTCTAACTAACTTAGGATGGGTACTTCACGGAGTCAACGAACGTCCCCGCAGGTTAACAGGGACCGTTAATCACATTAAGCCTAGTTGTAATAGTCAAGACCCCGCTCTAGCCTTAATACGTGAGCACTTTAGCATAGAGTCGCTAGGAGTAGAGCCGCGTAAACCGAATAACGACCCGGAGGATAGAGCGATAAAACTGTTAGAAACTACATGTAAACGTTTACCTGACGAGAACCGATTTGAGGCAGGCTTATTGTGGAAAACGGACGACGAGACTCTACCCAATAACAAGGCACACGCATTGAAACGTCTGTACACGCTAGAGAAAAAGTTGGATAGCGATTTGAAAGTTAAGGCCGAATATAACCGACAAATGAACGATCTGGTAGAGCAAGGTTTCGCCGAAAAGGTAAACGATACCGCCGAGACACCACGTACTTTTTACCTACCTCACTTTAATGTCTTTCATCCGACTAAAGGGAAACAGCGAATCGTCTTTGACGCTGCATGTCGTACGAGTGGGAAAGCGTTAAACGACGCTATACTGCCAGGTCCGGACTTAATCCAGTCGCTTTTCGGCGTTCTTATAAGATTTCGTGAGGGCCGTATCGGGGTAATCTCGGACATTAAACAAATGTTCCTTCAGATTAAGGTAAAGCAGTCAGATCGTGATAGTTTACGATTTTTATGGCGCGGGGATAGCAGGGACTCGCCACCACAGACATACAGAATGACTTCGTTAATATTCGGTAGCGCGTCGAGTCCCGCGACAGCTATCTATGTTAAAAATAAAAACGCAAACGATCATCGCGACACTTACCCTGATGTAGCTAGACTCACAGAAAGAAACTTTTACGTGGACGATTTCTTAGGCGCGTTCGACCCAGTAGAGCAGGCGCGGAAAACTATCTGTGACATGGACAAGGTATTTAAGAAGGCCTCGTTCACATTATGCGGTTGGGCATCTAATGAACCCGCAGTTTTAAGCAGCGTAAAGGACGTGTCTAGCGAAACCACCACGGCATTAGGTAAATCAGAGCAGGAACGGACCCTAGGTCTTTTGTGGAACCACCAAAGTGACAGTTTAGGTTTTAACTTGAACTTACGTAATACACCTTCAGACGTGGCCAAAGGACTCAAGGTACCTACTAAGCGTCAAGTAACAAGCGCGGTATTTAGCGTTTTCGATCCAACTGGTCTGGCAACACCTGTAACGATTTTAGGTAAAATGTTAATACAAGACTTGTGGCGAACATCGTGCCAGTGGGACGAAACTATACCGGAAAACTTGAACAAGGCATGGCGCGAGTGGATAGATAGTCTAGACTTGTTGCAAAATCTAGCTGTACCTAGACATATACCTAGATCGAAAGGGCCGGCGTTCTTGCACGCATTTTCAGATTCAAGCGAGAAAGCGTATGCTGCGGCAATATATATCGTAGTTACGGACTCCGCGGGTAACAAAACATCGCATTTGGTCAGTAGTAAAGCCAGAGTAACACCGCTAAAATGTATCTCGATACCTAGACTAGAGCTACAGGCAACCGTATTAGCATGCCGACTGGCCGACGCGGTTCGACGCGAAACTGACTATGAAATCTGTCAGTCCTACTACTGGACCGATTCTCGAACCGTACTCGCTTGGATACACTCAGACCCTAGAACATTCAAACCGTTCGTTGCACATCGTTTAGCCGAACTAGAAACTTTCACTAGGCCTTCAGATTGGCATTGGGTACCGACCAATGAAAACGTCGCGGATTTCGCTACTCGCGGTATTAAGGCGGATTTCGACATTAACCACCGGTGGTTCTCAGGCCCGCAATTTATCTTAGATACACCTGATCACTGGCCTAAATTAAAAAAGGATACCAAGGCCGATCCTCTCACCGGTGAGGAACGAAAACAGGTTAACGCGATCACCACTAGCGATGTCACAAAGGGAAGATTCGATCACTTACCCGACCCGCAACGTTTCTCGCGATATGTTAGGTTACAACGCGCACTCGGTCGTCTGTTGGTAGCTGTTGAAGCATTTACCCTAAGGCAAACTAAGACCACGTCGGGTAATGACTTGACGTCACGACACTTGCTTATCGCCGATCATCTGCTACTACAACGATGTCAACAAGAGGATTTCGACGAAGAACTCGCTCGCTTACGTAACAATGACAACATCCAGAAATCTTCAAAGCTGTACCGATTAGCTGTAAAACTAACTACAGACGGGCTGTTATCACTTGACGGAAGATACAAGATCAATAGCGCCAGTAATCAGAGACAACCGATAATATTGGACATACGCAACCACATAACTAGATTGCTCGTACACCACTACCACGAACAATTTAATCACAGTAACCATCATACCGTGATTAACGAGTTACAACAGAAATATCATATCATCGGTTTGCGTAGCTACATGAAAAATATACACGCGAAATGTCAATGGTGCAAGTTAAGAAGAGCGAAGCCTGTCAGACAACAACAGGGCGACTTACCTCAAGAGCGTTTCCTACATCACCAGCCTGCCTTTACAGCCACGGCTACAGATTTCTTCGGGCCCATAAAAGTCACTATAGGTAGACGCATAGAAAAGCGATGGGGTGCTTTATACACTTGCCTAACAACCAGGGCAGTGCACGTAGAGTTAGCCACTTCCCTCTCGGCTAGCTCTATGATATTAACTCTTAGACGCATGATAGCTAGAAGAGGCACTCCCACCATCATTTATAGTGACAATGGTACCAATTTCATCGGGGCGGAGCGCGAAATCAAAGAGGCAATGGACAGCGCCGAGTTCAACGACTTTCTTGTAAACAAACGCATCGTGTGGAAAAAGATACCGCCAGGCGCGCCATCAATGGGCGGCGCATGGGAAATCATGGTTAAAAGTATAAAAAACGCCTTATACTCCACATTACGAGATAAAACTCCATCTGAAGAAACGCTCCACACTCTCTTGCTGGAAGCCGAACATATTGTAAACTCGCGACCATTGACACCTATAAACGCTAACTTAAATGAAGAACAGCTTACGCCTAACCATTTCCTTATACATCGATCTAACGGTATGACACCTTTCGGCAGCTTCAGCGATAAAAAATCTCTTAAAAATAGCTGGCAAGAAGTCCAACAGCTCGCCGACAGATTTTGGAAAAAATGGCTAATAGAGTACAAACCAACTTTACTACCGCGTAAGCGAGCACCTGATCAACCGAATTTGAAGCCCGGCGACGTCGTATTGATAGCCGACAGTACCCTGCCTAGAGGAACGTGGCCCCGCGGGCTCATTGACAAAGTTTATCCTGGACCTGACGGCAAGGTACGAGTCACGGAAGTTAGAACTACCGCTGGACTCATTCGACGCCCGACCTCTCGACTCATATTAGTAGAATCGACTTGCCTTGGTTAGCATATTTATGTACTTGCGTACGGGGGGGAGACTGTTTAAGGCAGACGTCAATCCTACTAGCCTTATTCGTTATTTTACCATCTGAATAGCCTTTTTCCTGGCAATAGTTTCATACTTGTGTCAGGCAGTCATTCTTACTTATAACATCTTAATATGAACGGATCGGTTTAAGTTTACTTGCCATCCAAACTACCGGACTTGACATATATACGTGTGCGATCACAAAACTATATGTAATATACATATAAAACAATTGTAACAAGTGTATTCGCACGGGGTCACACCATTTATGGTGTTCGAATAGCCCCACCTTAACTGGAAAAAATATATTTTTTACCAAGATGCCAATAGCGGGTGGCTCCATTAAAAGCCGTGTTCTACTACTTAGTTCACTAATAGTAGTTAACACATTACCAAAACTGGGTTCACATTTTTATTTAATTCGTATCAAGGTTGTCCATATTGTTTGTAAAATCACTTGTTTAACTTGGAATGTTTTGCTTTAGAGTCACCACAACCTTGTTTTTATTAGTAGTTCTGCATAAATGGCACTGCGCCAAACCTTAGTTTAAGTTTAAACGCATAAGAATGCGTTTCTCACCTTTTCGCTATATCAAATTTGTATGTAAAGTTCAAATTTTTGTTATCTATTCTACATTCACTTACCTGTATTCGCTTAACCGTTAACTTAAACCCATAGATATTATTGTATAGTAATTCTGCATTAAGGTATTGTACCAGCAACATACTTAGGTCTTAGGTTTAAAACCACCTTTTAGTTACAGGCGAAAAATAAAGCCTAAAATTGTTATAACTTAGTATTTATTACATAGAAATCGGATAATATTACAAAATTGGTTTGTTTAATACATATATAGTACATACTTTGTCATTTCATAAGTAATTCTGTATCGAAATAATATAATATAACACCTAGAAATAACTAGACTTAGTCAGTACTGGAATATAAAATCTAGATCTAAAGTGAAAAAATCATGTAAAAAAGTTGAATTTTGGAAAATAAAAGATTGTCTACCATATGGTTAAGCTGGCTGCTATACTCGTATAAATAAAATGGCGGATGTATGGCCGTAGGATTGCCACGGAACTACCGTCGTGCTCGGACGCTTTCGCTCACTTCGTGCATTTAGTAGCTTTTACCCCTTGTAAAAGTTAACAAATACCACGGCCCGGCAGATAGCCGGAGGGGACCACATACAGCAGCAAAGTCAGCCCCACTGTCGGTTTTGCCCAGACCGCACCCCGAACCCGGTCCCGCTCAAACGGACGCCCCGGGCTAGGGGATGCAGGGAAGGGTGTAAGCCGGCAGCGGCGAGCGTCGCACGCCCTCCGTCCCACCGCGCTAATGGAGCGCGCTACGAAGCCTGGAAGTGAGGGTAGTTTGGAATCAGCCGATTCCGGTCTACCCACACCCCACTCACCTACTGCAAATTCGCCGTGGTGGGCACTCGGCAACCGCCAACTACCCACCACCTCAACTGACACCGAGTCGCCGACGCCGCAGCCTACGGACGCCAACCCAAAGCTGCCGTACCCAACAAAGCGGCCATCCTCGCCCGTGTTGCTCGCTGCGACGGGCTCGGGCCCCATGGAGCTGCTGCAATCCGACAAGGCTGCAGTGGCACATGCTTCAGGCACAGGAGCCATGTCGCCGAGCCTGAAGGCCTGGATGGCCACTTTTATCCGACTTAAGAGCTTCCAGCTGGGGCTAGAAGTCGAGTTGAAGCCGGAGGATGGACACCTCCTGGTCCTATTGGAGCGCCATCCGGCGATCCTCGGGCCGGAGAGGCGCCCAAGGGGAAGCCCACCCTCCCCAGCTGGCATGGAAACACGCCCGTGCCACCAACCATCGCTGCCGCCTACACCAGCAAGCCGCGCGCAGACCGGCCCAACCGCCAAGATAACGTCGCCGGTAGAGCAGCCGACGACTACCACTCCCCCCCCGACCCGCCCGCGGAGCACCCCCGCGGGGGGCAAGGGGAGGCCAGCCATTAAGACGCAGGCCGCTGCCGCCCGACCGACCCCGAGTCGGAGCCCGGAAGCAGCGCCTCAAGAAAAACCTAATTCGAAACCGCAACCCAACAAACAGCGCTACCCGACGATCGTTGCCCCCGTCCTGCCAGATTGGAACAAGCTCCTCGAGAAAATTAAGGGCGACCTTGGGGAGGCCCCGAACTGCAGGGCGATGGGCAGCGGTCTCCGCTTCAACCCGCGGAGCGAAGAAGAGCTTCGCTCAATCAAAAGAAACCTGGAAGAGATGGAGAGGGCCGGTAACCCCGTGGAGTGGCACGCCTATCAATTGGACAGGGAGAAGAGGATGAAGGTGGCACTCTACGGCCTCCCGGCCAACACCCCACTCAACCTAATTAAGGAAGCCTGCCTGGCGCTCGGCCACCCGGTCGAATACGCCAGGCAGATCAACGCAAGAAGAGGCAAACCGGGCTGCGTCTACTTCTTGCAGATAGCAGGCCCCACCAGAGACCACACTGGTATCTACAGGCTGCGCGAGTTCCTGTCCGTCCCCGACGTGAGAGTGGAGGCATGGCGGGGAAGGAAGGGACCCGCCCAATGCCACAGGTGCCAGGGCTTCCGGCACCACTCAACAAATTGCCACCGCCTGCGCAAATGCGTACGTTGCGCGGGCCCACACCCGGCGAATCAGTGCCCGGTCCCTAAGGACCAACCACCGACCTGCGCCAACTGCGGCGGCCCTCACACCGCCAACGATGGCAACTGCCCGGTGTTCCGGAAGGAGGCGAGGAACACCAAGGCGGGGACTAGTGCCTACTCGGTCCCCACCAAACCCGGCCCCGTAACAAGAGCCCAGGAGAAGCCGAGAATGGTGGAGGAGTCGGCGCCCGCCACGCTTATGGCGCCGGCCAACGCTCCCCCACCCCTCAAGAAGCCCAAAAAGAAGAAGAAGAAGACTGCACCGGCTGCGGAGGCACCTCCTCTCACTTCTTCGCTCTCGGAAATGCCATCACCTCCTGCTGCGGCTGGAGGTCGGAACGAGTCGACGGAGAGAGTGGCCGCACCACGACCAGTGGAGCCGGCCGCACCCCCGTCACCAATGATACCAAAACGGCTCGAATTTAAAGAGACGCCACCACCTCTCGCCGCGGCAAGAGGTCAAAAGGAGGAGACGATGAGAGCGGCGACACCACCACCACTGGAGGAGGAGTCGGCCGCACCGGCCGCACCACCGTCACCACCGCCATTCGTGAGACCACGGCCTGTGTTTGACAGGCCAGGCCAATTCGAGGAAATTCAAGCAGCGCTCGCCAAAATCGGCATCCATGCAAGTCGGCCCGCCGAACCTTTACTATATCGCCAATAAAGCGAAGAAAGACCGGCACATTGTAATGTGCCGCGAACCAAAAACCGCCACAGAGGGCGAATAAGCCCTGATATGGCCACCCCACGCCCCTCACAGGGAGTGTGTGAAGACTACGGATGATATGGCCGTTCTCATTCTACGCCAGAAACTCAAGCCAACAACATCTACCCATCTCGCTCAGCAACCAGCTTCACCATCAAGCCTTCTCTTTCACTCAAGACTGGCGTTTGATTTCTTCCAACCTACGGATCCACAACTGAAAAGTGAGTGCGACGGCTGCGCGCCGTACAGCACCCGCACGCTCATAAGCGGATGCCGCGCATCGTTGTTCGGGAGTGGGCCTGCGCTAGGTCAAACCCCGAAGTTACACGTACCTACAAGGCGATTCGGCGCAAACACGCTCATACAGAACCGCGCCGAACAGTACTATTATCTTACGAGTGCGGGCTAGCCATAGCTGTAGTTATGACACATAGGAACACATAAACAACGCGAATTCATAGCTCCTACGCTGACGCACACAGACAATGTGCATTTATTTATATCTGAACACACAACCATGGCTCACCTGCGTTCGTACGATAACAGTACTGCATACTAGCCTCCGCACTGCACAGAGGGGCCAGAGGTTTCACTACACCGCATCTAACATAATCTGTCTTACCGAATGTAGAGAATAGTCTGATATATTCCACATGGCCGGGCACGGAGCCCACGACATCTCCACACACGCATGACTCGACAGGCACAATATGCGCCGGCGCGGCGGAGGGGGTCGCGCTTTTATTAGTTTTTCCGCGGTGACAGCAGACAGCACCCTCCGCATATTTGCTTTGATGATCCGTCCTCCCCGTCCCCGACAATCGTCCTCCTCCCGTCTCCGACAATCGCCTTTATTGTTGTCGGGTGCTCCATTATGATCCTTAGATCGCAAATTGAAGCACAAACGAGTTAATGTCGCGCCGGGGTATTGCGCGGCGCGGAGCCGGCGCTCCGTGACCCATTGTTGAGTAATCTCTTGTTGATGGTGGATTTTAAGTTAAGCTCCTTGCCTTTTAACTCTTTAGCTTTGACTGGAAAAATTGTAACTAATATAAGCTGTGGTTCTTGTTTAAGTACGTACCTATACCAAATTAGCTGATTGTATCTTTTGCAATTCGTACATGCATGTATGTACACGTAGAGCAGTCACGTGCTTTCAGAAATATAAGTATAATGTACAATTAAAAGTGGCCGAGTCCACTAAAGAATAAAATTATCCGAGTCGACAAAACAATACATTTCTCGTGTGATATTCGGCTATACAGTAATAAACATTTAAGCAGCATTCTGTGCGCCAGCCACCGGGTAGCGATCCGACGAGCGGCGGAACAATCGTTTGAGTCCAAACTATTATATATATAGGTTAGTACCTAAAAATTATGCCTCGTATTCGAGGAACAAAATGTGCCGCATATCATAGGGACATCAGCACTATTGTTCCTGTCGATCATGTTGGCGCCGGTACCTACTGCAGAGGTTGTTACGGTGTAGGCTGGCCGTGTACACCCAGAATCATAACTATACGTTATGTCTAATACATCCTGTACAATGGCTCTCACAGTAAGTTGGTACCTATTATTAGGATGTCGCTGGTGGAATATTATTCCTGTGCATTTCTCGTTAATATCTGCTGTATGCTCATATATTTTTGAAGCCAGGACGAGTTTGTGAGTATCCCAGAACTGCCCTACGTGATGATATGATCTCCACGAGTACCTTCACCTACCCGACACCGCCGGAGAGGCATCAAGTGCGGAGTTTTTGCCCGCGGGGCTGCATTGATTCATATCGGATGTCTCTATAATTGCCTTTCGACTCGTTCGGCCGGTTTTTGTTCTCTGTTCAAAGAAAATTCCTGGACATTGTTGGATGAAAATGATGTTTAAACGATCGAGGTGAATTTGAAATGGAGTTCATCACATTGCATTTCGGTTAAAATACTGCTTCATAAAGGTATCGCACAGCGGGAGCGGAGAGATCTCCACTTTTAGTATTCCATGCACGATTTAGCAAAATTTGGCAAACACAGCACAACAACACATTGTCCGGTTCACAAATTCCATATACCTACCGGACCAGCGACCATCCTCAGTGAAATTGCCTTATACACACGCTTACACGCTTACAAACTTATAGTTGACAACAGTTAATTTTTAAGTGCTACTTTTTATTGTCCACAGGCGAATCACGTACCTTTATATTTACTAACGGTAGTTTTTCTGTTAATTTTGAAGGATAAATGTATGAGACAATTAAAATTTGACGTTAAAACTTACCTAACGGTAGTACAGAAGTTACGGGGGTCGAAAATCGCTAAATTTAAAGATACACGTATTTTTTATATTTGTGAGTCTTTATTTTAATGCAAAAATCCACACTTACTGTAAGTTTGATTAAAAAAGGGCAGCATATGTAACAAACGTCTAATGAGCTAAATGACGTCACACCTGTATTTCATACACTTTGTTTGCAGTAATTGCAAAACGTCAAGTCAGTCACGTCTAACAGGAAGGAGACTTTTTTTGTACAGTGGCAGTATTGGATCAGCTCGTCACTTTCCGTTTTAACTATTTTGGTCATCCGTTGTCAAAAAGTAAGTTTATTCTGAACCTGTGTTATACAGAAAAGATTAATTGTTGCCATCGAATAAGGGATCAAAATCGTATTTTTCTTCCCTCATTTGAGGGCAACAACGACTCTTTTCGTCATAGAAGGTGTAAAAGGCAGTATGTGTCACACGGTAAGTAGCAAAATTATTTCCATCTTGAACGTAAACATTTGAATCCTCAAGATTCTACTTTAGAATATCTCGCTTCACTCAGGATTCAATACATTTTACTAGAAATGGTTTTCGATTGACAGAAATGGAAAAAGAAATAAATGTTGTCAATTAACACCCAACACGCGTGTACTCATTCGCAGTAGTTCATCATAATATCGCGTGTTTATAATAGTTTTATACACTTACGGTATCAATATACGTATAGTAGTAGAAGAGCCGACGACACTGAACCTAGTTCGATAAGACTCCCAGATGATATTTATATTATAAGATACGTCATTCCTGGGGGAACACGAAACGGCTATGCTGCAATGCAAAAAACCTGGTGGCGATAGTAAAAAAAATTATCAAAAAAATTAAAATTTCCGGTTTCTAACTATGATAAGTCTCCCATCAAGTTTCGTTTGTTCCTCGATACAGGGGAGGGGTAGGACTATACGATAATGCAGTGCTGCAAGCCCCCCTGACTGGCCTTGTCAGTGGCATCTTAAACTATAGTGTTTCCGGTTGACTATATACGAGTATCAGGTATTTGGTAAGTTATTATTAGCATCATCATTATCATTAAAAATACTTGCCATTTGTGCCGTGTGGGGCACTAGGTACGAGCAGTTCGTACAAACATAATTATTACTTATTTACCTAATTTTGTGACAACAGCGATGTCATAAGCAGAGCTCGGAATAGGTAGTGCCTATTTACCTAAACTTCGCGGGAGGACGTAAGTAAGAGTGGTTACAAGCACCAAAAATAATTATTTCTTTTTAATGAATGCGGGATTTCCCGGGATTTACTGTATTATTCTAGAGGCATTTCACTTTACTTATAAATCTTGTTATATTGCATATTATTTGTTTAATTACCTTGAAATAACAACCAGTCATTAAAAATATAATATGGATCAAATTGAATCAAAAGGATTCCGAAATTTGATATTTTTTAGTTGACTTAGACAGAATTATACTCCTTTCTTCCATGAGAGGGGACCTGTGTCTAGCAGTAGTACGTAATTAGATTAGTGACGAGACATAACTATGATATGGCATAGTAGATATCGTACAGATGTATTCTAATTTATTTCTAATATGATGGTATACATGTACTTATATATTAAATAAAACTATTTTTCAACCGATTATATCGCGCTAATCGCGTATAATGAATTAAAAATACATTCCGTGACCACGAGTGCTGTAAAGGACTCGAAACGTCGGAATGAATGTCGGAATTTTCTATAGGATATCATAGTTCTGTCTCATCACCAATCTATATACGCCCTAATGCTGGACACTGGTCCCCTCTCATGGAAGAAAGGAGTATAATTCTGTCTAATTCAACTAAAAAGTATCAAATTTCGGAAACCTTTTGATTCAATTTGATCCATATTATATGTTTAGTGACTGATTGTTATTTAAAGGTAATTAAACAAATAATATGCAATATAACAAGATTTATAAGTAAAGAGAAATGTATTAAGCCTCTAGAATAATACAGTAAATCCCGGGAAACCCCACATTCAATAAAAAGAAGTAATTATTTTTGGTGGTTGTAACCACTCATAGTTACGTCCTCCCGCGAAGTTTAGGTAAATAGGCACTACCTATTCCGAGCTCTGGTCATAAGATAATTTTGCTACGCCGTTCTCAGATATGTTTTCCTTGATTCCGATGGCCGGTGCCATGCGAGCCAGGCGAACACACGCCGAATCCACCATTGTTGTTTTTTCCCACTTGCGGTTTCCGACGCTAGAGCTCGCCGGAGCCCTTTGAAGTACACCTCTACCCCACATCCACGTGAACGTTTTCCCGAGGAATCAAAAGTAGTTCTATAAATTTATATTGGTTTTAGGATGAAACAAAAATAGGCGGTGGAGTATCAGAGAGACCGCGAATAAATGTCGTGGGAACGGCGGCCATTACAAGTCGGCGCGCTTCCCAGAACCCGCGCACCGCGCAGGCCGCCGCGCCCGCGCCCGCGCCGGCCAGCGGGCGCAGATTGATTGCGAGACGTCCTCGACGACGTCAGTTCCTTTCGATTGTCGTTACGTGTATATGACATTAATTAAACACATGGACGATTTGATGGGCGCCGAGTTCTGTTTACTTACTTACCTTTTATGTAAGTATAGATACTTACTGCAAAGGTGCCTGATGGTGAGTGGTGGTTGAGGGGATTGCTGGACGAAGGATATGGCCAAACTCATACCGTAAAAACCTCTGCAGTACCTACTTAAGCAGCATTACCGACACAAAACACAACGAATGTCAAATTCATCTCATTCAGAACTCAATATATATTTTTTTGATTTTATTATCATAATAACGACGTTGGCTAGTAAGTACACTCTTTTCTCTAAGAACGTAATCATTCGGGAAAACTCATTAAATTGAGAGCATTCGCAGCAGGTACCTGGTAACTTGATTTGTTTAGTTTCCTTTATATGAGTGGAGCCGTTGTTTCTGCGAAGCCTAATCCTTGCCGAGTGTCGTGTGTGTAAGTCAATCTGCCCCGGGGTTCGCGGAAGCGGCGCGGGCGCTGCAAATCTGTCGCTAGTCGCTAGTCGCGACACGTCTGGGGCGATCGGATCAGTTACCTAGAGTACTTATTTTAATTTGATTCCAATTTGTTTCGCGTTAGTTCTGATGGCTCTGGTCTTGACTAGGCACGTGTCGATGCGAATGTGCGGAACATATTGACAATGTATTTGGTATACGAAAGGTTTGTCTCCGGTGGACCCCCTCTGCTTGCTGGCGAGGAGAGGACGGTTCTCAGAACTTCGATCTTTCAACGTTATCGGACTTATAAGACTGTTGTTACAGTGTTAACGAGTTTATACAAAGGGATTGTTCATTTCAAAATATTTTTTTTGTAACTTACTTTTTGAAATGTAAATTTTTAATATGACAGGTTGAAAATAGTTATTAACTAGCTTGTTACGGTGTAAACGAATTTTTACTAGGGAAGTGATAAACTGTATGATATTTCTCTTGCCATTTACTTAATTCATGAAATGTAATTTCTAAATCTGACATGTATAATATAATCAATAACTAATAACATGATTTTATGTTACCTACTACTGTTCGATAACATGCAACTGTATCCGTAATAAGACCGTATAGTGCTTAAGTATATCATGACGTATAAAATTTATCTGAAACTGTATCTGGACGGCACCAACTGCCGTGGTCTCTAGCAAAGACTCCCATCGACAGTAGACACAATTCAACCAACCGTCACCTCAACGGGGCTTCTAGTTCTGTGCAGTTCATATCTCCAACATGGCGGAAGCGTAAGAAGCATTTTACTTGTTCTTTCCGGTTTTCTTTATCAATAACCAACAATACATGGAATGAAAGAACGAACAAAATGCCCGATCCCGCGTGTCTCACCGGGAACACGTGGACAGGAGAGAAGTCCAGTATTCCCCGCAGCCCGCAATTAAATTAAATAACTCTTATTGCTCTCAATAATATGCTACAGTATATTGATTAGGTACTAACCCATATGAGCAGCTCTGAAATATGTAACTTTGTATATTGAATTTTTTGTATACTTACTTATAATAAATTAAATTAATCGATCAAATAGAACAGTTATTGAAGTGTATCCCAGCACTTCCTGTATTTCAACGACGAAGTCCCTTTAATGGTGTTGTGTTCTAAACAAAAACTTGAGACACAATTAGCCAGTGTAAGTACAAGCTCCATCGCCGCAGCTCATCGAGCACAATAAAACAACGAGAGCCCATTAATAAAGCTAAAAAGGAGCTCCAAACAAGGAATAATTTAGAGCCCTAGTCGCCGCTAAAAATAAAACAATGCGGTGACTCGTTTGAAAAGTTGCTAGTTCCCTGTCGCCCCTCGCTTCTA